>VXAU01002531.1:5481-211514 GCA_013399695.1 Formicarius rufipectus
TTAAAAATTTAAAAAATAAAAAAAAAAAAAAAAAAAAAAGGAAAATAAAGAGTAAATCTCTGTGCCTGGCAGCGCGGCGCGGGACAGGGCTCGGGAACCTCCCGGAATACCCAGTCCCGCCGGCCCTCCGACCTGTGCCTGTAAGGGGCTCGGGAGGCAGGGGAGCATGTCAGGGCCCCTACAACCCCCCACCCCGAGAGTTACCAGCTGCC
The DNA here is from genome assembly GCA_013399695.1 of Formicarius rufipectus. Classification (NCBI taxonomy): domain Eukaryota; kingdom Metazoa; phylum Chordata; class Aves; order Passeriformes; family Formicariidae; genus Formicarius; species Formicarius rufipectus. The sequence continues at coordinate 5,694 of VXAU01002531.1, forward strand.
CGCGGCTCCCCCCAGGACAGCCCAGCCCGCTGTTATCTGCATCTGGGGGTGCATTATCACAGGCTTTTGCATAATTGCATATTGACTTTACTAAATGGATCTACGGAGCTATTTAAACATCCCTCTCTTCAAACCCGCAAACAATTCTCTCGGCAAGAAGGAATAAAAAAGGGAGGGCGAGGGGGAAGCTGCAAAAGAGCTTCTATAGTTGCTCTTGCTCCATCGTTTTGTAGGGTTTCTTTGGGCACAAGTGGCTCGTCTCTAAGCGGTTTGGATCCAAATTGGTGCACGTGAGTGCAGGGAAGCGAAGGGGATCTGCAGTAGCACGGGTGACAGCAGGATGGGTGGCTGTCACTCACTTCGGGGTCTTAGAGGTGAGTACGTGCCTCTTCAGTCTCCCCTGGATGATTTTTGGCCAGCTGTGAAGTCTGTGAGAAAAGCCTATATGGGCACGAGTGTATGAACATGAAGGACTGCTCAAAGGACAACTTAAGGGATAAAAAAAGAAAACTCTCGTTAACCATTTTTCAAACCTCCCTTGAGGAGAGGCACTCAGACGCGACTTTCCCCTTTCCCTACACCTCCCCATTCGCGGCAGTGCCACATAAGCCACGTCAGCCCCAAACCACAGAGCCGGGCTTTGCCTCCAAGGACAGAAGCGCTCATCCTCTGCCTGCGCTGCCCCCTACCCTGCCGCCCCTCTCCATCCTGCAGAGGCAGCTGCCCTCGCCCTTGAGCCTCTCAGGGGAAGGCGGCCTCCTCCGCACCAGGGCTGGGTCCCCAAGGCAGCAGCTGCGAGAAGCAGGCAGGGAGGGGGAAAATAAAGGCGAAGGAGAGAAGGAGGGGGACCGGGGAGGGAGGCAGTGAAAGCTGCACTTTCCTCCGAACAGAGCAAGCATCCCCTCGGAGGGGCCCCAGACCCAGGAGCTGCCTCCCGAGCCCTGGGCCTCCCACAAGGCAGCAGCAGCAGCAGCATCACCTAAAATACAGCCTTCCAGCCACGGTGGGGGCAGCCCTGCACCCTTGGCTTGGCCCCCGACCGCTCCATCCCAGCCTTGCATGTCTGCAGCAAGGAGCCCATGAGATGCACAGGGACCCAGCCAGGGCCACGTGCTGGTTTCAGATGGGAAACTCCAATGGTCTGGGGATTCAGAGCATCTTTCGTGATGACAGGATGCTAACGGTCACTGCCCGTGGCTTGGTTAAAGGGATCACATAGAAGATCTACAGGGATCTGCTGTTGTCAAAGGGAAACCCCAGACAGAAGAACCCATCAAAGTGCATGAAGAAAATGTTTGATCCCAGCTTACCCAACCAAGCACTTTTTCTACCTTGAGGATGCTAACTTTGCCCAAAAAGCTGTAGTTACACTTTAAAGAAAATGCTTTCCTGCTCTTATCCTCAACTTGGCTGTGGGAACAAGACAAGAAATCAAATCCAAACTCTGGAAAGGGAGTACTTCATACATGGAACCAGAGGAACATCCTGTAAAGCCATAAGCTCAGCTCTCCTGCAATGCTATTTCCTTGCATTTAGGGGTATTTAGATCAATTAGTACTCGTTATTTTAACTAAGAGGGCTCTCAGCTTGCTTTGAAGAGGACTATCCCACGTTCAACTTTTTGATTCAGATTTCCAGAGATATTTTTGCTTCTTCTCTTGACATTACAGTGACCCCAGTCCACAGAAAATTTGGGACATTTCTGCCAGAGATATAAACCCTCTTTAGCAAAGGTGGACATTGAGTCAAACTTTAGGAGTTGCCTACCAGCCAACTCTTACTGAAAGTCACTGGGATTAAGGGCCTAAGTCACCTTTTGAAAAGGGCTGTACTGTTCTGAAGGCAGATATGCATCACAGTGTACATAGACATGACCAAAGTAGCTCTGAACCTCTCTGTGGTGGAGCCAACAGAAGCATGTCAGCAGGCTCTACACACCTAAGCAGTTCCAGATAATTCTGGGGACACTGAATTCTTCCCCTCACTCCTCTTCTTGCCTCCTAACACCACTTTTATGACTCTCTAGATGAAAACATAGTCAGAAAAAAGCCAAGTTTATACAATACAGATGCACTAGCCCATCTATGGCTTCGGTCCCCCTCTCCATTTCTGCCATTCTTTTTAGTTTCGTCTTCCTCCAGTGTATCCCCTGAAATGGGACCACTCACCCAAATACTGTGTGACAGCTTGTGGCATGGGGGTTGCCACTGTAGCAGCTGAACATCTTACGAGCATGTGTGTCCCACAGGAAATACTCATTCCACAGCCAGAGCTCCTGAAGCACAGAAAGTTTTCAAGGGAATTGACCAAGAAATTATATGGTGGCACAAGAAGCAGAGCCAAGATGCTTTGCCTCTTGGGCTTTTACTTGAAGACAAGCTGTTCCCACCCCTCTCTTCATTAACTCACAAAATAGCAACTTTGGACCTCGCCCAGATCTCTCCCCCCACAGAATATCTTGCTTAAATTATTTTTCCAATATCATCCAAGATCATATTTTTCCTTTTATGTTTCCAAGTTGAAGTTTACTATAGTTTATTATAGTTGTCTGCATTGCTGATCCTTTGTAACCCTTTCTATTATTTTCCTGCCCTATCTAGTATTTGAAATGCTTCTTATTTTGGTCCCCTTCAAATTTTATTACTGTACTGCTAGCCTCATTTTTGTACCAAGCCTGTTCTGCCTCATTTTTACTCTCACCAAACTTGATGGTGCTGCTGCTCACTCTCCTTTGCTGTATTGCACCATCTGATCCAATTGTTTTCATCCTTTTCCATACACAGTTTGCCTCTCTGCTGATGAAGAGACCCTCACTGGGTTTAACCAGTGCCAGCCACGTTGTCCTTACCATTAGTGTTACATTTCCAGTTATTCTTGCTCCTTCTCAAAGCCTTTGAAGTCGTGTAGAGACAATTTGATTCATTAGTACACTCAGCCTTGCAGTAACTTTAGCTTCTGCTTTAGTTTCTGTATTAGAAGCACATGTTGGGTCCATAAGCCAAGGGAAAGCTCCACCATCTGTCTTCCCTACACAGTCCACATTCTGTTTTGCCTCACTGGACTTGAGTGGCTGGTGCCTTCCTGCTCTGGGTTTCCATACCTGGGACTGCCACCTCCTCCTCCCTCCCTACTGGTATTGACAAACTCCTGTGAGCAACATGATTTCTCTTTCTGCGTCTCCCCAGACTAGAAGCCTTTATGGCAGTTACATATGTTTGCAGTTCTCTTCACAGTTTTTCAGAAGAGCTGCAGTTATCCCAAATATTTCCCTGCTGGCTTCACATAGGCTGAGATCCAACAGCAGCACTTCACTAGACATCCTCATGTCACCATCATCGGCCTTGTTGTGTCAGGAGACAGATAACTACCTTATCTCTTCTTCTGGTTATCAAGATGGTGGGCCAGGGTCCTCCATGAGGGGCCGCCCAAAAGGATCTCTTGACTCAGGTGGCTCCTCCCAGAGCTATGTGCCACACATTATTCTCAAAAAGAGACAGCATTGGCATCAAAAATATAAAATGTGGTTTGATGCACATTTCTCACGTAGTCTTCTGGTCTGTCCTGCTGCTGTTCTTTGTCTCCATAGAGTGCAGCTCCTGGGCCTTCACCTCCACGGATTGCTTTTTCACTGCCCAGTGGGTTTGTGTGCTCCTCCAAATGCACCATGAGATCATCAGAAACAGCCACCAACAATCAGAGGAGCTTTACCTCATGAGAATGTTAAAAAATCCTAGTGTTTCAAGTAAGAGACCTCCTAAGACAACTCCATCATGGGAGCACTTGTTGCCATGGGTATGTAGTTTATTCCATTCCCTCTTTCCACTTTCCTGTGATTTTTATTAAGTTCTTCTTACCTGCCTGTCTCTTAATATAGATTTTGTTTGGGATGCCAAGCTGGCCTGCCTCATGTTTTCCCTTGGATCTGTTCCCTGCTCCTAGCCAAGGTTGCCTACGGATCCTACTTTGATGTTCTCCTGTGACACGTTGGCTGCAGTTGGTGACTCTTCCCTTGGCTGACGTCACCTCGGGGGTCCCTCTCCAGCAGTCTGTGAATCACATTGCCTGAACTTGCTTTGATCAAAATGAAATCCATTTACAAGCACCCGATGAGCCGCTACAAACAGGCCTGCAGGTTTCTAGACAAAACTAACCGACACAAAAATATGCCAGCTTTAAATTCAGTTGAGTCCTTATACCAGCTAAGGTGATGGAAAGCCCAGACTTAAAAAAAATAGCTTCAAATTACAAGCACTTTCTGTTTGTTCAGTTCGAATGAATCCATCATCATTAAAATCAACGTAAGATCAGGTTAAATCAAGGTAAGTGTTTACCTCTGTGTTTTAGAAAGTGAATTTAAAATTATACTTCAAATCACTTTCCTGCTTGGAAAAGGCCCCTTCCTAGAGACCATCTGGGCCCTGATTATGAACAGTGTTCAGCTCCAGCAGGTCTGGGGGAAGACGATAGAAGCAGATGGACCTCAGTGGTGCTGGAAATCAGACTCAGTCTCAGCACCGATGGCGATTCAGCCTGCATGTCCTTCAAATCCAAATAAAAATTGGCTTTTGATGGCTGCTCCAAGGAGCTGAAGTGGGTGGTCTCTATGTCAGAAAAGTTCATTTTTCTCTGTGATTATATTGTGAGACTCTGCCTGTGTTCACTGTGTTATTTTCCCAAACTCAATAAGAGCAGCAGTTGTTGAGGTGTAAAAATGAGGGGTTTCAACCCAAAAGATTACCTCCACTTCTTAAAGTTTTTCCCTTTCAAGTATTTATAACTATTGAGGGCTATGTCAAATCATCTTCAAAGGAAGGAAGGAAGGAAAGAAGGAGAGGGTTTTTTGCAGCCAGGTGACTTTGTATAATTCATATTTTCTCTAAAACTTCAAGTCCTATCACAAAGAAGAAAGTCCCAACCTCAGACAAGTTGTAGAAAAGAGTTTGAAATAAAATATATTTGAAGAACTGAGGAAGTAACTATTCTATGTGCTCAGTTCTTTGCTTCCCATCCATTTCCCAAACAGTTTGCTCTGTTGTCCTGAATCCATGTGTGTGCCAGATGTGCACTGGCACTTGTACACAGGCCACCTGTGCACTGACATGCATCCTCCTTCCTATGTAAAGGCACCTATCACCCACCAGCTTCTCACCTGCAGGAGGGGATATCTTGAACTGGTTTTGATACTTTCTTTTTTTGAATGGTTTTCTTTGCTGTTGAGCCTGTAATTTAGTTTTGCTGCCACGAATAGTTACTCCCAGAGTGGGAAGCCACGAAAAAGTCCCTGAAGGTATTTGGCTGTATCAACACAGCAAAGGGGTTTTGATATCCAGGGATTTTTTTCTCCCCCAGGACCCTGAGAAATGATGAGTTATCAAATACAACTGGGATCCCTGGCAGAACTATTCCCTTGCTGAAAAGAGGATGCAAGCTTTCAGGATGGGAAGAAAGGTCTGGAATAAAGAGAATGTGAGCTTCAGCATCACAAGGCATCAGATAACTAAATTGGTCCCTTCACTTTCCCACCCAGTGGGATCTTATTCCCAGTCTGGTTTTATGTCAGCACAGGGACACAAAGGCAAAATTTATGTCCACTAGCGTGCATTAACTCCTGTCCTAACCAGTACTAATTACCGCTAATTATGTGGGCCAGTGTTAATTCTTTTAGCAGCATTACCGCTGGCCTTACACTTCTGAAAGTGCCTTTGGGTGAGGCAGTTCACTTTGAAAAGATATTTATGTGGGGAATAAATATAGAGTAGCTAATACACTGTAAATTTACACCACTGGATAGCAGGCTTTAAAGTCTCTAAAACACAGAGGTCTCTGGGCATGAAGACAGACAAACCCTTGAGTAAGAACTACTCAATAGAAAAGGTGGCAAGATCACCCTGTGTGATCTTGTGAAAGTAATTTTGATTTGGCATTTCTATTCTGTAAAATTGGAAAGATTATATGTCCCTAACACTCTCAAAGGTATTATATTTATTTTCTCTGCCTTGCCAATCATTCTCTTTGCTTTTAAAGAATTATTCTCCAAACCCTAATTGTTTTTATGTGTTTGCAGTATAAGACATAAAAGACATAAACCCATCATATTTTTCTATGCTGCATTTTCCCCATTGTGCTGTACTGTTAACATGAGCATTTTGCTGTGCAGAGGCTTGGCTACTTGCTGAAAGGATGAATTAAGACATCTAAAATGCTTCTGCATCTCGGTTGAGTGGCACCACAGAGCAGGAAGGTATCATTAGGCCAAATGGCTCTTTTCTGTAGGAGTAAGAAGCCTAGATATATTTCAATGGATTAAGGAAAACTGTTTCACATCCCTCTGTCACACCCATCCTGCAAATATAGGGCAGAAGGCCACAGCTTTGAATAACCAAATTCCCTTCGCTCTCTTTGGTTTGGGTCTTTTGCTCCTGACTGGGAGGTCAGGGTTCAGCTTGGGAAGTCAGGAGACATCAGATGGCCCCAGTTCCCCCTGCCATCAGCATCTCTGCAGTTTAGCCAGAACACTCTCCGTAAGTACTCAGCAACATGGTCCTGGATGGTTTTGTTGATGTGGTCATCTCCTTCAGCAAGAACACTGAGACAGGAGCTTTACTGTTAAACCACTAATGTCTGGCCCTTTTGACCCCAGCAAGGGGCTGGTGCCCACCAGTCTGTCAGATCCATGGAGAAAGGCCAAAAATCATCGCAGAGGATCTGGCTCATTCACTGTCAAACAATTAAGTGGATCCCTGATGATTCCCAGCTCTCGCAAGTTTTTCTTAGTGGCAAATCACTGTGTGCTGGTGCTGACAAATGAGTGATGTTTCAAAACATGCTGGTGAAAGGCTGACTTGGTGCCCTTCCAGGCAGCACAAGCTGCTTCTCCTCCACATAAGCAGCGTAAGCACCAAGCCAGGCTGTCTCTGCCTCTGAGGGTTTCCCATCTTTGGCTGGGCCATTTGCCCACAGGTCCCTCCTTCAGTCTCACTGACAGTTGGGGATATTTTTTCACCTTCCCCTGTCACTGGAATTTCATTGCTGTTGGCTTTTCCTGGCTACTGAGAGGATGGTCCAGGAAGACATGGCAGTGCAGCACCTGAGCGCCATCTCCGGGAGTGTTGGTACATTGATGATCTCTGGAGTTTCTAAGAGGTGATCTCCATGTCCATATTTCCTTAAGACACCTGAAAGAGATGCTTCTTCTCTTCCCTTCTAGAAGGTTGGGCCACTCTTTCCACCCACTACACTAGAAACAGTTTTTCCAGCCTTTTTCACAGCAATGCCCATGTCAGTCTTGGGGGTCTCCAAACTCAGGCAGGATGCGTCTTCCTCAGGCTCCTTTCACCAGGGCCTGTGTACTATATTTGGGGTTGGTTTCATCCTTTCCCTGACCATTCAGCTATTTGGAAGTATTTTTAATAAATGTTTCTCTCAACAAAATGTCCAGTAAGCTGGAATCCGATGTACCACAAATGGGTTTTTAAGTAAGTTATCTTTATATCTGTAGATGGATGCCAAGGTTCTTGACCCTGCATAAAGCAATTATCCATCTGCTTTTTGGTTTTTAGTTGAAAGAACAGGAGTCTTGTTTGTCCAAATACAGCAGTATGCAAACATGCATCATCACTGGGCCTGGACGTTTGGCTGCTTCCTCCTCTGCCCTCCCCTCCTATTTTTACAAATAAAAGGCAACATTTGGCCTTTGCAATCACACTGAACTTTTGCACTCACTTCTCTCTCAAGTCCTAAAAGAAAAAAATAGGAGGGAGGCTACATTTTAAGCGAGTTATTTTCCTTTTTGACTTTTCCTTATTTGGCCATGACACTTTCTCAGAGCAGTTCCTGCAAACCAGCACCTGCAAAGGCTCAGGTGAGGAGAATAGGATGGCTTATTCTCTCACTTCTGCCAGTTTTAAGTCCCTTAGAATTGTACTGACTTTAGCAGAGTGACTCTGATGTATGGGGCTCCAAGCAGTGGGACAGACCTCTGTCCTTCCCTACTCCCTGCTGGAGAGCTGGGGAGAGACAAGCAGCTTCTGAGAGGCTTGTTGGTTTGTGTTCATTAACAGCAGCTGTCAGACAGCTCTCACTGAAGCTCCCTATCCTTTCAAAACCATCACAGCTTTCTACTTCACATAGAAATATGTAGCAGTTTCGTTTGTATAAAACCTGCATGAATAAAAATTTAATCTAAGGCTATCACCGCTCTAACAGCAATAATTCCTCTTAAAGACTCAATACAAAGAATACTATATACTGTCTATAAATAAGATTGTATTTAATAGAGAAGAGAAGCAATTTAATAAGCTTACTACTGAAATCTTCCCTGCCACTTTCAACCCCAATATAGGTCTTTTTTCCCTGAGCAAAACCAGCTTGTTGCAAGGAAAACTTGGGCTGCAGTAAACTGTGATTTTTTAAGGTGAAGTCATTCAATTCTAGCTTTCCTGTCCAAAAGGAAGAGGAGAAATACCTACTTAAAGGAAATATTAGTTAATCAGAGAATATCCCTTTCATAATAGAAGCTACTAGGGGATTTAAAAGCACATTCTAATTATAATAGTTCCCTAATTATCTGCCTAACATCTCATTTTTCTGTCTAATACCACTTTTAATTATATAGTACCTTTTTTTGCTCATCACACAAGTGAACTACTCTATTTTACTGAAAATAAATCCTTTTAACTGGCGATGTCAGAGAAGAAATATGGTCATTGCACCCTGGAACGTGCACACTGTCTGGGAGGGAAATGCTTTGCCAGTGGTTTTGGATAAAGTGCCTGGATGTGCCCTTTAGAAACAGTTTCATTTAAAGCTTTCCAGGTTTTCCCAAGCAAACGAGAATGCTCTAAAACCACATGGCACTCGGCAACTGTGTCCGGTTGCGAAAGTTTTCACACGTTTAGCTTCGCTTTCCAAACTCTTGCAGCTTGGTCTCCCTTTCAATGGGATCCCTGCCACCGGCTGATGGTGGAATAGGATTTGGCCTTTGAACCAAGCCAGCATGCCATGTGCAGAAGGGAAGCAATATTTGAGCTGTGTTATCTGTGAGCATCTGGTCATCAAGATCTCACTTAGCGATTAGTGAGCAAAGAGGAAACCCTATGGAGGGGGGAGAGGAAATCCCGCACGCGGGGGTTCCCATTGCCAGCCCCACCATGAGTTTCCTGCCCTATCCTGGAGCAAATCCCAGCCCTACGCTTCCCAGAGAATAAAACAAAACAAAACAATCAAAAAAATAAAAAAAAAAAAGAAAAAAGAAAAAAGAAAAAAATAAAGAATTACCCTTCAGGGAAGTTGTCAGGCTTAATGGATGTTTATAAATCGCTTGAACAAAAGGTGCTATGTCAGTGAAAAGTGCTCATCCCGATGATTATTCAAATGCTCATTAAAATGCATTTTGCTCCATTCTTTCCCTTGGTTTGTGTGGGAGGCAATTGAAAGATTTAGTCTTTGTGGGAAAGCAGAAGAGCTCGGGCGCTTTCCTTTGGGTGTGGGAGTGGCAAGTGTGGAGACTTAAGGACCTTTGGCACACAGGTAGGGTTTTACCGAGGCCTTTAGGCTCCCATCCAGGCTGCAAGCTCCAACAGACCCAGGACTGGCAAGTTCCCTCCAGGAAGACAAGCCAGCGATTAATGCTACCAACCCCTGCTCAAATTTGCATGTATCATTTCCTTAGCTTTGCTCCCGATGGAAATAGGAATCATCCTTTAGTGAAAATTATTCTTAATGTGTATTTAAGCATTAAAAATGAATATGTGTGTGTGATAAAACTTAGGGAATAATTTATAAACAGCTAACATAACATGAGATATGGAACAGCAGGCTGCCGTGCACACCTGTGTAAATGCATGTATAATGCCACGACGCTTCTCCCCTCATGGATGTTTCATTATGTCTTGCTGACCCCTTTATGGCAGCTCGGTCTGCCAGGGTCTGCTGGCATTTCCAGGTATTAAAAGCTGAAGAAGACATGATATATCTTTATACTTTTCTCTGCACCAGACAGCAGTTTGGCACTGAGCTGGTGGTCCAGACGCAGTATTTTTCACCTTTTGGAGTTCTATAAAGCTGCATGTGCAACTGCATGCCCTCAAATAGCAGCCATGAAGAAGAGAAACTTTTTTATCTTTTAACTTCTGAATCAGGAGCATTAGCTCTGGATATGCAAAGTATGGATTTTCTGGGGAGGAGTTTTTATCCCAAATGCAAAGAATTTAATGCTTTTTGTGTAAAGAGACATTGCAAGTAATAGTTAATATGGTTTCTAATTAAAGTGTGCTTACTTGCTCCTATCACCTCATCGACAGGATGGGAGACTCTTTTGCAGGGCATGATGACTGCTCCCAAAATCAATTTTCTCTGCTCACCCTTGCAGTTGTCACACAGAGCATCAGTAGTGACTCCTCCACTGCCATTCTGACTTCTACTTTTTGCCCGTCCCCCGGGGGATACTTTTTCTGTCTTGTCCTTCCTTATTCCAGGCAGCCCCTCGCTGCCACTGCAGGCAGCTGCTGGGATGAACTCAGCCTCCTCCAGTGTATTACACAATCATGGGAATTGACACTTTTTGCCTCTCCTCTGCAAAGGCTGGAAGAGGCTGTGCAAAGCCTGAACCAGGGGTGAGTCAGGCTCTGTGAAGTTGTCCCCTCAATGCAAGCCCAGTATGATCCTGATCATACCCCAACCTTTTCTCTGTACCCAGCAGCAAGCAAGTACCATGCCTGGTATCACCTTGTGTTCCAGTCAGCCAACAAACTGCCAGGTTTCAAGTCTCCTATTTTTTTTTTTAATTTAAATTTTGCAGCTGGTGCCTTTTTCCCTCTGGCTTATTTGTGCCTTCCCTTTGTTGCTTGTGTGCTGTCTGATCTGTGTTCTTGTAGATCCTGAGGTGGCCTTCAGTACCTGCCCTTCTCTCACCCAAGACGTGGATGTGATGTACACTAAAGAACTGAAACGGGAGGCAGACTGTATCCATTAGAGCCTTCCTGCCCTCCCCTTCTTCCTCCCAGCTGTCTCCATCCACTGATCATGGTGGCATGCACCAATTGTGCCATCTCCCAGCAGATGGAAAGAGATGCTTTTGCTCAAATATTGCCTGGCTACTCCTTCTTTAAAAAGTAGGTTGTTTGGTTTCAATTTTCATCGCTTTATTTCTCAGCTAATTCAAGTAACCTCTGCTGACCATACCAGTCATGAGACTGGCTGCTCTTTTAACAAATTTAGTCAGTTTTACTGGCAAGTGAACTTTTTCAGTATGCTAAACTACTCTGTGCAGAGAACTGATGCTCCTTGAGACTGGTTAGCCTCAGAACTGGGCTGGTGGACTAACTATAGGAGTATATGGGAACAAATCCAGTCCTATCAGCATCACCGGGACAGACTGAGACTGCTCAGAAAGGCCTAAAGCTCCCACATCCCTTAGCAAATCTGCACCTGGTGTGACACTCCAGCTGAATCCTGCACGTGCCAATGCACACATCCTTCCTTAGCAAGTAATTAACATGCAGTGGGCAAATGACGGAGAAGCAGGAAGGTGGGGAAACTTAGCACTTGGAGCAGTGGACAGGAATTTGTCTTCTCATCCCCTTCACAGACACGTAGTAGAAACGAGACTGTCACTTAGAGCAAAACTTCCCCATAGATTCTCAGCACTGGCCTAAATTTAAATTAACGTGCTTGACTTGGCACACAATACTTTGCTAACACAACTGTGCTTTACAACCCATATTTAAGGCCTGAAAACCTGGTCGCCAGCTCTTTGCATGCCTCACCTCACCCCTCTGCAAGTAGGAGCCGTAAGATCTAGTAAACTCGCCTACCACCTTCCCCATCCCTCCAGTTTGACAACTTTAAATGAAGGAAGCTGTTTTTGTGAAAAGGAGTTAATAAAATTAATGTTGTTGGTACACAATATAAAGGGTGACTTCAACTTTGGAAGACAGAGATGTGTAGATGATATTAGTGATAACTAAGAGAGAGAAACAATAAATCTTCCTTGAAATGCTACCTTGCTGTGGCCAAAAAGGATATGGTCAACAGTGATGCAGGCTTATCTGTTACTTAATTATTAAGAAATCAACCCCCACATAAGGGTTATCTTTGTGTAGAAGCCTCTGTCCTACCAACATTGAGACCCAACAGCACAGCCCCACAGCGGCCACTTGTCTGGAGCAAGGTGTGGATCATGTTCTTCACAGATCTTAGACTCAGCCTTGGCCAAACTGTAGGTGCAAAAGAGCCTTACATGGACCAGGAGCTTCTGCTTGAAGATATGTCTAGTGGGAACACAGAGGCAGGTACAGCAAACCTCACAGCACAAGATGCTGCAAAATCATCAAGAGCATGAGCTGGAAGTGCAAACTGCTTGGCTTTTTAACGCTGAAACTTCCCCTTTCATCCTTGCAGCTTTCATCCCAAAGCAACAGCAGAGGAGGGAGGTCTTGGTCCTGCTCAAGGGCTCCTCCTCTTTGCCTGCATCCTCTCGACCCTTCTCTGCCAAATCCCTTGAGGCAGTTTGAGGTAATTTCCTCATCTGAAAAATTACTGTTAGAGACCAACCTCTCAATTTGCTCCAGGATTTGATGAGTGAGATGGAATTCTTTCTCGCCATAAAGATATTTAAAAGCAGAAACTCTCTTGGCAGAAATGTATGGGTTTCCTGGCCCTATCTGCATGTGGATACATTCTGTTACACAGGATGATACAGCCCTTATCTATCCCAAGAGAAGCACAAATTAAGAAACTCCTTGTTTGTTCTGATGGTCAGACACACTTTTCTCAGAGACTGCAACTTAATCTATGCATTTGTTATTATTACTTACATACTCTTCAAAATATAACCCCAAAGTCTATTAGTAAGGAGAAATTAATACCACTATTTCTGCTTTTTAACAAATAAGTATTATTAATTTCCTCTTTTTACCATTCCTACCAGTTTTCTAGCTTGGAAGATGCTCAAGTCCATTTTCCTGCAGAAATCAGGGTGACATACTCTGCCAACAGATATGCCAGACTGATAATCTTTAGAATCATCTGGAAGCTTCACAGTAAAAGCCAGACTCACCATACTAATTTTCCCACTACAGTCAAAAGTTTTCCAAATGTCTTGAGCGCTCATATCAAACCCAATGGCTGTTGATCAGTCTGCAGTTGCTGGAGCAACCACTTGTGCTACAAAGTCTCAAGTTTGGATCCCTGAATTTTGCCCATAGCTTGAATTTAGGGGTGCTTTGGTTGCCCAACGGCAGACAGTAACGCTTCTTTACACAGTTATTTCTGCTTTGCTAAATTACTTGGATGCTACACTTCACATTAACAGATGCTTTTTGCAAATATCTAAAAGTTGGTAGGACTTTAAAGATGGTATCTCAAAACTAATAGCACAGTAGAAGACAATTACATCATCTTCAAAATATTCCATGTTTTTTCAGAAAACATTGTCTTGAGTTCTGCTTAGTACAAATCACTAGTGGAATTTGTCCTAAGCATCCTCAGATCTCATGACAAATTCCTGCTGCTTTTACAGGATCAGGCCATTCTTTGGATGGACAAACTTCGCATGGAGGAGTGTGTGCAATACTGTTTTCCACCATCATGGACATTCCCCTCGCTTTGCTAGAATTGATGTTGTTCCTTAAGACCAAATGAAACTAGGCCCTCCCTGAAGACTCAAGGGGAGTTTTCACACTGAAAAAGTACTTGAGAAAAAAAAACCCTGTCCCTCACTGTGTAGTGCAAAAGGAAGGTGATAGACAGACAGGAGTTCCTTGATCTTTCTCCAAGAAAGGGTTGGAGCATCAGGAGAGGCTCTAGAGGAAGTTCTGCAAAGCCTTAATACATGTTTTTATGTATTACATATCTCCAAAGACCCCCAATATTTATTTTCACAAAACAAACCGCAAACTATTCCAAACTTCCAAACAAAAATTCCTACAAGTTTCAGATGTCGCTGCAAAGGGGTACCTGTAGAAATATCAGAATGATCCACAACCAATCTGTGAATTATTGCTATTAGTAATGAATTTGTCCTTTTGTGACTCTTTTCACCCACAGATATATCAAGGGACTAAAGGACACAAAAGATAGTTAAACATCACCATGTCCCTCCTACCATGAGTAACTCATGGGGTTGGAGCAATTTGAGAGATCTGGAACTTGGCACTGGGAATAAGGCAGCAACTTGCCGGAGATATTAAACTCCAGAATCAGTGCCAGAAGTAGGAGCCAAACAAAGCCTGCACTGGAATCAATTTTCAGGCTTTTTTGGGATGGTTCTGTTTCACTTATTTTAAAAACAAATATGTATTTGAGGAGCTGTGCTCATTATGGTAGTTTACTTACAGGAGGCAAAGCTCTGTCCATGGGTAATTATATGTGGGTGTCCCATTGGAGACACTGCTGTGTGGCAGATTTCACCCGTGGAGTGTTCAAACACAAACACTGGAACAACGCCTTTTTCTGCAATCCTGTTTATTTTTTGAGAAATGCTCTTGATTGAGATGGAAAACTCCCTCCCATCACCCCAAAGGCCAAGAGTCCCTTCTTTTTCATGCTGGCCCCTGTTACAGACCTCCCTCCCCAACCCCCAGTAAATCAGTTAACACACCTATTTTTCATAATACATCCAGCTGCCTTACAAAAAGCCAATGAATTATTCTTGGGTTTAGTGCAACCGTTGAAAATATTTCAAAGTGAAAAGGAATTGACCCAACCTACTGTGCACATTATTTATTCAGAGGTAGTACAAAAACGAGTCCCTGATGTTACTAAAACAAATCCTAATAAGTACAGAGAGCATCAATTACAGGCTTCCCTTTATAGTCCTATATATCTCCTTCCCTTTCCAGAGATAGTATCACATGCAAGGGGGCACTGTGTTGGCTTTCAAATCTATAGAGCTTTCATAATTATAACCTCCATTTTAACCTCTTTTATAGGACATACTATACCATTTCACATTATATTCCTTGAATCCCAACCAACCCTAGGAGAAAGTGGCTTTAAAGCTCGCTTCTGATAAGATGTGCATAAAATGGGAAATATTAAGCATTCATAACCTCGTGCATACATTACATCAGGGTGCCAAGCACAAGGAAGAGCAAAGCAAAATATATCTTGTGAACCTCACTCAGACTCCTGCTTTTAGCTCTGTAAATACTCAGCATGCACATATCCTCGCATAATGAAACCAGGGAAATATTAACTGCAGTGGGATAGCTGGAATTATTTTTTTTTTAGTCCAGTCTGTATGGAATGTCCTTCTATTTAATCAAAAAGCTTGGAATGATTCCTAATCTATCATAAAATTTTTTAAGGACATGATTAATTCCATTGTTTAAATGCTGGTTTATTGCCCCAAGAAACTCTCATAAATGATCCCACACCTTTCTGTGTGATCATTTCCTTCTAAAGTAATACACTAATTAATTTCAATTAAATATATGTAAAAGAAGATATATTTTGAAAAATGCTTCTCCCTTGCCACTTGCTAATATAGTGAAAAAGTGTAAACCTTGGAACATTTAGCATAGAAAATATTAATTTTTGGTAATTTCTCAAGGGGACAATTTATTAAATGAAAGGCTTTTAACATTAGCTAAAAGCAGCCCTGTAAATCATGGGTGTCATCAAACTGCTTCATCACTTCATTAATTTAAAAGATTATTATATGCGTAACTGACATAATTTTGAACAATGTTACATGGTTAATTTATTAATGTAGAAAAGCAGAAATGACACGCTGAATTGATTTATTATTATAATTGTATAATTTTAGGACTTTTCTCTGTGACTTTCATCAACAGATCAAACGATTCAGGGTGAAATTGTGCCATTATTTAATGTTTTTAAAAATTTTTTTGAAGGCAGGACTACTCAGTGATGTTTGCAAGGACATAAGAAGAGGGAGTACAGCGTGGCTCCTCGGTGTTTCAATAGGAGCTGTTGAAAGACCTCCTTTGCAACCCATAGCCACCTTGTGGATTTAATAAATTTTAAGCACTTTTTATCCTTCAGTAGTCAAAAAAAGATTTAAATGTTACTATAGTTATGTTAAAAACCTGATTCTGAGTAAGCATGCTTAAATGTGCATATGCCTAATCTCTTCAGGTGCAGAGAAAGAGGATTTTGGGTGGTGGAGTTTGCCCAGCTCCACTGAAGACCTCAGAGCCTCCCACAGAGCAGCCCCACAGTATTTTCAGTCGTAATTATATTAGCGAGTAGTTAGTGCTGGCTTCGTGCCTGAGCTGAAAATATAATGCAGCATCATTTCTGCAAGGAAAGCACAGTTCAGCTTGCCTTCAATAAGAGTATACCACGTTTGGGATTTATTTTTAGATTGAAATGAGGCGTGACTCAGAAATGCTGCAAAGCTGATGGAACATTCCTTGTTTCAGCCCAAAGGTGCGTGTGTGAGGGAAGGGAGGCACCACTAAAACAACCCTGCCTCAAAACTAAGGAATAAGGTTAAATCAGGATTTAACTAAATGAGGCCCAAGATCTGCAAAGCACTTGGGCACACACTCACTTTCAGAGGTGTGCTAACATTCCTCCCCTTAGCAGAGTCTAAAAAAGGCCAGCAAACCTCTCCAGCATCCCAGAGCTCTGTGTCCCACTGCTGCAGCCTGGCTTTTTTAAGCCAAATTGTCACCAAAAAGGTCATAATTTTTTTTGCCCATATTTTGGCTTAATTTCCCAACCCTGCACTCACACTGCACTGCTGCAGCTGTGTTTGGAACAGAGCCGTGTGGTTGCACAGGTGATTGGGAAACACTCTTACAACAGCATGCTTGCAATGTATGGAGAAACAAAGGCCTTCAGTGACACAAGCCTTGATACAGGGAAGCTTGTAAAGGGTGACTAGAGGTTCATCTTACTTGGAGCAGCATTTTTGTTGCAGGAGGATGAGGAGACACTGGCAGGTGCCAAGAGTCAGGTAGAGTAAGTCCAGCAGTGCCCTAGTTGGACCTTCAGTGCCCAATCCCACAGGACACAGGTTCCTGGGTCACCTCCAGACTTGCTTAATGTTAATGCTGGTCTGGCAATCCCTGAAAGTTTGGGTCACCTCCAGGTTCACCTAATGCTCAAGTTAAGCAGCCAAACCAAGCTTTAGGGCTTTGATTACAATCTGAGAGGACCAGGACTGGAATGGGTATATTAACATCACAGCCTAAAGCCCAGGAGCCAAATTTGCTTTGTTAAAACCCATCTTGTCAGCTGCATTGACTTCCAGTTTGTGGGTGTGTGCTTGAATTGTGGTCACCTGTGTAATGCCAGGAGCATGAGGCTGGGAGTGGGGAAATGTGGGCTGCCTGCTGAGTGGTGCTCATGTGGGGTGTGAAAGCCTGGACATGTCCCCAGGCTCCTCTCTTTTGTGCATTTTGAGTAATTTTTAGATGACCAGCCACCCGGGTCTGGCCTTTAGGATGGCCATCTGAGACATCAACAATAATGATACCAAAAAAATCACTGAATTTCACAGTGGACAGATTTAAAACACAAATTAAAAACTGGATGCTTTCAGAGCGGTAGTTAAGGATCCTCCACCATCAAATGGTGTCACAAGAGCATTCTGGGCAATTACTGATGATTTTTAAGAGAGTACTTTTCTTTCCCTGTAATCTTACATAATGCCTTTCATATGTAATACCTTGAACATATGCAGTATGCAAAACACTCTACCAACTGTACACAGACAGAAATCATTTCACCATTAAAAGCAGCCATGGCCAGGGTGCAGAATGGTGACCAGATGGTCTGAGCACAGCACAGGCTGCATGACCAAAATGCAAGGAAAAAAATTTTAGCTGCGATGGCTGGGGCAAACCCAGGCTCTTATGAAAAGCACCATGTGGTTTTTAATGTGCACAGAGTGAAGACAGGACCTCTGATTTTAAGATACTACCCCCCAAGATGTAAATTATCCAGAAAGGCATCCTTCATGCCACGAAGTTTCAGCCTATCACTCATGTATATTATTTCAGTGCTCACAAGTTATATAGGGCATATTATAAATCTCCGATTATCTCTGGCATGTGCACAGTTGACTTTTATTTTTGATGATGATAATTTTAATTTTTTTTTTTTCCTAAGGGTGTCACTAAAGACATGGGGAAACAATTTAGGAGATTAAAAAAAAAAAAAAAAAAAAGGAAAGATTTGAGCCAAATGCTTTCTTACAGGAAACGTTTCTTTGCACTTGAGTGTCTCATCTAACAAAGTTCCCCCATATTTTCCCACAACAGACAGGAACTTGTCTACATTAGCATTTTAAGAAATGAATCCTAAAGACCAGCAAGTGTCAATACGATGTCACAAGTAGGATTGATGGCTTTTAACAGAGTTCTTCTCACATGAGTGCAAATGACTGTCTTTTAGTTCATCACAGACATTTTGGTCAACACAAACTTTCCTTATTTTCACGTGGCCTTTAAAATCCACACAAAAGCAAACCAGAAAGGGTTGGTCCTGTCCCTTACTTCCATCAGTGGCAGAATTTCTCTTTGCCTGATGGAAAGAAAATGAGAACCCAATCATGAGAGAATGGAATATTATAATTTTCTGCAACCTGGTCTTACAGATCACATCACAAATATAGACCTTAAGAGGTGAGCAAAAGGGAATTTACAGAGAATAATTAAAAAAAAATTATTCCCACATTCTACATGATCTGGACTGGATATGCACTGAGCAAAAAGAGCTGGTTTTCATCTGACTTTTATATTTAGCGCTGCAAACATCTGCTAGCCTTATTACAAATTGCACTTTGGTAGTCATAATTAGCAACCACATGATGCTGTTCTACATGTGACATTCACAAAATTAGAAAAAGATGGGATAGTGGAAGTACTCTATTCATGTAATCTCTGGATGTTATATGCTACCACTGTGTGACTCTCTTAGCTTCTCCATCCTCTCCTGACACAGAGGGACACAGAGGGATCCCTTTTTTCTTTTTCTTCTTTTTTTTTTTTTTAAAAGAAAGATTGTTTAACCAAAGTGAAGCTTAGTTACAGATTTCCTTTTAGTGCAGATTGTCACTGGTGATGCCTACCAGCTTGAACATGAGTAGTGCTGCCTCATGATGACTGAATGAAATCTGAAAGCCTCTCCCACTCTCAAGCTTAGGTAGACAAATCCAGACACGCAGCAAAGATCACAACAACAAAGTTCAGCTAATAGTGTAAAGCTGCAAGCTACAGTGTAATACTGGCTATGCTTGACCATGGAACAGAGGTCTCTGGGGTTTTAATCACAGGCAGTAATTTAATTCAGATAATTAACCATCCATAAACCTCCCAGCAAGAACAGGTTCAGGGATACTGGAGCCTGTCAAAAGCCAGGGAGAACAGGAGAGTGAAGAAAAAAGGGATGGTTTGGGACCCAATGCCCTCTCCTGCATCTTCGTAATATATCACTGATCATGAAAAAGTGCTTTTTGACACAAAAGAAATTTTTTTTGTTTCAAATATGTTCCTGTCAGACTAGGTAAATCCAGGAATGTCAGACATCTTTGTGAAAAACGAAGTAACAACCAAGACTCATTAGAACTGTCTCACTATACTGCCCTCTGGCAACCACACTCAATAAATCAACCATTTCAGACCAAAGATGCTACAAATCAAAGAAACTTCTGACAGCAATTTGGTTTCAGATGCTCCTTCACCCAATGCATCAGCTCCTTCTCAGCTCAATCAGCTATGAATACAGAAGTTCACAAGACACCAGTACATCATTTTTCCAACATAAGCCTGGATGTGGTGGACCCTCACCACTTCCCCACTGTTTTGGGTTCTCCTGATGGCATTTCCATCAGCACTGGAGCCCTTTTGGCATCAGACCCGACTTCTTTCCATCACCTCCACTTGAGCAGCCCACTCTCAGCTCCTTCAGCCCTAAGGAAGGTCCACAGGGCAAACAGAGAATTGGCAATAAAAAGGGGGGGGGGGGGGCCGTCCTNTGTCCAGGTGTTTCACTCTGTGGCTGGCAAATACACTGTTGTTGTGTGGGCATCATTTGGTTCGGCTCCCAAACATGCCATCTAAGCTGTGGAGAGCAACAGTGTCACAGTCATCAGATTTGATTTGGCTTGGACTTAGTCATTGATGTTGC
This sequence comes from Formicarius rufipectus, assembly GCA_013399695.1. Taxonomy (NCBI): domain Eukaryota; kingdom Metazoa; phylum Chordata; class Aves; order Passeriformes; family Formicariidae; genus Formicarius; species Formicarius rufipectus. The sequence continues at coordinate 25,797 of VXAU01002531.1, forward strand.
ACCTAAATGCTACCATCTGTTTCCCTGCTTTCCTTAGTGGCAAGGCATTCCCATCCTTTCCTCTTCATGTTCATTCCTTTCTTTCTATTCTCACTTCCCTCCTTTCTCTTCCCTTCTGCTCCACTCTTTCATCCTTTGCCTGGTTTCTCTTTTTCCCTCCTGTTATACCCTTCTCTCTTTCATCCTCTCCTTGCCACTTTCACCGAGTCAAAAAATTAACATGAAAATCTGACAGACACAAAGAGGTGACCTGTTTAGACTGGCCTTACAAAGACACCACCTCTGGCTGCAGAAGTCGTATCCCTGAATTTCAAAATTTACAGAGTGGGAGATAATTTGGGGGAAGTATCTCTGTATGATGCTCTTGCTCATACATTCCTTCCAGATGCTGTGGGTCCCCATAGCAGATGAGGCACTGCCTTAGATATTTAGTTTTGAACCCCTATGGCTTTTCTTATGTTCTTTTTTGAACCTAGGAACCAGATATTAGCCTCTTTATAGTGGGAAAGCTCTCTGTAGTGAACCATATGAAATTGAGATGAGTGTTGCCCCTGAGAAATCATCCACACCATCTGCTGGAGACAGGATTATGTTTCCTTAAACCCAGTCTTTACAGATGTGTCTCCTGCAGTGGTGATTCCACATAGTTACTGAATATTCTGCTCCAATGCTTAACTGTTTTGGTATGGGGAAGTTCTCTACTATCTCATCTAAATCTTCTTTACTGCATATTAAGCTGATTATTTATATTCCTTCCCTTAAAGACATGGACTAAAATCTCATTGCCCTCTGCTCTCTACTAACCTTGCAGATAGCAAAAGACTGTCACCACTCCCCTGCTACCTTAAAAGAATCGCATCCTATCAAGTTCTCTGGTAATTTCATCCCAATGTTATACAAAACTTACATCTTCTCTCCGGAGCAAGTTGTGCTCTTTCTATCTCTGCAAGAGGCAATAGGGCAGGTTCTGAATTGCCTGAGAGAAAATGGCAGTCTACAAGGCAGGCAAGACTCCTAGAGAAGATTTATGGTCAAGCCACTCAGGAGCTGTGTTGTCTGAAGCATCACTGCTGTTTCTCCACCAGGGTGTATATGGACAATCAGCATTTTTCAAGAGTAGTACTGGAGACTGCTAGAGGGAGAAGGGAAGACAAACACAAAATAGAACCCAGGCGAGAGGGTAATATTTCCATCATCAAAGCTGACACACAGCACTGTGAGTTCTTTGAGCAGCAGGAACTTGATGTGCAAACCACACTGAAACAGAAATCTTTGTACGAGCCTTTCTTGTAGGATAATTTTAGACTTTGGCACTTCTTTTCACAAGGGCAATTTTAAAACTGGAATTTTGAACAGACATCCAAGGCCATTAGGTCATGGAACATTACTTCTGAAACAGAGGCCAATGAATTTCACCTACATACCTCTATAAACATTTTTGCAGGGAGAAGTTTGTTCACAAGTGGGAGTTTCTATAGGGAAATCTATGTGCTTTGGAGGGCAGGCAGGAAAAAGCTCAACTCCTTGAACTGCTGGACTCTGAGACCAGTAGAAAGGCACTCAGAAAACTATGCATCCTTCCCTTTCCACCTCACTTGTACTATCCTAATGGACAAAGCCACCAGTACATGCTTCTCCAAGTTAGACCTGGGAAGATCCCTCTGGGACCTTCCATCAAACAAACTCCTCAGACCTAGTGCCTTGTGTTGCTGGATGGGCACCAGAGCATAATTTCTGATTTTGGTTGCAAGCACAGAGGATTTTGCTATGAAGAAAAGAGGACAAGAATAGAGGGAAAAGAAGGTTCTGATAAAGCTGACACATCACTTTGATAACTTTATTAATCATTAATTGTTCCCTCTTCTGGAAAAGGACTAAAAAGAACTTGGTTTTATTTTCTCATGAAAATTCACACCAAAATATTTATTCTGTGAGAAGATTGAATGAGAGAAGGAAACGGGAGACCCTGAATGTGTTTTGAGAGCTCCAGCATATTTGGTTTTGAACAGTTTTATTTCTTCTTTGCAATAAAACTACCCTTTTTGTGCTTTATCCACTCAGTGTTCCAAGCAAACAATAGAGGGATGCCCCACAGCTCTAGTGTTGTTGCATAGGAAGGAGATGTCAACTGAAGAGCTGATTTCCTTTTATTAACTCCTTTTTTCCAGGAGACACTTCTTTTCCAAGGCTCCCAAGGCTTTGGAAGTGCTAGCAAAGTAAGAGACAAGACCATCACAGAGGCAGTTTCTACATATAAGCACACAAATGGTTAAAAGCTACATATCCTTCCTGTGCATTTCTGTACCTTCCCACTGCTCCCCAGTTTCCCTCTTTCTGGTGAGAGGAATCTCTTTCAGCTCTTCTCCTTCACTACTCTGTTCCCCATCTCCCATTCCTTAGTCTTAAGCTCTCCTTGGAGGCCATCAACTTTGTGGCTCCTTTGTAAGATGCTTTGATTTTGACCATCAATAACACTGCCTGGAAAACTAAAGGGGAGCTGAGGGGGTTGAGTGGGAAAAAGGACATCCAGAAGGTATTGTGTCATCCTGCCTTGATGACTTGACATAACCATACAAACTCATAGCTGAAATCTTTCCCTGAAGATCACTGTTAGTATCAAAGTGAAAACTCCTGCCATGCACCAAAAAAATTTATTGGCCAAAGCAACACACACAAGTATTTTTGAGTAGTGATGCTTCTGGATGGGCTAAATAAATGTTCAACTATCATCACAGTTTATGCATGTGTTGATAAAAAGGAAGATATCATGGAAATCAAAACAAACCAGTAGAACAATAAAACCAACAATAAAACCCAACAAACCCCTCAATTCTGCCTCCCTCCCCCACAAGTTAACAAAATCTCTTCAAATCAAGAGAGACCGCACCGGCAGACAACTATGGGAGGCTTTACATTGATGTTTTCTTCCTTTGAAAAGGCTTTAAATGCTTTTCTCATTTTTTTACAAAAGCTGTTACATTTTCCAGGGGTTCTCTTTCTGTCTGAATGCCAGAGCTAGCAAAGGAAAGGAAATTCTTCATGTCCTTTTGTTGAAGCTACGCCTAGGCCTTCATGAGAAAATTCCATGTGCTTGGAGCCCTGCATGAGCTCCTATAGATGGCAGGGAGAGAAAATCAATACCAGTCAAGAAAAAGAACAGATGTTTCATTCATGGTTGTATCAACAATCTGATATTAATCAATAAGGTGATCTGTTCATTACCCCTCAGAGCTGACTGCCTGGCTCAGATGGGTAGAATTGGTCAGGATTCTGCTACTTGGGCAAGTGGGCATGAAAGTGGTCCCAAAGTGGCGGTCACACAAGCCAAGCACGCTCCCTACTAGTCTATGCTGATGACTCACTGGCATCCAGCCTTAGCCTAGACATCCATAACTAGTTAAACCAGTGTTTATTACATTTATCATCATGGTCAGTTCAGAGAAAGCTGTGTCACCGTTAGCCAGTGCTCTGTGTTCTGATGTCCATCCCCGACATGCTTTTTAGAGTGATTATCAAGTCATTAGGGGACATACCCTAGAGAAGACATTCCCCAGAAATCACATGGACCCATCCAATACTCCTCTTACATCTGAGCTGCTCTTGGTGAAAGCAGAGAGAGAGAAGATGAGCAGAGAAAAAAAAAAAAAAGTCAGTAGTTGGGAAATGGAAAGGAAGAGAAGGATTAAATGAAAAGCTCTGCCAGGATGTAGCCATGGGGAGCTAATTCACCATTAGCAGATCAACTTGAGTGAGGACTAAGTTTAAAGGGTCAGAAACTAGCAGACAGCTGGTACTCAGCTGGTGGTGCTGCTGTGGGTTGTGCTACTCCAGTGTCACTTATAAACTTCACCAGGATACATTCTGGATTTTTATTACTAATATAATTATTATTAAAGTGACTTGTACAGGAAATTTTTCCTCATCACATGTAAAAGCTGCTCCAATTCCCTGAAGTAAGAGACTTGGCAAGTCAATTACAGGGAAAGTAGAATTTCTGAAGCATATGAACAAAATTTAACAACATGCAAGTGTAACTTTTATTACCAACAGTAGATGCACTTGGAATTTGAGGGGGGGAAAGAAACCCTGATGAAGTGGCAAAATGCAGTTATTTTTCTTTATCTACAGAGAGCATTGTGGTTTCATTTGCAGATGAATCACTTTGTTGTGATTTATGCACTTTGTAAATGGGTCTGATTTATTTTCCCTGGGGATTTGAGAGATTTTTTTAGTAAAGCAAGTTATCTAGCTGGCTTACAACCACAGGCAACATAATTGCACCAAAATGTTTGAAGAAGATCAAGTTAGAGTGTCACCTGCCAGAACATTTTGGCAACAAAACAGAACAAAATCGAAGATAACAAGAACATAAACAAAAAAGTAAACAACCCCCCAAAAAACTGATATATATATTTAAAAAAAAAAAAAAAAAAAAAAGAAAAAATTAGATTTTAGATAAACCAAACACAGACTTGCCAGTTGTAAAAAATGCCTTTAAAGGAATATCTTCCTTTGGAGCACTCTGCTCCAATGCACTCTAATACCAGCTTTGCCAGAGCAAGTAAATTGTTTAATAATCAAACCTGGATCTCATTTATACATCATATGAACAGTGTAAAACAGAATGTATGGAAAGCATGCTGTACAGTAAGATGTGGTTTATTTCATATCACAAGCTGGATGGTAATTAAACAGTTCCTATGACAGGAAAAATTGTTAACACCTACCAAAGAGAATATATACAGCCAGCAGATTTGCCAGCTTCCATAGTTTTTCTACACCCTCAGTCTTTATTTTTTTAAGCTTTCTATCCCACTGAGAACATGGAAGTTGTTTCAAATCAAAATCTCAAGACTTAGTGGAAAGATGCTCCAACGGCAACTCCTGTACCTGGCTGTAGAAGAAAGCTTTCCAAAGATGGAATGGTTATACTTAAACCTGTGTACAGAATCTTTCATTCTGGCAGCAGTTTTAAACTAGAGGTGGACCTGCTCCAGAGAACTTTTCTTAAGAGTTCCTACCTGAAGAGCATTTTGCTTCCCTTATACTTGTAGCAAATAAACTGAACACAGATGATTTTCAGCATCGCTGCCATAAGATTCAAAGTTTTGCCATTTATTCCCTGGCCAGGAAGCACTCCCTTCAAAACACCCACCACACCAGATGAAGCCCATGCAACCAAACACAACTCCCCCATCATCAGAAAAGTTTTTGTTATGAAGAAGCTTTCATTTTCAGCACAGAGGAATGGAACAGTGGTCAAGTTTCTGCTGTGGAAGAATTGATTTGGATAATTCGGCCATGTCTCCTGGCAGGAGAGGTCTCAACGTTTATTTTAGCATCAAGTGGAACACCTCCCACTTAGAAAGTTAGTCTTCCTACAGCAGCTTGGAAAGAGTTTACAATAGACTTTGATGCCTTTGCTCAGCCACATTTCCTCTTCCAGGATTTGTTGGGAAAAGGGGGAGGGAGAAAAGAGAATAGGTTCCAAATGCTTTACTATCTCTTCTGAGCTTGTTGTCTTTTGTAAGCCACAAAGAACAGATTTTCTTTTGTAAATCCTTAGTAATTAAATGAGTACTTCACTGGCTATATTCTTCAATGGTCTTGTTTCCTAGGTTTTGCCTTTGACAGTCATATTTTGCAAAGGCTGCTAAGATGACTAGCCACCTTACCCTACTTAACACTAAACCAATTGATGCCCGTGCACACTGCATGAAGGAGGAAAAGTTTCATTAATGGCACTTCATTAAAGAACTGCGCTGGAAAGCCCTAAATGTGACCGAACCAACCAAAATCCAGAGCGAGCTGTCTATTAGGAAAGCAACAAAGACAGTTTCGGAAACTGAACTCTGGCTCCACTGCAGCGGATTAGGAAGAGTGATGGGATTAGTGTTTAATGACCTGGGGCAAGAGACAAAGGGAATTTCGACAAAGAGGCTTAGATATGGAAGAATTAACACTCTCTATCCCAGCCATGCCTCTGATGACTTCCAGCATTCTTTCCAGGCTCTGCTGAGGTCTGGGGAGGGGAAGGAGGGGGAAACCAAAAAAAAAAAAAGACTAGCGGGGCTTTAATACCTCCTTAGCCCTTTTCTCATTCTAAGAATTCTTTCTATTCTTAAAGATAGAAAGAGATTTTTTAATTTTTCCTAATTAATACAATAAGCAAAGTTGCTAAGGGCTCATGCTTCGCATGCTGCAGATGATCCTGTCCTTAACCGCACATTCTTCAGTGATATTTGTGGGTGCTACAGACCTCTATCCTCCTCTATGTATTTTTATACATACACATATTTATAGATACACATATGTATTTATTTATGCAGATAAAGCACATGCTTTAAAAATTACTTAACAGGGAGTGGAATTTGCTTGCAATTGCATGACTTGAGAAATACTCCCTGATTCGAGGTTGTCTTGCATAATGGGAAGCAGGGTGAAACAGGCAGGCATTTGCTCAGAGTTAACCACAGGCTTTCCCAAAACGACATGATTCATGCAGAACATGCAGTGGAGTCCAGGAGCCTGACTGCATATAGAAGGTGTAACACCATTGGAGCAGCTCTTGATTTACCTCGGCATAGGGGACAGAGAAGGCAGACTAGGCAGGAACTGCTTAACAGAGAAAACACCCTGAAGTTAATAAACAACTAATTAAATAAAAAAAGTCCAATAAGAAAGTTAATACCCCTCAACTATAATACAGAGGCATTAACATATTTCAGCTCCAAGCAGTACTCCAGGCTCTGACCCTTTGGGCACTAATGTCAAGGAGACACTGCTTAAATAAATACACTGCAAGCACCAAACACCCGTGAAGAATGAGCTTGGGAGGCCCTCTTCTGAGAAGTGATGTGCTCCTACTCTGCTCCAGGAGCCTTTCCAGCCTGTTGAGTCAAGGGAAGCACCTGTGCTTCTCTGAACCAGGGCCCTTTATAGCTGCTGGTCTTTCACAGTGAGGAAGACATCCTACAACTGTAGAAAATTTTCTTGCACTGTAAACCAACTCAAAATAAAATAAAAAAAATAACTACATGTTATTTTTTTCTAAACCAACTCAAAGTGCTCACAGAAAAGCTAGGTATTCATTTCACATGTTAGCCAATATGAAATGCTCCCAGAGCAGCTTTAGACTCCAAAGTATTATTTAACCAGTGTGGTTTAGTAGGACAATGGCAGCCCCCTGCCGTAATCCATTCAGGGGCAATACCATCAGTCAGTGTGAAATTAAATACATTACAGGGTAAGAGCTTAATGCGTTTTATAGGCAGTTGTTCATCCACATCAAACTTTAGCTTTTAAAATCCTAACATTTGATCCCACAACAGGAACCATGGCTTGAGAATGAGATTGGCGCATTTGCACTGCCAGCAGGGCAGGAAAAGCAGAGCACAGCGTTTAGTGGGAAATGCAATTGCCTGAGAGGGGAAAATGCTCAGCTCAAGAGAGCTCTGCAGAGCCATATCACTTGTAATATATTCCAGGACTAGAAGGAGTAAATACAAACCCAGGTCTGGCTGGCTATGGATTATTAGCATCAGTGCTCCTACCACTGCATATGTTTCACTTAAATGGTAATAATAACAGCAACAACAACAATAATAAGAATAAAGTGTTTTTAAATTCATCCATACAAGTTCTGGTTCTAAAAACACACACAGGTCTGGAATGATGGTAAATACAAAGCCAACAGTAGATGGTTATGGCTTATTAGAATGTTTCCTACCACGGTGCATGTCGGTTTCACTTATATACCTCTACATATTATGAAAAAAGCAATAGGAGTTTTTTTAGTTCATCCATACAAATTTTGGTTACACAAACTGTTATAAGCATAACCCTTAAGCAGCCATGCAGTTTGGTTGGATTTCTTGCTTGAGCAGGCAGTATTCCCATGTTGGAGCCCACAGACTCATGCCTAAAGTGCTCTTCCTTGATCCAGTTGCCAGGTCTTGCATGGATGTTGTGCCCATTCATATTCTAAAATCCAAATGCTCTGGCTTTCCTTTGCCACTGAAGCAGCCTGAGTTGCAAAAACAGTTTGTAAGGGAGATGCACAGAAAACACCAAACAGAGGAGCCCGTTCTATTCTGCTCTGCGTTACACTTGCTCAATGCAGGAGTAAATTCCATTTACTTCAGCTGAGTTACTCTGGATATAAATAGGGGTAAGTGAGATCAGAACTAGGTCCTTAGAGAGCCCTCTGCCTTCCGTGATGCTGCTTCTTAAAATGAAGCACTGATAAGCCCCAGTGGTAAAAAAAAATAAATTATAATTTAAAATATCTTCAGAGCTATCTGTTGCCCAAAATGGCTTTTAACTGTTGAAAGAACATCAAACATTTAAAAACGCATAATCTGCTCTCAGCACCGGCACACGGTGCCAGGAATATTCATCAGCCTTATGTTTTTGGCTCATGTGTCGCAGCGGATTATCTGACACTCCATGAACATTCCCTGCTTCCTCCAGTTGCGGCTAAAAAACTTGTTCTCAGGCATGTCACTGGATGCTACAAGCACCATGAAGTGGACCCCGCCTTCACAGTAAGGTCACTGTATCTCGCCAGCCTAGGAGCAAAACTGCCCCTTACATCCTGATAAATGCCTTCCCCCTTTGAACAGAAGGGCCCAAGAGCAACTTGGATGACTTTCCTTTAGTGATGAACATTTAGATAACTCTTTAAAATATTCCAGGACTCCACATGCTATTTATCCAGCGGTGTGAGTTGCTAGTCATAAGCCCTGCACCTAAAGAAAGGCTTTACTGCCTGGGGTGAGCGGGTGGGAAAATCTTTAGGCTCTGATGGGGTCAGTGAAGCTACAGGAGAGCACTGCAGCTGACTCTGGAGACAATGGAGGAGAGGCACAGAAAAAAAAAAGGATGCAGGGAAATCAAAAGGAAGAATTGAATTTATTTGCAGGCTTGTGTTGTGCAGCTAAATAGGGACAAGAAAGGGAAGTCTGGGATCCTCCTTTGCAAAACATCTCAGCTAGTCAGAAATATTTTCATTCACAAAAAGGAGGGGGGGAAAAAAAAAAAAGAAAAAAGTTCCCATTTATTTTTACTCTCCCCTCCTGATGTCAAGATTAGTCTTTTAAAATACACTCCTTTGGTCTCTCTTTTCAACTGTGCCTTATATGTTTGTTGTTTTTTTTTTTCTGGGACAACTGAGAATCATAATGAAGAGAGGAGGAAAAGCTTTCTGCCGCATAGCCTCTTGCCTCTTCTCTTGCATGATTCCTCTTTTCTTTCCAGCCTTTCACTCTGCATGCTCATTAAGCCACCTAAGGTTCAGTTCTCTCCCCACCCTGGAGCTCTGAAGGCAATGGGAAACACTCATATCCCATATGTTCTCCCAGAAGGCACCCTGCTTCTCTGGCACCCACCAGCAGCTCCCTCATGTGCTTTGCACTCTCTGTCAATGCATTGGGCAGCCCAGATTCAAAGGTTCTGAATCTCCTTCATTTCTTCCCATCTCCTTTCCTGCACTGCGAAACTGCAAGGTTAAATCTGACCATTAAATTGCCACCAGTTCCCCTTGTGTACATCCTCTCCCAACTGAATGCTCTCAAAGATGATGCCACACAACACAATGCCACTGCAGCTCATGAAAAGGTCATGGAAGGGCAGTTGTGGACCAACCAGAACATGGAAAGCACTACTGCAAGAGTATCCAAAACTCCTAACCCTGTGAATTACCTACACCACCGCCAAGAAGAGCCAAAGGGGATGGCTGCTCCTTGAATGGCTCACAGCCAAAAGATCCAGCAGTTCTTTTGGGTCCTCTGCTCACCTGCAGAGCAGGGTGACCCAGAGACTTCACACGGGTACCTCCAGTCACTACAGCAGGTTTGGCTCTCCCAGCAGCTCCTGAGAAGCCCAGCTCCAGCTGAGACAGGTTTCACAAGAAGCTAATAGACAGCTCCTTGTCTGAAGCCTACATTGCTGTATGGCAGGGAGGAAGCCATGTCCTGACTCTGTATGTCTGGTTTCTTAAATTTTCTTCCCTTAAACTACATTTTGCCAATTACTAGGGAGTCCAGTTTTGATGTCTGGACTCCTAGTAGGTTGGATCAGCACTGGTCATTAGCAGGACCAGAGGCTTAGAGGCACTAGCTGTCAAGACTCTGGAAATGCAGTTTGTTTGCTTTCTTTTCAGTGAAATGTGAGAATTAAAAATAAATTTTAAAAAATGAGAAAGAACTATTAACATATTCTATGGCAATCACTTTTCTTTTTTTTCTCCCCAAGACAAAAAAAAAAGCTGTCCCAAACTTATTTGATAACAGAAACTATGAAGAACATATCTATTGGGGAAAAAAAAAGAGTCACCAAAAATTAACTGGCAGTTTCATGTCCAGCTCTGCCACACTTTTGTCTCTAATATCTGTAATGCCTGATCATCTAGCACAATTTGTAATAGAAGAGAAATCTGCAAATTCCAGTCAAAGCTGGGGTTTTCTCAACTCTAGGCTCAGAGCACTAAGAAATTCTTGGAAGGAGGGAAACGGCCTCGGGCACTCACACCAACTCTCCCACCTCCCACCCCAAATTGCCATCCCACTCTTAACCTTGCCCCCTCAGCATTTCTGGGTGGGTCCTGAAAACACACACATACTTTCTTTGCCACTCCTTGTCTCAGCTGAAACCTGTGTCTGTCTACCATTACCTCACCCCAACACAGGTGCACCTCAGGGCTTTCTGGGAAAACCTATATTTCTCACAAAACAGGTGTCTGTGCCTGCAGAAGCGTAAGTGGAAACGCACCACAGAGCAATCTGGGTTTTCCAGACCCAGCAGCATTATTCGTTCTCCATGGTTTTACTAGTTGATATCCTGAGACCATCTTTTCAATGAATAGGGCTACTCAGATCTCTTCAGTAACTACTTTCAAGTTGTTAAGAGAGGAAGTCCTCTCCCAGTCCCAACCCACCCTTCATCCCCAGTAAATTTCAGTCCCATTTGGCTTTGGATGCAAGCAAAGCTTGCATCAAAAAGCAAGCATCCAAGCATAATCCAGAGAGTCAGAAATGAGAAGACAAATAAACACAACATTTTTATCACATTGATGTTGAGGACTGTGGCTCCTGATTTTCGACCCTGGCACATAATATACCTTACATACACTTTACCCTGGGACTCTGTCAGCAGTACTAGGCTTCTGCCTGACATAACATAGAGAGGACCAGACTGTTAAGTAAAGCAAATACAAAATTATTTTGGTTTTCTAGTGATGAAACTGAGAAGGTGATGCAGCCCTGAAATAAACCTAGTAAAAATCCACAAAGCTTGATTTACTCTGTAATTTTCATCCTCAGGCACAGAGAACAGAGGAGGTGGCATTACTGAAGCTCTATGTGCTTCTCCTCCTTTCAAAAAAAGAAAAGGAGAGAGAAATCCTTTGTGACTTGTCCATTGATAAGAAATAGAAATTGCTCTCAAGATGTTTCTGTCCAATTTTTAGTATCTTCTTAAACCTGGAAATCACACCTATGAAGCTCAACTATTTTCTACCACCTAGAAAAAACTTCAAACCTCTGAAATTTCTTTTGTTGTTCATTTCTCTCTAGTCAGAGAATTACCTGATTTCACCAAACTGCAACAAAGTTCATAACTCATCTCCACAACTGCCCTGTCTGGATATTTTCTTTACATGAGGATGCTTTCAAAAATAGATAATACAGACTGGCCAATAGACTGAACTGGTAAAACTGGATAGCTTAAAAATAAAGGGGGGGGAGTTGTTTGGTTGGTTTTTTGTTTGGTTTTTGTTTGTTTGTTGGAGTTTTTTTGTCAGTAAGAACCGTATAATACAGAAGTCTAAAAAGAAAAGTTGAAACGCTACAAGCTCTTGACCAGCTCTCCCACTACCCCTGCAAATGCAGCAGTTTCGGTGTATAAATACCTACAGCTTTTCTACAGTCCCCAGAGGAGGACTATTGGTTTCTGGGGCAGACATCCAGGTCCAAGGCCAAATAAATGATATCAAAGCCTCCCAACAAGAGTTAAGCACTGGCTGTGACTTGTGTGGCCCTTTGGAAGCTTTGGAACATCAGACACTGGGTTCAGTTAAATTAAACATCTCCTCCTCCGCCTCCCTCCATGTTTCCCCCACTTATTTCATCTGACAGATGCTCCGGCTCCCAGCAGCTGGTTAAAATGCCAGAACAAGGTTCTCTCTTCCCAGAAAGGCTTATCTGCAGAGAACAAAGCAGCATCTTGTGGTCACATTTGGTGACACTTTGAGGTACTCTCTTAAGCAAGAAGTCACCAAATATAACCATGGTTTCCATGGCCAGCTGCATCACCCTCTATTACCGTATTTGTCTTTCCCCACCATAAAATATTTGTTGGCAGGACCAAGCACCGATGCTTGCGTGGAAGGCAGACTGATACGCCACGTGGAAGGGTTTTGTTTCCCTTTCACCCCTTTATGAATTGCTGTCTTTGATCCATTTTTCATATGTTTCCCTGTGCAAGTGCTCAAAGACAAATATTCATTGTAATATTTATGAATGCAGCCTGATAGTTACTATGGTTTCAAAGAAAACAGGAAAAGTGGATACAAAAGTGGATGCGCTTCACGTCAGGTGGCTATAGGTACGTACAGCACATGTTATAAGTTCTGCTCAGACTGACTCACTTCTCTCGATGAGGTAAGTGTTGACGTTAGATAATTTGGTGGGGAGCATTTATTTCTGCATTTATTAAAATGTCAGTAACAGCAGGAGCAACACCTCCTAAAAGGCTTGCAGGTGCTTGTCTTTAAAAATCCAGCATTTGAAGAGGATAAAAAGGCTGGGAGAGAATAGATATGTTTGGGTGTTTAATTAATGCATGTGATGCACAACTGCCATTGCTCAAATCCAGGGGACTGCCCAAACTGCTAAATTTCAGCATGTCCAAAACGTTCTGCAGAATCAAAGCGGAAGAGAAGGATTTGTGCAGATCTCAATGTGTTGCCAAAACAACACATTTAATTTATTCAAAGGCCATGCTTTCAACCTACCCAAATGCAGGTGAGCACTACTTCTGAAATGTAAAGTACTCAAGTGAAAAGGACGGGGATGAAAAATAAATCAGTAAAAATGCATTTGATATGTAAAAATAGCTCTGCAGAGGTCAGGGCATTAAGCAGTGGAAGGCAATGTCTAATGGCTACAGGCAAAGGATCAGGCTGGTACAACATCACAGTTTTTTTATTCTCTCTCTCTGAAAACCTTTCAGGAGGTTGCTTGGATCCCTCTTTGCTCAGGTCTCCAAAGAAATTGGTAAGGCTGGAATAAGACGTCAGCTTGTTCACATCAGAAGGAAATATAAACTGAGGTCAAGGAAACCACAACATCTGGAACGTGAGAAAAGGATTTACTGTTAAGGGCTTAATGAACTCTGAAAATAAAGTTCTCAACTTTGCTAATTTGTTTGGGCTTCAAAGAGGAATAAAACACAATGTTGGAAGAAGGTTTTATGACTCTCCTGAAGAAAAAAAAAAAAAGAACTACATCTGTGCTGAAATTAGCAAAACCCAATGACAACTGCGAGAGTGTCACTATTATTTAGCTGATGCTAGGAGAAAAGGCTAAATTGTAACTGCTAGCCATTTACGTGCAAATTATTGTGGGAAAGGAGGAATTATGGACTCTGGCTTTGCAGCTCAGGAACAGAGAGTATACCTGAGCTGATGGGGGGGGGTGGGACTGAGTGGGGATATGCAGGTAATAAGGATCTGCCTGATGCCATCTACTCAGGACTGGATGGGCAAAATGATGGGCCAGTCCCATCACTTTAGTTTGAATTAGGAATGCCTATACTACAGCACTTCGGTTCAAACTGTGAGTTTTGTACATGGTGTGCAAAGCAGAGACCCATTCTGATGAAACAAAAGCTGGAAGATACACATTTAATGCCTTCCAGGCACTACACTAGGCCCTCAGTCCATGGGAATCAGCTGAGACCTAAGGGAAACCCAAGGAAACCCTTCTACAGGGGTTGAAACGCTGCACAGGGAAGGTGGCAGGTCCTCAGCATTGATGATTTTGCTCTGTACATCCACTGCGACTTGGCTGCCCTGTGTGCTAAAGTGAACAATAGCAAAGTGTAACCATTTAGGATGCTGACCTCATTTACTTCTGAGGCTATTTCTGTGCAGCATCTCATACCTGCAGGCATCAGTTCTCTCCTTCCTTCAAAAAAATAACATTTATTTTCCCAAGAGGCCAGGGACAAAGAGCTGGGTGAGGACACAGATACGGATTGTAGCCAGGGCAGCTTTACTGCAGTGATGTGTCCAACAAACAAGAAGTAAAAAATCCATTTGAGATTTTATAGATAGCTTCCACATGGCAGTGAATGTGCTTGTCTTGCTACTGTCAGCCAGGGGAGCAAATGCTTCCCTTGTAAAAATGCCACAGACTTGATCCCAAGTCTCCTCACAGCACAAATGAGAACCACTTCTGCTTCATCCAGGCAGTTTTGTCTGTAAATGGACTTGAAATGAGAAGAGCCTTAGGTCCCTAGAAGCAGGATCTATGTAGGATTGACACACAATTCCCTTTCAGAGAGGGATCATTGATAATTGAAGCTGTAACAGTTATAGTGGTCCAGGCCAGGAGGTTAGTGGAAGAAGATCACATAGAGCAGCACCTGGGTGATTTCCCTGACACTGTACTTTGGCAAGATTTTGGTGGCATTTATGACCCTTTTACCCTCAACCATCAATACAGTTGAGATTCATTCACCACACAGATCTGCAGGTTGCAAATCGGATGCAAAAAGGGCAGTTGACTCATAATCCAACATAGTCCTCATTCTGCTTCTACCTAGGAGATTTTGGTTTTCCTATAAGTAGCAAATGCCTTTGGGCTTGGGATACTTTTGATGAAGCAATGGAAGACAAGCCTGAGCAAGGAGAGAAACAGCAGCTGTTCTCTGTGGGATGAATCTTGAAGGATTTGGCAGACTAGCGTGAGCAACAACAGGAGAATAACAGTGTTTGGAGCAGCATTCTTCAGAAAAAAAAACAGCTTCTCCCCTGCACATACACATCTCTGCATCACTGATGCAGCTCACATACTGCTGGCTCAGCCATTGAAGAGCTGTACATTTATACAGACACGTTTTCCCTGGTCCTTGTAGGTACATGTGCTCAGCTTATGAAGACATGGTGGGACAGAGCGCTCTGCTCTCCCCTCTGGAAAATCACAGGAGGTATTGGCTTCATGAGACAGCACCAGAACACATTGATTTCCCCACTCCCTCAGTTTGCTTCTGTCCTTCAAGTCCAACATACTAAATTACCACTTGCAAAAACCCCAACAAGGCATCTTACTCCCTTTCTACACAAGGAAAATGAATATTGGCCTGTACATCCATTGTGATGACACATTGAGGAAGTTCATTGCAGTGAGATTCCTCACTGTATGGAACATACATGATAAAATAAATGCACTGAACCGGACTATAAGTATTACAACTTTGTGCTGCTCCTGAGGTATCAGTTGGGGTGCAGGTGTCCACACTATCACTTCACCACCCCACAGAGCAGTAAATGCCTTTTATCTCCATGCTCCTGCCTGAGAAGTCTAATCTCATACACACACTTTTTTTCTCTTTTCCAAGTCTCAGACACAGTTAAACAGTCTCCTCCCTGCAAGGATTTCTGAGGACATCACCAATACTAACCACTTATGGCTTGGGGCATCCCCAGGCAAGAGTGTTATTTCTGTTTTTTCAAGGACAAAACTACTCGGAAATATCACATGCCCAGGGCAGACACTGAAAACCTACAGAAGGGATGTGAATTGAACTTGAGCCCCCAGGCAGACAAACTGGTCAAGGTTATCATGCCTGTATGCAGGCTGGTGCAAAACAAGGACTTCTCAGGAGCTCAACCAGCCATCAGACAGTCCCACCAGTGGAGACAAAAAACCACTACCCAGCAGCAGCTGTTTCCATAACTGCCCACGCTGAGTGATAATTTCACCTCAAAGAGAAGTACAGAGGGCAGGTTTCACTTCTTTCCTTGAGGCTTCCACCATGGAAAGAACTCTCAGAAGGGCAGCAGCTGGTAGGTGACATGTGGGATGGGGACAGTGTGGGACAAAGCAGCCTCCACTACAAGAACCATCAAAGGCAATTTCACCCAGATCAAACAAAGAACTTCCTGGGACAGCAGGCAGGGAAGCAAACCTCCTCCCTCTCTGCAAGTATTAATTATAAAATAATAATTTCCTCAAGAAAGCTTAAATTCCTCAAGTTAACAGCACACCTCCATCTATTGGCAGTCACTCAAAGTAATTTGGGGAAGAAGCAAATCCAGTCTCCCTCCCCATCTTATATGAGTTTAAATACTACTATTTCCAATCATATAATCATAAAATATTATTTAGGGAAGATTGAAACACTGATGAAAACACAGTAGTTGTGATACCAAGGTAACTCAGAGCGCTACAACTTCAAGTGATACCCTCTAGTTCCTGCACTGAGGGGGCACTGGGCTAAACAGAAGCAGGTTCCCCACCCTCCCCTCTTCTTCCCACTTCAGAAAAAAATGGCAAAAATTGACCATTAGCTGAGGATTAGCTCATACATTAAATAAAGTTGTAAAATATTTTTATGGTTCTACTTCTAGTGGTTTTAAAAATTACTATTCAGGATACCGAAAGCTCAGGGTAAAAGAGATATATGCTTTTTTTTTGTAACAGGAGTGTTACCTTTAAACTGAAGATTACAACTGATTGTAAAAGGCAAAGCATTGACCTTTAGAGTGAAATTATTCTTCTCTACTAAACACAAAATATCCTAAGTATAATCACCTCATAATAATTACCTAATCCTTATTATTTTGCTACTAGAATATTTATTTAGGCTTGGGTTACTAAAATTTCAAATAAAATGGGGCCTGCTGTCATGGCTTTTTATCCAAATGACTCGTAGGCTCTTGTAAACAGTTCTGTGATCTGATTTCCATTGGGACACGAGTTGTAAAAGGCCAGGGATTTGCAATGGATTTACACATATACTGTTTCAGTTAAGTTACCAAGGTCGACTTAACAGCCTTTTTCCTCAGAATCTTAAATACACTTGCCACCCAGCCTCTCTAGACCACATTCAAGGAAAAGGGTGATGGGATTGTAAAGGGTGCTTGAACTTCCCTGGAAACTCCAATTTACATTCTTTCAGTCAGCAGTGGGATGCAGTTATTTATTTATTTACTTTTAGAATAATCTTTGTGAAGTTGCTAGAAAACCAATTCTCGCACATGGGCACCACACGGGTTTCTTGGAGTTTTGAAAAGGTCATTCAGGCTTAGGAGTACGACAGAGACTAACACAACTCAATTGTATTGGACATATTAGCCTAGCCCTCTGAAGTCCAAGTCAGGGAAAATATATCAGATTACTGACGCACGCTAATAGGACTTTTTTTTTTTTAAAGTAAAGCTCCTTCAGACTAAATACCAAACAAACAAACATTAACCCCCTTTGATGGCTCACTACTTGCTCAGTAAAGTTCAAACAGTCTGACTTGTGATTGCACAGAAATGTACTGATAATAAAGGTAAACGAAATTCATGGTTAGTTCTGAGGGCTGAATGACTGGTCTGATTGTCTCATTCGCTTGGCAAATGATTTTTTTTCTATATATTATTGCAGCCACATATACAATTTCTCTAGCAGTGTAGAAAGAATCAGATTAAAATATGATACAGAAGCAGCACTTACCTTGGGCTGATTAATATGTTTAAGCTGTTGCCATGCCACCATGCTTAAAAGCATACGCCTTTCTACCCTACTCTATATATATTGATACCTCCCATGTGCCAGGAAAACCTCTTTGATTAGTCACACTAAACCACTTCTTAAGTGGTATGAATTTCTCAGGCCTGCACTTTCAATAATCAAGTAATAAATTCTTGGGCTAATCATGAGCTGTGCTGTCTCTCCTAGGTGATGTGCAAGGAGATTCATCAAGAGTTTCTTTAAGCAGAAGAAAACTAGAATGTCTTAAGTAATTAAAAATGCATCCTACAATCTGGAGCAAAATTCATTTCAGAGGCCAAATGCAGACTTTGTGCTATACATCACTTCATGGTGAGAACTTGACTCCGTGTTTTGGAAAGGATTTCTGTTTGAGCATGAACTTCTGCTAAATCCTAGGGGGATCAGCCTGTGAGAAAAAGAGCCGGTTCAGCAGGTAAAACCTAAGTGAAATAAAGATAGCTGGGTTCTCCTTTCCATTTTCCACAGACTGACAGCAACAGCCCATGAAGGTGTTCTACAACACAGAAGCTTTCCTCTACCTGTGTGCCAACTCTTGGAGCTGTAACAACCAGCTCTGAGCAAGGAAGACATTTGAGCTGGGCTTCTGAACTTGAATATATGAACATATGAAACCCTAAGACCTACAGAGCACTCTTAGCACTCTGCTGCCCTAAATGACAACATTCTTTAAAACTGTGCATGAAATTTAATCTAATTCTTTTGTACTCATGTTACCATTCACTTGGCTTAAACATTGCGTTTTTAAGCCAAAATGCTAAGTTAATCTATCATAATGCTTCTCCAGGTGAGATTTATTATAGATCACTTTCTAAAACCCGTGTGTTCTATGTGCATGTGCATACCATATTCATCTTATTATTATCCAGTTGAAAAATTCCCAGTGTGTGCAACGCCTCAGATATAATAGCAGGCATGCCAACAGAATATGACACTTATGCTAATCTGCACCCTGCTGTGGAAAAACATACACAAGGATTCCATTACCACATTCATTAGGCTGCAGTGCACTTCATCTTGAATAGGGATTATGAACTATAATGGAGTGAAAACAGTTGATTGAATCCACTTAGCCAAATCTATGACATTAACCAAATATTTCGGTGTGAGGAAGAGGAGGGGTTGAACCTTCCCCTGGTAGGATGTGTTGCCTTAACTCTGCCTCTCCCCAGTACTTCAGTTTGGAAGGGGAAACTTCTAAGAAGGACAAGATCACAACAAAACTTTTTGTTGAGACAGGGTTTTAAATATTCAAAGTGCTGCCCAATAACTAGGCAAGAGCAACGTGACATGGATGCTGTTGGGCCAGATTGGGACTCTCCAAACACATGCACTGTTTCTTGTTTAGCACAGGTTCATCAGAACACATTAGCAAATTCTCCATGCACCTGTTATAGGTTTTTTGGCAGCAATGGAGATTTTTCAAGCCGACCATACGCGCAGCAAAACCACTGATGACATTACACTGCTTAAATGGTAATTGTATTCAGGTGAAAAAAAGACATTTTCCAGTTCTGTGTTCAAGTTTCCCAAGTATGCTTTGAGTGTACATTCAGGTTTTTTTGGTTCTACACAATACAGTTGCCGTCTGACAGCCTGTCTTTCTTGGCAGAAAGTTCAACTCCAACTATTTAAAATATTGTCAGAAATAATAAAGACTGAAATACAAGTTACCACTGAAGGAATATTTTGGAATTTAATTGTTCCCAGGAAGAAAAAAAAAAAGGAAAAGAAGGAATCATGCCTTCCCCATATACAGGACTTAAAAGATGATAATAAAAGCCTTCTGTGCTTAGTATTTAGTAATTTCTGTGACTCTCTTGTTTATATATGTCCTTTTTAATGCACCAACTAAACAGGAAGTACCTGTTAGCAGAACTGAAAGGAGAATTGCTGATACTCATGATAGAAACTCTGCTGAGCTCCTTTCTTTCAGTTAAGAAGCCAAAGAAAAGGAAAAGAATAGAAAAACATGGAAAGCATCACCAAGCATCCAAATATATCCAGCGTGTCTAAAATTTGTTTTCCTTCCATACATCTGACCCGCATTGCACGGTACTTACTCAGGGGCATTTGCTGAGCTCAGTTATCCCCTACAAGTGGTTCCTGCTCCTACTGCACTGTCAGCTATTTTTCCACTCCATTTTTGACAAAGTTGGAGGTAGCTCCAGCTGGGACAGATGATTCCAGCAGCAGCCAGCACCAGCCTGGACATGGGACAACCCCCCATGTGTGCCAGTCTCATGAGGTGAGCCCGGCATGGGTCGGCAAGGATGACGGTTGAGTGCTTGCCTCCTAAAAACACAGGGCTGTGGAATTTGGGGGTAAACAGCACTTGCAGGTGCTCCTCTCTGCACCTTCTCTTGACTGATGGTGGTAAAGAAGCCAAGAAAGAATAGAAATAAAATTATGAGTATTAAAAACAAAAATGAAATAAAAGATGGATGGAGTTGATGGGAAGGTTGGACAAGCACAGGATTCTGGGGAAGAATTCACATAAAGAGAAAGGTGACAGAGATCAGATGGGACCTTGGAGTGGGAAGGCTGGAAGGGACTACTTTGCTGGTGGTGTAGGACAAAATACTGAACCAATTTGGAGTCTGGGGAGAAAGAATTTTTTCTAAAAAAAACCCAGCCTATATGAGGGAAAATAATCCAACATCACGTTAATCAAAGTGCTTGGGAGAGAAGGCAACTAATCTTCACACAGGCATTGAGTACAGGCTGCAGGGGTTCAGGGATAAAATCATCTGTCATGGGCAAGGCTTACTGCTGATGTTATTACACTTGTGTTTTTAAAAACAGAATCTGATGAATTTCTGAGCCTGCGGAGTTAACAATACCATCAGTGGAAATGGTACCAAGGCCCCACCAGCTTCATTAATCTCCTGTTGGATAATACATTTGGCATTAGTTTATGCAGGTGAAATAATTTTTTGCTGGCGTTGCTTACCCAGTTTTCAAAGTCCTGCCTGAAAATAAAGAAATGGGTTTCTGCATATCCGCAAGTACTTATCTCAGGAAGATGCTGGGTTCTGTCTGAAAGGGTGATTTCAGTAGAAACTAAGGGGAACTGTTATTTTATGGCATCAGACCTTTTGACTACAGGCCCAGTCTTCATGGAGAAAGTCTTATTACCAACTTCAGAGGGAACAAATCTCTAGACTGTAAAAAAATATCCAAGAGAAGAAGCAGCACCCTATAAACTCCTGAAAGAAATGTGACTCCCAGGAACGGCAAGAGGAAAATAGAAATTTACCAGAAAGAAGGAACACGCTCTTGAGATTATGTTTTTCTTTTTTTTCTTTAGTTGAGGTCCAGCTTCTATTTTTCAAATTTGAAAGGTAAGTGGGAGCATCAAACAGGTTGAACAAGGCACTGTTTTCTTGCTACGGGAACATGGCCCTTTGCACCGAGATTGTAATACAATCCATCCTCTCTGGGACTGCAAATGCTACAGTGCAAAACTGTGTTTGAAAACCTCTTTTATCATTCATCGTCTCCAGACTGAAATCATTTTTGACAACCTCTGCAGAAAACAAGCAGCTTTCTGGCTACTGGCGAGCCGATTAAAGGGAGGAAACACATGTTCACTGTCAGACAGAGCCCCTGGAGAAAGCATTGACAACCTTTTAACCTCCTTTCCCAGTGAAAGTGCCCAAATGTTTCTCTGGAACAAAACCCCAGCATTGTTTTAAGCATCTTTTCATTTAATGCACTATATTTTTCAAGATATGTTAAGAGTCAAAGGAATTCCATTTTAATGTGGAGGTTTCACAATCAGTCCAATTCCCATGCAAATGGTCATACAAACAATTATTAAGGAGGAATTTCTTTTCATGAACTTTTTTCTACTCTTATTTTTTTCCTTTTCTTCCCTTTTTTTTTTTTTTTTTTCTTTTCCTTCATTGTCTGACCACAGTTTAAATACCAACACATTGAAAAGTTCACTAACCTCTACAATGATTTCTCAAAACAAGCCAAAAAGCCACAGGAGTGAAATTTTCTGAGCAGTAGGAAGGCTGACTAGCAGACATTATTAGCACTTTGAGTATTCAAATCTGGGCATGGAAACTTTTGTGAGTTACAAGATGTTGGGGCAGGAAGCACCACACGTTACTGATATATTTGTTATCAAGGGAACTACTTTCCACTGTATTTAATAATCAGCAACCGGGGAAAATAAATTTTCTTTCAAGAAGTAAAACAAGATTTTTTTACTTTTTTTTTTTAAGTGGAAAGTGCTTTCAGAGCAACTGCTCTGGCTTTCTTTGTAGTTATAAAAGTCCACTCAGAGGTTGTTTAACATTTAACCTTGCTATTTTTACCTTAATATCAGCAGCTGGAATAGTTCTGTCTGTTTTGATAAAAACGAGACTTTTTTCCATGTTGCATATTTGCTTTTACAGCTGAAAGGAACTGTTCCAGCTGAAGTAGGTAACTATAAAACTGCAGTGGGCTGAGCTGCCTGGGAGAAGATTATTTGATTAAATGTTCCTGTAAGTAACTGCACAAGGTACCGTCCAATAACGCACAATAATTGCTCATGAAAGATAAAAGGTCGCGAGCTCTGCAGGTACAAAATCTCATGGGGATTTGCTCTTCCTTCTCCAAAGGCCTTGTTCTACCCATGCTCAATGGCTCTGTTACCATTGAACTTGTCTCAGTTTTCTCATGGATTACAACTTGGCTACCGATAGTTGTGGTGGGGAAAAATTTTCAAAGCTGGAGCTTGGCTTCTCCAATGTTGCTCCTGAAGGACTTGCTCCTTTTTTTGTGCCCCCTTTTTTTTGTTTCATTTTTTTCTTTCTTTTCTTCTTGCTCTAATAACAGAGTTCAAAATGCAGCTGGCAGTGTTTAGACCACGGCTTCATCCACTTTTTTCAGGCACAGCAGCTGCTCACAAATTTGTTGGGTTTTTTTTGCATTGCTCCTCATCACACAGACAGTGTTTCAAGTTGACATGCTGGGACACATGGCACAGAAGATGTCCCTCCTGATGTTACATCTCCTGGGTCCTCAGCTGAACTGAACCTACCTCAGGTAATGAGAGGAGGATGAGAATCCAGCTGCTGCAGCAGTGCTTTGCACAAGACTGGAAGCCAGTGGGGTTTGTGCTTCTGAGTAATTTTAATGCTTTTAGAAAAAGGCCACCCATGGAGGGAAGGTGTGTTTCAGCTGAGCACCTTGAATCAGGCAGGTGGTCAAACAATCATCGCTTTCTTCTGCCCCACTCCTGTCCTACCCCAGCAGACATTCCTGTCTAATGCATCTCCCACAGTTACAGGAAGCCATCTCATTCATATTTTAAGAAACACAACAGCTTTAAAGGAAGAGATTTCTCTGAGAACTGAGTTATAAAAACAAAAGAGGCAATTCCTCAATGGTTCTCCTTTCCAGAGATACCCATTGCACAACTTTGACTTTCTCCCCATAACCCAAGCAATTCACAGCAGGACATGACCATTAAAAAAAATTACATTTTTCACCTTCTCCTCCAATCCAAAAGGGGGCCCTCCCCTCTTTTGAACTAGAGACTAAGAAAATCAGCTCTCATCCACAAACTTGTGCAATCTTTCAGAACAGAAGCCAGTGTATTTGCAGAAGTGCCAAAAAATAACCCTAAGCAAATACAGTCAAAAATACAACATAACAATAAATAGTAACAGCCCTTAAATTTTTTAGCTGAAGATGATGACATGCTCCCTTAACAAGGTAAATTCTGTTATGCCAATTTTATAAAGCAGGGATCCAATAGCTGAAGAACAGCCTGAAGACAGTCAGTTGGTGGCAGGGTTGGAAATGGATCCCAGACCCTCCTTGTCTCCATCCCACATCCCACACCTCCCACAACTTATACTGCTTGCATGCAACAGCTCCGTGCAATTTAATTTTGGGGGAAACACAACTTCATCCAGGCTGAACTGTTTATCACAGGCTATAAAATGCCATGGATGAAGTTACCCTTGCTGTAAACTCTGCTAATTGTGTTCAGTCAAAATCACGTGCTTAGCTACAAGATGGATGCAGAAAAAGAGAGTTTACCCATTGCTAGTTTAGGCATATGTAACTGATCCTTTTCTATGTGGAAAACTCCAAGCAGGTGAGTTTACTGGCTTTTTATTTACCCACTGTGCTTCTCCTATACAAAACTGTTTAGTAGTAAAACAGCCTTCTGACTCAATTTGAAGAAGCAAAAAACTACCTCCCATGTTGGCAGTTTCTTTGACCAGTTACTTACTTCAGGAGCACCTACATTTTCACTTTACACTCATCTCATTTCCACTTCCTGATACTAGTTTTCATTTGCATCATTTATCCACCGAATTAAGTATTTTTGAATTGCTTGGTATTTTCTTCCCCTGAGACCTTCTTCAAAGTCAAGCCACCTTTCAATCTTCTTTTCTGCAACATTGAGTAGAGGAGGTCTCTATCCTCTTCCCTTTCACCTTCAGGGGTTTTCTACAGGTATTTGATGCACTCTTACACCTTAACATCCTCAAAAAGCCAAGCTGCATGCCCTGTCAGGAGTCTCAACAACCCACCAGTAAATACATTTCCTCTCTTTCATATCCATTTATTACCCAAAGATGGTGGCAGTGATTGCTGCTACACCATCATGCTGGGGCTTTGCTTGAATATTATCATCTCTAAATGTTTTCTGAAACCTAAAGACTCCCCAAGGCAGCTCCTTCTTTTGGCATGAATATACATTTGCAAACATTTTTTAATTGGTGCAGGCTAGTAAGAGACTGAGCCTACTCTAAATGATTTCTCTTCCTCATTATTTACTGGTGTAAATATAGAAATAATTCACTGTTATTACCTCATTATTATTTACCAACATAAGTTTATAAATAATTCAGTGATATTCACATTATTATTATGCATAATACCATGAATTATAGGAATAAAAAAAATCACAGTGGTTACCATTAAAAAGTCAACATTAATCAACGTTTGCCTCAAAGTTCAGTAAGAGATAGTGTAGTCTGCTCTGCCCTCAGAATAGGAAATAAGTGTGGGACCTCAGATACCACAGTACGGTAACATTTGGCAGATGTTACTTCTAAAATGGTAACCACTACAACTAGGAATGTAATTCGGAAACACATTGTATCAGGCTTGTTTAGGAAAGTGGAAAGCCACTGTTACTTAGCACTCACCTAAACTTATCAATTGCAATACCTTAAAACAAATCTGTCCAGAGAGATTTCTCAAAGAGTCACCAAATATCTATGAAAACTTTCTGTGGAGCTGATTTAAATACTTCTGTCAAAAGCTTCTATATGGATGGTAAGTGACTTTTGGGGAGAGAATAAACCAATTTTTATTTTTTGTTTTTCTATAATGTTAGACATTAAATAGTACTAGTTTCAAAGGCAGAGCTATTTTAAAAAAAAAGTCAGGAAGGAGGTCTGGCTTTCTTTATGTTAATTTGGAAAAAGCTAATCATTTTGCAACTAGCAGTTATTGTCTTGTCCCAAAGTATTAAGGCTGCTGTTTTATTACCATGACTCTTGGACAGTAAAGGTAAAAATATCCCATTTCTTCACTGCCCAGCATTTGACTAAATTCGCTTATCTGTGAGAGAAATCAAGACACTGTCCCACAAGTGATTTAATTCAAGTCCAACAGCTTGGTCATGGGAGGGGACATCAAACGTCAGTGAATAATCCTTCCCTTTTGATCTCCATGTCTAGATTTTAAAAGAAGCATTTCCACCAGCTGCTATTGTCAGGCAGCTTTGTCTCTCCTAACATTATTGTGGAGCATCTTCTAAACTCCAGCTGCTTTGGAGGTAACTTGCATTTGACATTCTGGTCACTCCTGTCAAAATTGTATGTCTGTTAAGTCCATCCCCATGGATCTTATTGCCATCACATAAGAAACTCAGGCTTATTGAGACACACCCACACTTACATGAGCTCTTTACGTGACACTTGGGTAGAAGAGGAGAAAGAAAATGACCACATTTCACAGAGACACTAATAGTAGACACAGCCGGGCTCTTTTCAATGGTTCCAAGCAATAGGACAAGAGGCAACAGGATGAAACTGATGTACAGGAAGTCCCACCTGAATACAAGGAAGAACTTCTTTACTGTGTGGTGACCACAATAGATTGCCCGGAGAGTTGTGGAGTGTCCCTCACTGGAGATATTCAAGAACTGGTTGGACACAATTCTGTGCACTGTGCTCTGGCATGATCCTGCTTGAGCAGGGAGGTTGGACCAGATGACACACTGTGGTCCCTTCCAGCCTGACCCACTCTGTGATTCTGTGCTAGCTAATGGATGATCAACAACTTTGCAAACCTCCATCTTTTATACCTTTCAAGCCTTATTTACGTCAAAATTCAAACCCCGTCAACAAGAAAAATCACCTTCCAAATTAATAGGTCATATCTGGAATATACAAAGTCTGACAACTACAAGTTGTCATTTCCAAAATATTACCAAGTTCACCAAATCCCTCTACCTTGTTTGCCTATCACTGTGTAGTAAGAACAGTGACAAAAGAGTTTAAGTCTGCAATACCACAATATGACTTTGACTAAAAAGAGAACAGTAGTTAAAATTTGCAGTAGCAAATTAGGTAGGGATGCTCAAACTGTAGATTTAAGGTGGAGGGGAAATAAAATCAGCATTCATAAATTCCTACTGAATAAAAAAAAAAATAAAAAAATTACCTAACCAGATGCTGTCAATGGATAAAGGAGATGCTTTCACCGAGAGTGAAGATAGTAAATTAAGGGACAGTTAAAAAGTGGTTTCACAAGATGTAGAAACACCTATGATATCTTTATACTAAGTTCTAGTATAAGAAGAAAAGCTAGGAAAGACCTCACAGCTTACATTAAACTAATGGAATATTCTGCAGGACAAGAAAGCAGGCAACATCCCTTTGCTGACCTATTCCTCTCCCACAGTTTATCCCTGCTTTTCTCACCATGGAGTATGCACATACCAACTCCCTTATGACTCTCAAAGTTGATATAAAATGGACTCCTGCTGTGCCAGACTATCCATGGTCTGAGAGGACCAAGACCCAGACAGTAAGGGTGATGAAGAACTTTTCCACTTCACAAAGGCTCCCTAAATTGAGGGGAGATTACAACACATTTTGTCAATATTCTATAAGCATCCAACCAAATGGTGTACTTTTCTTCAGAATCTAAAAGTGCTGCAGCAAAAAATCAATCAGTGCTTTCATCACTTGAAAATTTCTGGATGCAAAGGATATCAAAAACAATCATTCTCTCTTCATTTTATGCACTTCATGAGAGAAGATGCAACAGTTCTGTGTGGTACACTCTTTTTTATTAGGTGCATCAACTCTGTTTTCCATAGGAAAACCTGACACACAATTATTTAGAGAGACAGCTTTGAGGAAGAAACAGCACAGCTCAAGGCAGGAAAGACTTAACGTCTTGAGGGCTTTCTTCAAAACACAAGCAGTAGCATTACTATAACTGGGTTGGGATCAAGCCCTTTGCAAATGGCACACATGTATATCTGCTTATATATGTTTCACCTCATGTAACTCTCACATTAATGCTTTTAAATGCTGAATCCAAATTCAGGAAAGAATAAGACATCCTGCTGAGATGGCCACTCAAAGGGTTTCATGGTCTTTGTGGAGTTCTCAAGCTGCCTTGCAATTTTTCTTTGCATATAAATGAATATAAGGGAGTTGTCTGGTACCTAAAAATGTGAACTTAATTGCTTTGGGGTTGTTTCTCACACCTTGCTCATTCCTCCCCAACTTAAAACTTGAAGAACAAGATACACGGTGTAGATTTTTCCTCCGGCTCTTGCTGAGCTTTGATACCAGACACTTCTCCCACACCCAGTAAAGCATGGATTTTTTTTAAATTTAATGTTTCATACAAATGTCCATTCTAAAAGAAGCCAAATATCAACTGAAATTTGTTTGTATCAAAAGTCAATGATATTAAAATAGCATGCAACTCTTTTATTGTACTTCAGCTTTATTATATCAGCCTCTTTAGGAAAACAAGAAGGAAATAAGAAAATGAAAAAAAAAAAAGAACCTTAAAGATGAGAAAAACCTTTTAGGGGATTTGAAAAAAATCAGTCAGTGCCTTTGTGCATTTACAGAGATCCATATTTTCTGGCTTTCACTATCTCATCTCACTTGGGCATCTATTCATGCATCCCAATTCTGTCTAATGCACAAACAAGCAAGGTCTTGGGTTCTGCTCCCCAATCTGACTGGACTCAGCATCAAATCCCACGTTGGAAAGCCTGTCCATGAGATTTCCAAGCTTGTGCTATGGGCACTAAAAACTCAGAGTTGGAAGAAGCCCCAGAAATTAAACAACCAAAGTTTGGAGGTTCACCTCTCTGTAAAAGAGCGAGCAAACACAACAGGCAACTTTGTCACTAAGCCCAGGAGTTCATTCTTCCCAGTCTTGCCTCAAATTCAGTACGTGTGGGAACTCATGAGTCATTAAAATGGAAAGGCTCCCTTTCGGCTTTGAGGGCGACTGGATCTGATTAAATGTGCTGCGGTACCTCAGCACAATGGGATGAGTGAAATACGGACTGTCAGCCCCAGCTCTGAATTTACTTTCTTATATCATGAGCCTTACCTGAAAGGGAATACTTTATGTGTTAATAACATATTTGTTACAGCTGTCCTGCGGAATGCTTAATTAAAGTGATATTTTGTTTCAGTTGAATGATCTCTGACTGTTTTATTGTCATTTGCTATTAAATTGCCATTTGCCATGCCACATACATTTCTGCACACGTTGTCAATATGATTAGAAAGGCAATGTTATTGACCAAGAACATAATACTTACTGTCTCAAGAAAACACTCAGATTTTCAAAGTTCTCTTCCCCCCCCTCACCTTTTTTTGTTCTTAAATCTTAGTTTCCTTGGTTTCTTTAAAGCTCTTTGCTGCTGAACTCCAAGTGCTAACAGAATTTAATATTCAGTTGTCATGTCTGTCTCAGCTCTCACCCTGCTGCACTGCGTTCAAACTGAGGTCAGTTTTTCTCTTGCATTCATATGTATCTGCGTGTATAAACATATATATATATATATAACTGATATCTATATCTCTCTATGTCACAACTGAGGTCACCACATGCACACAGGACATCAGACGTGGTGCTGCCACCTCCACACCTTCTCTGTCCCTCCTGCAAGAGCCAGCAAGGGGAGAACCTGGGATGGTGGCACCCACCAGCATCAGCCCCCTGCTCTCCTCTCTGGTCTCATGTATTGAATTTAGGCTCCCTCCTCCAGGCTACATGAATCATTTCTGCCGTGAACTTGTGACCCTGGCTCTGTAACACAGCGCGTTGCTCTACCAGGACCATACGGCAGAGAATGCGCAGCTACTTTGGTCTGTACGAGACCTGACGCTTGAAAAGCTGCACTGAATTAAGGCAAGACAGTACATTTTGCAGTGGAGCTCAGTGTGCACTGGGAATGAAATGCTTGGGTACTGTTTCTTAAATTCAGAGGGGAAAAAGCTAAATCCATGCCCTCTCCTATTTCACTCTGATTGAAGAGGTAAATAAAATAAAATAAGCTTACATGAAAATGTTGTCTGTATTACTACCATGTTATTTCTGCTTTACCAGTGAGCTGAAAAAAAGTTGTTGTATATCTTTTTATTATTATTATTATTATTTATTTCCTGCTTTGGTTTTGGATAACTGAAATTGAACTAAAGTGTTTTCTTCAACAAGAGTTCGGCATACTATATTTGGTTCAGGTTAAGTTCAATTTCAGCTCCATTTTTCCAAGTTTATCAATCTTAAATACAGTATTGCATAAGAAGAATTCCTGTAACTGGTTGGAAAAAAAATTGCTAATTTGGAGGTAGTGGGTTACTGTTTCCCAATGACAAATCCAACCGTGATGGCAAAGAACATTCCAATGACGTACAGAAAAACAACCACCATCACAGTCTGGTCTATCGGTTACAGTAAGGTCATCATTAGTTATTCTTTTAATGGCTAATTTGATTAAGTACTAAGCTATTGTCTTACAATTTTGTGTATCAAGTGGAATAAATGCTCAAGTTCAAATAGGGATGTATTTTTTATTGGAATGGGTTTAATAAAGTTACTGTGTTGCCACAAGTGACTAATAATGAATATACTTTTCTTTTTTGACAATGACAAAATAAGTATTCTCAGAGAAGTGGCTGGTGTGTGTAATTTGATGAGTTCACTTAAATAGTTCGACTCTGGATCAAAAAAGCAAATTATACTCACTTGAATAGTTCGACTCTGGATCAAAAAAGTAAATTATATAAGTGGATACTGCAAGGCAGAAACATGTGGACACAGCTGTAGTGTCATGTGTCACAGCTTTGCTCCGTGCCAGCTGGCATCGGCACAAAGGCAGGCCAAGCCAAACAATTCCTGTTATTCATAACAGCAAATGTGCATTCAAAACACACAGTGAAGGCTTTATAAAATAACTTGGTATTCAAATGGATCCACACTGTGGAATTGTTTTTTAATCACACATTGCGCTGCGCCAGGCCGATATGCCAAATTGTCCTAGTAGTCCAGAAGTTCTTGTCTCTACCCAAAACAGTGTAAATGCAGCTCTTGGTCCACATATCTATGGGATATTTGTGCTCAGGGTTCGCAGCCTTCCTTGTGCTCTCAGTAAATAGATGCTCACCCTCAGTGCATTAAATATTCAGCCTTTCAATTAGCAAGGGTGCACAACATGCACATTTATGCCTATATTATAATCAGAACTTCCCTAGCATAGAAAATCACGCCATTAAGAAGTCTAGTTAGCGAGAAAGCAAGCAGTTAGGATAGTTTCACAGACAAACTCCTTCTAGACTGCATTTATATTTAGAACTTAAATATAAAATGCCAGAGGTATTCACTGTACTCCTCTATAAGGGGACCTCTTCCAAGTATGCAAATAGGTTCAGCGTATCTAACCTCAATGGGGACTTCATGAAATATGCCTCTACTGATGGGGAAAGAAAAAAATGGAAAAAAAAAAAAGGAGGGGAGTTTAATTCAGCTCTTTTCATTGCTATTGAGACAACTCTTACTTGAAAAAAGATCCCCCCCCAAGTCATGAACCTCTTTCTTCTTCCCAGCGTTCCAGATCAATTTTATTATTGCAAGATCCAGCCTTACTTTAGCATATCTGAAGTTTCATCATACCAAGCCAACGAATGCTGACCATGGAATGTTATGGTTGAAGTCATGCAAAAACGGGTTGTCTCAATAAAACCAAGTTCGGTTTCTCAGAAGGTGTATGTCAACATTGCCACTCTGAAGCCCATGGCAACCTGCTAACATACACCAGGTAACAATCTGGGAAGAATCTGAGGGTTTAAATATAGCCAAAGTTAAAATAATATTGTGTCACTTCCAAATTTCCCCTTCTTTAAGAAAAATAGTAGACCTCAACTCTGCAGGGCAGGCCCCTTGGTTTCTTCTATAAGAGCCATCAAGTGCTTCACCTCAGCAGTGCCAGAAAGAGAGTGGGTGGGGGCCGAGAGCAAACACTGCTCTCAGAGGAAACAGGGAAGCTGCATTCGAAGGAAAGGGAATATTTGGATCCCTGACCACAACCCTATGAAGCCTTCTTCTGATTACAGCTTGCTGCTGGCTGGAAGAGTTTTATGTGTGCTCAAGGCCATTTCTCCAAGTCTGATTAATTTAGCTAGAAAAGGAATAACAAACTTTCCAAGTAAACAAAACAGATGTAAAAAGCTCAGCAGTAACCCCCCTTTTTTTTTTTTTTCACCTTTGGCACCATGTTGTAGATAATTGGGCACAGCTTCTGCTGAGACTGGTTGACCTCACTCTGGGGAGGTCTACAAGACTATTCCACTCTGCACCTTCCTGAGGATCTGGCCCCTTGGCTTTTTCAAAACCAGGCTTTTATGCATGCCAATACTGAGACACCTCTTTTCCAGGAAACATAAATAAAGGGCTGCACATGAGGAGGGATGACATAGCTTCTGTTACCTTGCTTACAATAGCCACTCTTTAATGTCCAGTGCCTAAGATTTGCCAAGCACAGTCCAGTTTTTCCCCTTTGGAAACAGAGATGAAGCAAATTACACTAATGCATTTATTTCTGTGCATCTTTTATAGTCTGTGTTCTTGAAAAGTAGCCCTTTCCCCATCTTCTGAGTGTAATTGGTATTCAGGTTAATAGATACCAGACATCTCCTATCAGGCAACATGGTTTAAATAGGCACATCATTAACATGGATTACTTAGGCCATGTCTCCTATTGAATTAGTGATCTGCAGGCCAGCTCCAGGGAAGGGGTTGGGGGCCTGTAGCTGGGTATTGAAACATCTAAACTTTGGCCCCAACCTCAAAAGAAAGTGTGAAATGCCTTGGAAAAAATCCCAGCTCTTAGGCTGTAACTGCTGTTAAAAGCAAAGCTCCTGCAGACATCCAGAGGACTATTCCACCCCAAACTACAACAGCAACACGGCAATCTCAAGTAAGAGGTTTAAGGCCTTTAGGATTTCAGTTTAACCCTTTCCCAGCCAATTCTGCAGCCAGCAGGAGGTAAGAGAGGTGGGCATCTGCCCCTTCGGAAACTCCATTCCTCTTTTAATTATGCAAACCTTTCAGAGGGTGCTTTGAAAAAACAGATCTGAGATGTCTAGCAAAAGATTAGAGCAAACAGACAGACTGGGTACCTCTACTAGATGTGTGCAGATGTTTCCAAAGCCTTCAGCAGTGAGCAGCACAGTCCCATGTGGTTGCACAGGCAAAGCTGGATGACTCCAATTCTTCTCCTTTTTGCCGGAGGAGAGAAAGGACATGGTACCAGCAGGGAGAGATGGCCAGGAAGAAGACACAATAATCCCTCCTTTTCCAGTGCTAATGACTCTGGAGGGTTATTCATTTGTCATTTTATTTTAAGAGAGGGAGTTTTACACAAGATCACTCTTCAGTTCGCATTATGCTCAGTAACAAAGTTAAGTGAGTTCCAGTGTTTGGGGTGTTTTTCAGTTCACATATAATTGTTCACAGATGTTACCTGGCCTATCCAAGCAATTCTGTCCAACCTTCTGCTTTGTACATAAAGTTAGTGATGAGCAAGTTAAAAAGCAAAAAATAAAGCAGGGAACATGTAGTTGTTATCAGTTGATCTGTCAGATCCACAAAAGCTGGGACTATCATCCCATGTAAGGAAACCAGAAGTAGACATTTCAGGCATATTACTGCACATCAAGCCCTGGTTGAAACTCCTGCTGAGCCTGTTTATGACAGCATAATCCTATCCAAAAACTGCTAATATAAAATGCTACTTTTTTATTTGGCCGTGATGTGGTTATCCAATAGAAAAATTAGATTGACTGCACTGATAGCAATACCTACTTAACAGGCGGGACACATAAAAAAGGCAATAAAATCTTGAAAATTCCCTATGTTTCCTTCTTTTTTTTTTCTCCCATATTCTACTGTAATAGCTTTACTGAGCTGTGAAAAAAAAAAATCTCTGAAATAAAGACATATTGTTACAGCCTCTGAACTGGCAAACAAATGCTTGTACAGTGCGCTTAACATGATGTAAAGTGTTGGCAGGGATGGAGCCACAGTCCTGAGCTGGATTCATACTGCTACAAGATTTGCTCGTCATAGCTTGTGGACAAGGCTTCACTAAGCTCAAGTCTGGTCACCAAAATCATCAGTGGATCTCACTCATGTCAATGGGATGTGTAACACTAAGAATGGAGAGATAAGAGCAGCAAAAATTCTGATTCCTTCTCTCCACTGCCTAAAATGAAAAGTGAACAGAAAGAAGGGGAGTTATCTTCTGCTCTTTCCCTAAATGAACAAGATGACAACATGAGTGGAGGGTCCTGCTCACCACTGGAAAAGCATAGATTTAAATTCAGATCACCGTAGTCATGACACCAGCTTTGGGTTTGTTCTGTGGATAGAGGATATGTTTGATTTTTGATTTAATTGATATTTGATTATAATTGATATTTGATTTAAAAAAAAAAACAACTGATATTTTCTGACCATTTTCAGTTCCTTATTTTCTAAGTAGCATCTATTCTTAAAATACCCCAGCTAAAACAGACTCATCTCCAAAGGTCTGAGTTACACAGATAAGGCAAAGCAGGAACCTCAAGTGACTGCAGAGGTCTGAAGTGCTTGAATTTGATGGACCTCATGCCCCAAAAGGTGCTGTATGAAGTTTGGATTTAGAGTCTGTAGCCCTACATATTTAAGGAGCTAAGCTAGCAAAGGCCTTCAGGAACATAATTGCTTTTAATTGCATAGTGTCCTGGAGGTTTTTGAAGTGTCTTGATCCTTTTGGACTGGTTTCACTGGAAGTGGTGTGCAGCTAGCAGAGAGCATTTCTGAGCATCACAGAAGATGTAGCAGGCACAGCGACCTGGCTGTGATGATCACAAAAGAAGGCAAAACAATCAAAGTACGTACTATTTGATCATTTCTTTGCTTTGTTTCAGGACATATGCCCTTCAGATTACTTGGCTGGCTTTGAAGAAGCATCTGGGGCTGCAGCCATCGAAAATAGATGCAGGATGACAGAGAAGGACAGGAATTTCACTGGTCCCCTCACTGTAGGTACTGCCCTACAAAGCAGCTTGAAAGCTCCAACTAACTCCCACTTTAGCAACTCAAATCTCCCATCCCTTCTTGCAGCATCATCTTCCCCTCTGTCTAGTTCCCACAACCCCAGAGGAAGAGTCTGAAGAACATCACAAAAAACATCCAAAAAATCCTCAATTAGTACAATTAACTTGCAGCCACAGTCTTGATATATTAAACCTTTTCACCTGCTAGTCTTGCGAGTTTTGACTGAAAAATGGAGAGTGTCTACAAGTCTGTACTTGCACAGAGTCACACAAATTTGTCTATAGTTGTCCACCAAGCAGCAACATGAGATAAGTTTAGACTATATTCCCATAAAGGTATATCTTGTTGCAGTTTGGTCTATTTTCTGTGGTTGCAAAATTTTTTTCTCTTCTGTGCAAAAGTCTTCAAGGAGGAGGCCAGGCTTTTACTCATAACTCCAAAATGTGTTTTAATAAGATTGGAAAAAAATAAATAAATAAATTGTCCAGCCTTTCTGCAGCAGCTAATATTTAGAGTGTCCAATTGATTTTAAAGAGAATCAATGCCCTGGCATTTTAGCAAAGATTTCACCTGAAGGCAAGCCCTTAAAATCTTGAGTCAACATCCAGCAGCGAGAACAGGATTTTGTTTTGCAAAGATGGACTCATAAAAGCACTTAGTCAAGTTGAGCTTGAGGTGGTAGAGGCATCAGCGAGAGCCTTTCAGTTAGTAATGAAAGATTTCTTCACAATTAGTTTGGAAGCAGGATAACAAAAGCTCTCAAAACCCCTCGTTGCCAGGTCTGACATGAATCCAACCCAAAGGCTCCTGCATGTACAGTCATTATGGGGTCCCTCTGCACTCTCTGGGTTTGCTCACTCCCCACCAAAGCGGTGCTGGAAGGACATCCCATCCCACGTGCTCCTTCCCCGGGAGTAACTCGAGGTCCGACAGCGAGTGAGGTCACCCCCAGTCTCGCCAAAGCCTGTATACCATTACAATGAAGTAATAATGTATTTATAACACACCTAACCACTGATGGCTTCTATTCCTGTGGAGCCTCTATTTTTTTCCCCCCCTTCCCCTGCATTTGCACAGATGTTTTCTGAGAACTGGTCTCCAGAAAGAGCCTTGCAGAAAACAAGCTATGTCTGTTGATTCTGGCTGGCTTTTATAACGATAGTTGTTAGCACGCAGGATTTATGTTTCAAATATCATTTTAATTTCTTGGGCTGCATTTTTAACCACAGAATGTTAATTCAACGGTGCACTATAAATGCTGCAGCTCCTTTATAAAAATGTAGGACAAGCTGTTTCTAAGGAAATATTCTGAGAGTCTGATTCATAGAAATACGACTCACATACATTTTCCATGGAATTTGCTCTGAAATATGTGTGGAATACATTCTACAATAAATTATGTACTTTTGTGATTCATTAAATCGTCTCCCTGCTTGCAAGTAGAAAGCTCTTCATTATACACAAAAAAAAAAAAGAGTGCAATCAGCCCAAACCAGCAACATTCTCTTTCTTATCATATTCAGTGCATGCTTTTGGTTTTGATCTTTAAAAAAAAGCCACTATAAAAGCATTTAGAGAAAACACATAAGTAAAGCTGGCATCCAGCTTTAATTTACACAAAGGCAAATTAAGGATATCTATTTTCATAATTGCCCCCATGTTCAGTGGAAAGAGTTAGGGCTCAGAATGACTCTCAAAAATCACAGGGATTATTAGGAATGGATGACTACTGAAAAAGACATTTCCAGGAATAATTACTCTCACGTTACTTTTTTTTTTATCACTTTGTCCCAGCAATGCTAACATTCCTTTTGTGCTTCGCACCAGTGTGTATGTACCTGTAATGTGGCTTTACCGGCAAGCACCTTCCTGAACAGAGTTTGGAGGTGTCACCTCTGATATTACTCATGTGGCATTTCAGCTCACACATGTTCCCACTGAAAGCACCCACCTGACAGCTGATTAGGGGTCAGGAAAAAAAATAATGTGTGGCTTATTCCGCTGATGACATTTAAACAACTTTAACCAACGAGCTTGGCTTGCAAAAACCCAGATATCAACCTGCTCACAGTCACTTCCACAGGATAAATGACCCACTTTGCCCTTCCCAGGATTTCAGAGATGTTAAAAACAGATATTTCTGTACTCAGACTTCAGCTTTCACCTATCCTTCCCCACTTTCACCTCCAAAATTCCCCAGTTTTCTTGAATGCCAGTATCACCAAAGCCCAGTTTAACCATTTTTCCCTCTTGCTGGAAGGAACACCTGTGAAATATCCCTTGTCTGCCTTTCTCCACACCCTGCTGCCATTTGTCTCAACAAATGTCATGGGCAGCAGGCCTGCTGTGGAGGCACCTGGGAGTGCTGCCCACAGACATGGGCCAGGGGGTGCTGAGGATCCAGACCTGGGTCTCCACCACGTTCTTCGTGCACCGTCTGCAGCAGCGAAACAAAGGGGAAAGAGGGAGGAGTGGACAGTGTGGCTTCTATTTTGAAAGCAAGAACCAGACTGGAAGTACCCCACAATCACACACTTTGTACTGAAAGCCAAAATGCATTCTCTCTGCACAAAGGAAAATAAGAAATATAATTTCACCATTCTTTTTAAATGTCATGTCCCAGCATATCAGACTCATTTTGTCTTCAGATCATCCCACCATGCTCCATTAGTTACCAGAAGATGCGAGCCAGTGTTACCACCACAACAAACTCC
Organism: Formicarius rufipectus; assembly: GCA_013399695.1. Lineage (NCBI taxonomy): Eukaryota > Metazoa > Chordata > Aves > Passeriformes > Formicariidae > Formicarius > Formicarius rufipectus. The sequence continues at coordinate 62,905 of VXAU01002531.1, forward strand.
CAGTACAACCATATAATTTCAATTCTTCACACATTTTCTTCCCGTGCACACAATGCCTTTGGTAGCTCAGTAAAAGTCTTCTCTCTCCAGTCCACTGCCACGGGCTACCAGGCTGAAACAAAGCTCAGTTTCAAAGCTCAGGAATAATGACCGAGCGGGAGGGAAAGAATAAAAGAAATAATCGGCGATAGCTGTGCATGTGTCTCCAGAGGTTCTCCCGGCTGAGAACTCAACCCAGGGTGGGCCATCAGCTCTGCTTTCCCCACCCCTCTTGAAGTGCCACCTCTTGAAGGGCCTCATGGTGAAGCAGGGCAGGCTGCCAACCCAAAAAAGACTCAACATGTGAAAACATCAAGGCCCCTGCAGCGGAGTTTTCTTTTGTCCCGTTTTTGCCTCTGCGAGTACAGGTTGGGAAATGAGCTGGCTGAATGAAAGATATTCAGGGCAGGAATCATCTTTTGTTGTTCTTCCAAGGCTGCACCCAGGGGATGCATTGGGGTCACGATGCCCATGATATGAGTGTTTGTGGCAAAATAAACAAGAGTCATGAAAAGATGTGCAACAGGAGAATGAGGAAAGGTCCAGCAGTATCCCTCCCAGATCACCTCTATCAGGTAAAAAAAGAAGTAGGTAGTTCCCTGGATGGCATGGAGAAATAATGCCTAGATGATGAAATGGTTCAGCAGTCAGACTGTAACTGTACTTATAAACAGAGCTCTAAGAGAATGAGAAGTGCAGGAGAAAGAGGGCAGCAAGAGGAAGAGAGGAGGAACATTCCTCCCTTCTTATTTTTCCCCTCTGGAGAGAATTTCAATCCAAGAGATGATTCAGCCAGTTCTTCTCTCCCTGGTGAGTCTGGGTCTGACTTGTCACTCTCCACACCTTGCCCAGTCACGTGCAATTGTACAAAGCCAAGCCAGAGATAAATAAAAATGCACTCAAATTTGGCAGTGTTTTACACCTCTGTGGTTAATGAAAAACAGAGTTGCAAAGTTGGCCTTTTTTTTTTTTTGTGAGAATAGCACACACCAGTGTAACCATCTGTTGTGTATCTCACTTGGGAAAAAATTGATAGCTAATAAGGAATGTCACTACTCTGAAATAACACTTAAAGGGGGAAAAATGGTCTTCAAAGAACATCAGGCTGAAGGCAAGAGTCTTGAAAGTGTGGCAAAAGTGTCTACAGGATTTCTCCACTTCTCCCACTGTCCTGTTGCAAGACACTATCCGGGAAGCCAGGCCTCAAAGAGCATCACCAACAGCCAGTCATAAGGACTAAGTCTCTAAACAGATTTCAAGACATGAAGGCACCAGGCGGTGTTGAGTTTGGAGTTTGTTACTCCCTCCTTTCCCTACTCACTGGTTAGGCTGGTATTGATTCTGCTTTTTGGCTACATGTTAACCTGCAGTGTGTCCCAGGCAACTGCAGTGCTCTCACAGCTAACACACCTGGGCAGTCACAGCAATAGGGCAACACCTTCCCAAAGGAGATGCTTTCACTGTCCTAAAACTGCCTCTCAAATTGAGGTGGACCCAAATCAGAAAGGAAGCAGGTTCTGGTCATTTGTGTAGTACCTACTGACACCGTGCAGGGTCTGTACAAGAAGACAGCTTCCTATTCCCTCTGGACCACCATATAAAGAGAGCTTATATTTTAAAAATTAAAAGAGTAGAAAATAAAAGGGTCCTTTATAAAATCACCTGAAAATATTTTGGGCTATGAACCTTCATTTCTGATTTCATCTTGGAGACGTGGGCCCAAATAAGGCCACTCTTCCTCTCTTTTCCTGTCTCCTTTATCTACCCATCACACCACCCCTCTCAGAATTCTGCACAATAAAATGAATTACAAAACTGAAAAGTAACAAAGCCATAACTTTTTTTTTCCCAACACTAAATTGAACAGACTGGTTTGAGTTTTTACATTTCCTGAGTGCTTACAGGCACCTGAAGAAGTGCACAAGGACTGGCAGAACACGGAACACACTATCCTGGAGTAAATGCATCCAAATAAAACATATTTTGATATTGCGGCTTTCAAAAGTAATTATCACAAAGTACTTTACAAGAATAAGTAGAAGTTTAAGGACAAAGTTTTAAGAGAATGAGAGACTCAACAGTACACAGTTAAAAAAAATGAAAATTTAGTGGGGAAAGGAAGGGGGAAAAAAATCCTCTATCAACCTGACCTAGATTTAAGTGTTTGTTTCTTGCAAAACCAAATACACATAAATTTATTTACTTTGAAAATGCCATTAGACCTGAAACAAAACATTTTGCTGCAGACACTTGTAAGGAAAAGCAAACCACCTAGAGGGTTGGATTTTTCACACCACTGGTGCTGGTTTATTCCATAGTTCAGTGAGTAGAATGATGCTGCTTAACCTTTCTATGATCTAAGGTCCAAGTAACATTTCATATGAAATCAAGTAAAGACAAATTTTCTCCCTGTGAATTTCTTTTCTATTTGCTACTTCTTTGCAGATTTGGATGTGCACAAATGCACTTAAAAGTACAATTACAACCGTTTCACGGAGCATAGCATGATTCCTATGGTCTCCAAATCCCAGATGGGACATCTCCACAGAAGGGATCAATGTTGGCTTCCCTCTCTAAATGAAACAGCCTGGGGATTTAAATTACTCACCCAGGACCAAACCACACATTCAAACCCTGCCATGACTCTGCTAGAACAGGATTTTGATCCCAATGACTCTCACATCCTTGGAAAAATATCTTAACTCACCAAGTTTTAGGCAGTGTTGCCATAAATTTCTGTTGTGGGGGTTGTCTCTTTGTTGCCCAAAATTAAACATCCATGAAGAAAGGGAGAGATGTGTTTATGGGTGAGGTCATTCTTGTGTATTCAGTTCCCCTCAACAAGTCTGAGGCAAGTGCTGTAAGCTGCAGTCAACCCTTCATTTCCTTTTTTAATTAAAACCATCTAGCCCCAATTTTGTTTCTTTCCCAGGAAGTTTGGAACGAAATTTTTGAATCTTTTCAGAGAAATAGAAATGTCACTAACCAGCCTTCAATGTCTTAAAGCTGTTAAGTCTGTTTGGCAATACAGAAAAATTCAGCTTCACCACTAGGCTGGGCAACCCAAGCCATTTTTTTTGTCCCAGACCAAACTGAAGGAGTGTTCAGAAAGTAAAAGGCAGAAAAGGGACGTTTTGGGTTAACACACCAGAGAGAGGCAAAAAGAAGTAGGGAGCTCTGCAGCAAACCAGGCTGAATTGGATGGAGAAGCCAAGGAGAGGGACAGCAGGCAAGAATCATCATGAGGCCATTGATAGGTCCGAGAACACACAGCAAAACCACTCTGAACATGAGAGGAACTGCTGGACCTGTCAGTATTTTCAAATGGGCTGCCCCTGGTCTAATGTAGAATGGCAGGAATAAAACAGAGTTTTCTCCTATTCTGCACCTTGCTCCACAAAGCATCCAAGGCTCACAAATGTTTATGAGAAAGGGCAAGACTTCCCCAAGACACAGGCAGGGAAATGTGACAGGGGCCAGGCGTGGGAGCAATTGTACCATCTCTGAGGATGGTACATTTTATGAGCCCCCTCCGTGACCCACAGGGAACTCCTTGAGCTCTCCCCCAATAATGCATCTTCATGGCACCCTTTGGCTGTGAGCCACAGTGGAGGTTTCTGTGGTGACAGGAGAAGCCAGGATCCCATAGTGTTTGGGGGAACAGGGCCATGGCCCCATCAGTTCTGCCATTAATCCACCCTGGGGCAGCAGTGACAAGGGTTGAGTCTGACATGAAAATTCCATTTGCTGCCTATACCACTGAGGCACTTCATCATGTCCATGGGACAACTCAGGCAGAGCTGCTTTTTCCTCTCCTGATGAAAGGTACTGCCTAAAATCTGGACGTTCCCTTAAATGCTCACACACAGGCAAAATAAGGACAGAGAAGCTGTGATAGGTGGCAGATTAAGTTTTAGGCAAGCTGTCTGATGAAACAGTGAGCACAGAGTGATACCACCAGCTTACAAAGGGTCAGAGCCCTTTTCTAGGGACACAAACTTCATAAAACCTACCATCCAACTAAAGAGGGTGAAAATTGTGTTTTAAAAAAACAAAAGCAAACAAAAAAAAAAGATGTGAAAGCCACAGATTTCTTTGCAATATGAGAACAAGCATGAGTCAGGAATGTTCAGTGCACGGGGGCTTTTAGGTAATAGATGCCTCCCCTCATGAAGGCAGTCAAATGACAGATTGGCACAACAACCTAAAACCTATTGTCAAACATATCAAAAATAAAAAAAAGTAAAAAAAAAAAAGGAAAATTGTAGTGCATAAAGAGAGAAAGGAAACCAAATAGCTATTCTGCAAGATGTAATGAAAAATCATTTTGGCTTCACCAAGTGTTTTAATCTCCTGACACAAAGAGGGAGTTGAGTAGTTCTGTGCTGATTTTGTGGATGTACGAAATGTCCAACATCCCTAGAAGGAGATTTTTCTTGTGTGATGTTGAGCTGGGCTTTAGTGAACATGAATTCAGTGGGAAAAGGATGTTGTACTGTCAAAGGATTTCACAGTCTTGGGTAATTAACTGAGCAGCTCAGTTTCCTGTGCCTCCCTGTTCTGTAATTCTTCCTTGCTTTATCTGAATTCTTTTCCCCCCAGTACTGAAGACTCAAGAGTAACCAAATAAATGTTGATGAGTAAAAAAGTACTTTTCACTGAATCATTACATCAAGGTTGCATATCATCACTTGAGTTAACTATAGGGGAAAAGGCTGATGAACTGTGCATAATATGTGAATATCAGTTTCCTGTGCAACACCAAACACCTCACAGACCAAAATGCAAACATAAGAGGATCCCCGAGGTTATATAGCACTAGTGCTCCTTTTCTAAGTTTAATCAATAAGCCACCATTACAAAAAACCACCAGGCTTTACTTCAGAAAGTTCTTCAGCAAAAGCACAGATTTTACATCCTTTGCATTGTATGGAATTAAACTATTTGGCTTAATTAATTAATGCAACTGCTCCTGATGCATATACATGCAGAAGTGACTGCAAGCAGTTGAGACATACAATGAGCCTAACAGTGACACAAAATATCCTTACAATCAGGGCAGCAGCTTTTAAATGAACACAGAATGTTAAAAAAGTCTGCTCTTATCAGAAAACAATTATTCTTTAAAGAACTTCATAGAAGAAAAAAAAATTCATAAATAATGAATCTAGAGTCAATATCTTTTCACAGTTGTTTCCAAAGAAGAAAAAATCCCATGTAGGACAAGAGGACACAGACCTAGGCTGCATCAGGGAGGGTTAAGGTTGGAGATTAGGAAGAAGTTCTTCACAGAAAGGGTGATTAGAAATTGCAATGGGCTGCCCAGGGAGGCGGTGGAGTGACAATCCCCGGTGGTGTTTAAGAAAAGACTTGGATGCGGCACTCAGTACCCTGGTCCAGCTGATGCGGTAGTGTTCAGTCATGGGTTTGACTCGATCTCAGAGGGTTTTTCCATCCAACTGGTTCTGCAATTATTATGGGTTTCCAGATATCTCTGCTTGAGGTTACTTCTGCTGTGCCACCAATTGCAATAAAAACGCAGAAGAATTGCAAAGTTAAAAAAAGAAAAAAAAAAGTTCATCAAACTTCTCTTTATCCTTGCCTGTTGGTTTGCACACAGGACATGGTCACTCCTGGTGTATTTCTCTGTCATAGAGTCATAAATAAGAAAATCTCCCCAAACACACACTGTCGGTTTGGGTTTGTTTTGTTTTCAAAAAATCCAGCCTTGTTTTCAGGTGTGGAAAGACACTCAGACTACAGGAAAGCTCCTAAACCAACAAACCAACCCACCCAGTATTTCTGCAGTCTGAAGAAGTAAGTATTGTGGATCCAGAGGGTGCCACACTGTGTAAGAACATAGCTGGGTGACAGTAGCTACACCAGAGACTAAGGGACATCAGGTATTTCAGTACTCGGGATTAATCCAAAGCCCACTGACAAACTACAGACATTAGTTAGTGCATCTCTGGGGGTGAAATCAGTTAAAACTATAATTTTATCAAGTCACACTTTTCAAAAGGAGCCTGGTCTTCATCCCACAGAGAGACTGCTCACTACGGGCTGGTCTGCAATGGGATTTCAGATTCAAATCCCATCTTGAACCATAGTAGGTGCCTAGGCATGCCTCCCTTCCCATCATAGACAGACATTCATCATTATGCTACTTCTAACAGACATCCAGGGAAAGTACAATGTAACCCAGCCAGGGAAATGTAGAGTCTGCTTGCAGATATTACTAAGATTCCTTAGCTTTCACAGGTTATTTTTTCACAGCAGCATACACTTAATGAATCTGTTCAAAATTAGATTTAGTACTTATCACATTAATAATAGCATCAGCAATACCCTATAAGGGGAATTTGAGGAAAAAGACTGCAGAGGACTGGCTACAATAATAAGCATTTAAGGGCTGATTCTTCACCTGGACGAAACCTGCAGGTTTTCCTGAAGCTGTACCAATTTCTTAGAGTGGGATCAGGCCCCTGAGTTTCAAAGCAAGAATTTTTTGAAGGTTGATATTAAACTCGAAAAATAATATCTGAAAGAGTAATAGCTTTTGTGTTAGTGTTTAGATTTTAGCCTTATTGCATAGAGCTCCCTAACAGAATTTCTGAGCTTAAAGCAACTCAACAGTATTTAAACACTGATCTGATTTGGGGTGAAAAAGGTAGCAGAGCCTGTAGTTCAACACTTGCTGAATGTATTTTCTATGTCTATAGGTTTTGCTTAATTACTATTACTTCTACGTCAAGTAGTCATAAGTAACACTTATTAATTAATGGGGTATTTGCTGAAGTTCGTTTCCTTTCTTCTTTCCTTTTACTGAAAAAAGGCACAGGGGGACAACAGAGAAGAGCTGAAGACATGCGTATTCCATTTGAAATCCATGATTAAAAAGCTTAAAAATTCAAATCAACGTAAAAAACTGTTTTATTTTAATACTGTGGAAGGTTTCAGTGAACTCCATTATTTTCGCTCACTATTTGCTTGAATAATTTAGGCAAGAAAGCTAAATTATACATAAAGTGTACAGTTAGAAGAAAAAGTTCATGCACAGCCTCGGGCTATAGCCATCCCCTAATGATGTCTGTAGTCAGTGGAAAAGAACTCGTTAGACTGAGAGTAATTTCTCAGGGTTTAAATTTTTTTCTTAAAGCAATAATGTTCTTATAAAAATCTGACAAACACACTCAACCAAAAACCACAAAAGAAAGGCCGTTCCTAAAACCACAGCCTTATAACTTTTCATTTCATTTCACTGGAAATCTGGCTTTTCACATGCTATTTATTCGTGTTGGCCGTCTTCAGTGATCTGAGCAAATGGGAGAAATGCACATCTTGATATCCTCCAGCTCTTACTTTGTTTAATCAGAGACCTAAAGTTTGCAGGGAGTTAAAATAAATGCTGTACAGTTCTCTGAGCAAAACTGAACTCTGCTGTGAAAAGAGGGCTGCTTTTACACTCAGTACACAGTCATTTTTGCTAGTCGTTGCAACTTGCCCCTCTATTGTATTCAAGGACCAACTTACACAATTAAACGTTTATGGCTCGATTCACTAAAGCTTTACATGTCCCTTAAACTCGGCTGGGGAAATGTGTATGCCCAAGTGGGACAGGTTACCAATACTCAGTAAATTGTTTCACCTCTGGTCTCACATGTCTTCTCTCTGTACCTCAGGATCAGTAGAGAGAAGAGTTCCCAAAAGCAGAGAGCTTAGTTTGAGCTATGCCATGAGCAGGAGTAAGAACAAAAAGTCATTGTATGGAAATTAGCTAATAGTAAATTTGTTGATCAGACTTATCTTTTGATCAAAGTAGATCAGAGAATGAGACAAGGAACTTTATTCAAATTACTCCTTTGAATCCTTTGTATAAAATGAATAACTTTCTATAATATTAATGGGTTTACATCACTTCATACTTGTATTATTCTGTCACATTAGTTTTAACATTACTACCATGTACAGTGGTTTAGCATTAATGTGATCAGAAGAGAAATTACACGTGCACTTTCATATTGTTATATTGAAATCAAGGTCTTCTATGACACTAATATGAAGCAAGCCTCAATAAAATATAGACTATCTAATGTAAAGACATTTTTATATCACATTGGAGCAAGAACACACATTATTTCTTCTCAAAATCACTTGCAGCACTGGCACACAAGAATAGTGCTGTGTTGACCCCAGCTGGAAATGACTGCAGCTTTTCCACACCTGTGAAGGGATCCTGCTCTGCAGGAGGCCTGCTCTGCCTGACAGGTTCTGTGGCACCTGCTCCCCAAAGCCCATGCTCAGCAGGGCAGGGTGGTAAAGCCCAATTCCCTTGAAGCAGATGAAATACTGCTTCCCAAATTTCAGGGGTAACACAGGCCACTGAGCACTCGCTGAGTTCCCATGGCTCTCTAGCAATCCTCTCCCAGCTGACAGCAGCCCCAGACCACACAGACTGGGAGGCTGTCTACAACCTGCCTGTCCTCTACTGCACATGGTACAGCTCAGAAAAAGCAAGCTTTGGAGCAACATGGGAAGGAATGACTTTTGGTCCCTTTAAGGGACATCCCCTCCAGCCCAGCAGATTTGGGACAGAACAGCCAGAGCACTCTGAATGCACTCCCTTCCTGCTTTAAACAGTATGGAAAGCACGGCTGGAGGACAAGGACCTAAAGATGGCTTAGGGAAAGATCAGAGGACAAAGTATTTGGCTTATGGGTGGGTGGAAAATAGGAACTAGTGCTAACAGACATAGCTGGGACAAAGTCAGAAAGAGAACAGGCTCAGAGACGGCCCCAACACCTCCTGGACCTCACAGTGCTGAATGCAATGGATAGTAGTGCCCAGCAACTCCCCATTGGAGTTAAGCATTTTGGGATGTCTCGTGTTACAAGTACAAAACTCCACTGCTCAAAACAGTCCTCTGGGCAAATTTTATTTACCTTTTAGGAGAATCAGGACATTACAGATAAATAGAACATGTGCAGTGGTGAAAAACAAAACAAGAAAAGCAGGACTAAAGACTTTCAAGTCCCAAATAGGTTCCTTTCACCAAGTACAATCCTGGCCCATCCAATGCTAGAGTTCTCTCTAAAGACACATTTCCGAAGAGTCATGTAAATCCTTTCTAGAATAACAGGAAACACACTCCAAAAGCACTCAGTAACTCAGAGAATGCATCTAACAAGGTTCCTTCATGTGAGGACAGTCAGCACTGAATCTCCAGACCCACCATTTGGCATAAGAACAACTTTCGCCCCACTAGAAACTGCTGCATTAGGTAGCTATTGACTTCAGCTACATCACATAGCTAAGACAAACATAAGTTATCCCTCCTTCAACTTTAATCCCACAATACTAACGTAAACCAAATATCTCATTGCTGTATTTTTTCCCTTTTCATAAAATAGAAGATAAACCCTTATCACTCTATGCATTTGCTATATTAGCTATATTCCATCAGATCTTAAAAATATCACCACTATCTTTCCACAGTTTCTCTGGCAGGAATTTTTAGATAACTAAAAGCAATAGAACTGAATCTCCAAGCTTTTGGAGATAAAACAGCTTTGAACCTGGAAACCAGCAACTGATAGGTGATGTCTCTACAGAAAGCAACAGGAAAACCACACTTACAGAATTTTAAAAGAAATAGCAGCCCCCTCCTCCCAAAGTCCAGTTTATTTATGTCAGAGTGGTTCACCACTGCCATTAAAAAGGTCCCTCTGCTCACTCTTCAAGGTGCAGTCATCTGCTCTACAAAGTAAATATTTTTCTACTTTCACACTGTCTTCCCTATCCCCTAGGAAATTTCCTCCTGGCTCTTTTCCACACCTTCATCAGGAGATCCCAGCAAATCACAGCTGCACAGGAGCTCTGAGCTTTGCACATACTTCAGTCACTGAAGCGCTCCAGGCAATGGCAGGGTAAGGAAAAATTCCTTTTTTAAGCACAAGGTCATGGTTAGGGTTGCTGGTTTGTCCACTCCCATAACCACTGACCACAGAAAATCCCACCTGCCATGGCAAGAAAGCTCATAAAGAGATAAAAATAGTTACAAGGAGGAACTCAATTTTAGACCCACCAAAGGATGCAGAGACTGATCACTCCCTAACCATGCCCATCATGACCATTTGCTGCCATGCAGGAAAGATCCCCTTCCCTTTCCTCCTAATTTTCTCCAGAGCAAGACACTTCAGAACCACAAACACAGCTCATTCAGCTGAATTTTTCATAGAACCATAGAAAGTCTTGGAGCGAAAGAGACCTTAAAGATCATTTCATTCCAACCCTCCTGCTACAGGCAGGGACACTTTCCAGGAGATCAGGTTTCTCAGAGCCCCATCCAGCCTGATCTTGTACACTTCCAGGATGGGGATAGCTGCTCTGACCAACGGGTTCCAGGGCACCCTCACAGTAAAGAGTTTCTTACTAACAGCTAATCTAAATCTCTCCTCTTTCAATTAAAAACCATTCCCCTTTGTCCTAGCGCTATCACACACACCAAGCAGGAAATGTTGAGCAAGTTGGGCAGATCAAAATTTTAGCCACTGAAAATTGGAAGATGCTTCTGAGATACAAGGAAATATTTCTGCACCCACGACGCAGCATTGTAGCTTCTACCCTCACACCCTTCACCCCCTATCCGAAACAGATCCTGCAAGCATGGTGAGCTCAGCCCCTTCATCTAGGTGGGAAAATCAGGGGAATGGGAAGAGCCTTTGATATTTCAGTTGTGAGAAACAGGGGACACATGCCACACTGAACCACTGCAGACTGCTCCCTCCACTTTCTCCACTGAGACTGTAACAGTACAACAAACCAGGTCTTACTGACCACAATGTGTCAGAGCTAATCTGAAATTAGCCTCAAGACAGAGGTTGTTTCTTGCTGCAAACAGTGCTTATCCCAACTAGCACTTTGAGCACAGGCATGGGAAAGGAATTTTATTCAAAATGAAAAATGAATTTATTATGTTTTGAAACCCCCGAGGTTTCATTTTGGTGTGTAAAGGTTTTCTGAGTCAGGGGAGCTCTTGAGAATGCTTTGGAAATGTGACTGCTGCCATTTAAGAGCTTTCACAATTTTCTGCACAGTTATGGCTGATGAACATTGAGGTTTGTATGGGGGAATAAACAAAAAAGTTCCAAAAAACCCCCCCAAACCCAAGAAAACAGTCTTCTGAATTGTTTAAAAATATGCTCTTAATTATATAAGCCTTTAGATTGCTCTTCTGTTATAAAACTAACAGCCCATCTTGAAAAGAAGGTGGCGGGGGGAATGGTATTCATCTTTATTTAGATGCTGACGCAAATGAGAGGCAAACTGCTAAGCATGTTCAGGCTGGGGCTCAGTCAGCGAGCACCAGACCACACCACCATCGATTATGCAGCCATCAGGGACAAACATGCTCAGCTGGCACAGCCACAGCACTTTCAGAGATGATTCCTGGGGAAGATCTCCCTCAGAAAACTTGACATCTCCTTTTGAACATTTCTCATGATGAGGAACATACTGCCTTTCCCTCTCAGCCCTTGGGAAGTTAATGATCTTCACTCGGCTACGTTTTGAGGCTGAATGGGGTCTGGCTCCACTAAACGTGGTTTGGGCATGAAGGGACAGAGTGGGGGCGGAGCTGCCCTGGGGGTAGGACTGAAGGAGGGGCTGGGAAGTGTCTCGGAACCCTTTTTGGGGACTGAACTGGCATCTGGCAGGTTTAGCAGAACCCTTCTGCTCCCCACATGTTGTCCCAGCAGGTGAGCACATCTTCCATAACCCTCCAGGTAACTAGATGGGCTTTCCTGAGCTGTCCGTAGTAAATCAGGTTTCCCAATGCTTGAGTCATTTCTGTGCTGCTCATTCCTCTGCACTTAGGAAACCTGTACGCCAGAACTGCTGAAACCCTGACAATTACTCATCCTAAGTGCCAAGGTTTGGCACTTATTTGCTTATTCAGACACCACTTCCATCAGCCTTTATGACTTTTGGACTCACACACACCGAGACCTTCCCACTTCACATGAGTACATCCATCCAGTAATCAGCACAGGAAAATATCTACAGGGCTGCTGCTGCAGCAGGGATACCATAAAAGCAGCCTTATAAGTCCTGTAACAATGCAGGCAACCACCTCAAATATCAACTTCTCACTTAAAACTCAATGTAGTTTTATTTTTATTTATTTTTTTTTTAATTTCAATTACTGCAGGAAGTCTGCTCCAGTCTCACACTTCAGATGGTTAGGCACCTTTTTCTCATCTCCAGCCCAAATGTATTCATGGCCAACATACAGCCATTTGTTCTCATTTATAGCCATTTGTCCCTGTTCTGATGCAGTGTTGCAGGGTGGTATTTGCCTGCCACAAAAGACTCAAGGATATTGGGATTCTCACCATTGACTCCAAGGCTCTGGAAGAGGTCACTGCAGCAGGAGTGGGGGAGGAGAGAAGGGATAATCTTCATATAGAATACAGAAATAGGAAAATAATCATATTCAAGTAGCTACTTTATTCTGATTTGTTTATACATTATCCAAGCATTTTATTTTATTATGCATTTTAATAATGCAAGGGCTTAAAAGCTGAAAATGAGCATATTCCATGAGCTCAATATATTTCAGTTTCTACATCATCAATTGTTTTTCCTTGCAATTATGCAGTTTTACTTTATCATCCCTTTGATAACAATTTCTGCATAAACCTGACTTTATATTTCATTTTTCCCGTCTGTTATCTTAGCAAAATACATCCAAAACACCCTTTGTACTGCTGTACTAATATAACAGATCAGGAGAAGCTGTGGCATAAGAAATCAAAACCATAATAATGTCTTTGGGTTTTGCATTTTAAATACTGCATTCATTGTTGCACTGAGGTTTGAGATCCCTTTTCAGACATTACTGAGATTACCTTTGGTAATGCCTATTTCATTGTACTTTGATATAAAATAATGTATGTCATAAATCATCTAAGTGACTGTCATTAGAGTGAAAAGCACCTACTTATGATATGTAACAATTTGCTTTTCTAATTTGAAGAGGATTGAGGTATTTTAATTATATAAGGTCTAAAGCCCTTGTGAATGAAATCACAATTCAATGTAAAATCACTTTCTGCACAGAGCTGTAAGTTAGGAAATGATAACAGCTATACTCATCAATTTGTACTTTTTGGCTGGACTAAATACAGGAACAAATGGAAAAACTTTTAACGGGAAAAGATCCATAATTTCAGTAATCAAAAACCTGAGAAAACTATTCATATTTTTAACTAGAAAAAGTTTAATACTCTTAATACAGAAGACAAAAGCCATCTTTACAGATTATAAGAAGAATTTCAATGAAAAACAACCCTGAAATTTTGACTTATATGAACTGCATGGAAGCACAGGCAGGGTTGGACAGAGAGGACTATTTAAAATTATTGGTGTGCTTCACATTTTCAAGGCTGCTTCCATTTGGAAGTGACATGGGGGTTCAGAGCCTTTTCTGTGCCGAACAATTTAAAATGATTGGAGCACTTCACTTTGAAGGTGATCAGGGCTCTGAACGTGTACGTTGTAGAGAGATTTAAAATTATGAGAGCTTTTCAAATTGTTTAAAACATTGATTTTTTTATAAAATTGATTTTTCAACATTTTATTTCTTCAGTGGCTGGGTAATTACAGTAGACCAGAAGCTGAGGTGCTTCAGTCTGAAGCCAGGACTCACTTCCAGCCTCCCTTCCTTCTCATTCTCTCTCTTCTCTCCCCCTCCCTTCTCTTTTAATAAGTTTTCTGGTTTCTCTTGCAGCTGGGACAGACACGTCACGTTCTTGCTCATAAATCTCTCTCTGACCAAGGAACCAGGAAGTTATTAGGGGTGAGGAGAAGGTCAGATTGAAAAGGCAGTTTGATCAGACCTGTTCTGGCAGAATAGCCATGTACCCACCTCAAAAATAATGCCAAACCCAACTAGCATTGGGCTTTTAACCAGCATTTCATCCAGAAACACCCTCGGATATATCTCACAATGGAGGTTTTACAGGGACTTTCAAGGATTAGGGAGTAACCAGTAAGTTGGGATTTAGTCACATGTATAGCTTTGCCCCAAAAATCTTTTTTTCCTTCTTGCTAAATATGAACAACAATATAGAAAACCCCACGGGTTCATTCAGCAGATTTAGAGGTACAGTGTTACAGAGACAAACACAGTTTTCTCTGGAAGATTTTTGTTCACTAAGACACAAGGATGATGATTGCAACAGTTGCATCTTTTCTCATATTTATGAATCGAGAATTTTTTTTTTTTTTTTTTTTTGGGAGGGAGGTTTATGTAGGGGATTTTTTTGCTGGTTTTGCTTTTCAGTAGTACAAGCCTCCAGACTAAAGAAGGCTTCTGATACAGACTATATTTAGGATGCCACAGATGTGTTGGGGTAGAACAGCCTTATTATCAACCATATCTTTGCTCACATAAAGGTAGCAAAGCTCAGGGTGGACCACTACAACTTGGAGGTTTCACTCTGCTAGAGATTCCTCTACACAGATCACTTTAAGTCAAAGTATGGTTGTTTCACTGGCAGTGATGAAAAACTAATCAAGAGTTTCTAAGGAATAGAAAACACAGAAGTGTGCAATTTGCCTCAGAGCTATCATTCTTGGAAAATTAAAAAACCAAAACAACATTTCACTGATTCTTCACAAAGAACCTCAGTGCATCTCAACAGAGGAAGAATGAAGCACTAACTTGAAGGAATAATAAATAAATAACTTCTTAGGGAACAATTTCATGGATATATTTTTAGATAATTACACACACATACATAAAACGATTGGTAATTTCTCCTAGTCCAGGAGATCCCCCATTTGCCGGTTTTGTAAATAAAACTACTTTGCCAAGGTTTGAATCCGAGCTTTACACTTTTGTAAAAGGCCATATCAAAGTAAAATGAACATATTACTGAATTTTTGTCAGCTTGAAATAACACCTGCCACACACAAGGTCTTTAGCCTTTCATGCACATCATAACTTCAGCCTAAATTTAAAGGAACAGGGAAAGCAATAGAGCAAAGCTACCCAGATGTTGTACGGTCTGTGCAATTGTAAATTTAAAAGTACCAGCTTTCCATCCAGATTTTAATGCACCAGAAACAATATGAAAATTCCAAGCCACGCTGGATTATTGAAATGCCTGGCCATTTTGAAATGAATTTTGGAACAGATGTACAGAGGTAGGCAATAAAGCTGTGATAATAAGGAACATTTCTACATCATCTCACAAAACTACTAATCTAAAATGAGGACCAAAACTATTCATGAGAGAGGGTGGTTTTCATTATTTTAATTCTTTTTTTCAGCTCCAGTTTGAGTATTCAAGTTCTTTTATTCAGTTGCTAGATTTTTATATTGTTGTAAAACATTTGGTAGCTTGACATTATCGCTTCTAATCCACGACACAGAAGTGACTAAATAACCTTTTTTTTTTCCTTGAAGGCAAACAGCACAGAGGAAGAGCAGCTAATTTATAGTCATGTATCTTATTACAAGACTGCTTTTCAATGGTGGGTGATGACTTTAGACATCTCCTTTGGGATGACATCACAACAGGCTCTGATTTTAAGACAACACTGAACACGTGCACAAAAAAACACAAGTAACCAACAAAGCAAGGCTGGGCACCCCAAAAACCTAAACCTCTCCAAAACCTCTTTTCCTGTTTTGAAAATTTTCCTGTTAACACAAAATAATGTTTGAAAGAAAGAAATCATTATACTCTTGGGTGGATAAGGTGGTCTCTAGATATCAAGTAGACAAGGCTGAGCAAATCCTTCATAAGACCAAGCAGAAAAGATTGAGAGAGCAGGCAAGATGAAGCTCCCAACCACTTCCACAGGTCAGATGAAGACAAAGGTGATGCCTTCTTTTAAGTTTTCAGGTGGCCTTCAGAAGGGCTTATGTGCCTGAAATCTTGTCTAATACTACTAATAGATAGCCAGCTAAATTACTTTGTCTACTAAAAGATATCATCACTTCCAACAAACCTTGTCATACTGACATAAAGCAGATTAGTCAGGCAAGTTGGGTGCTGTGCCAGATTAAGTTGCATACCAAAGGCTTGAGTTTTCACATATTACTCACTACATTTTTCAGCCTATCTGTTCAGTTCATCCTGTTCAGGGAGAAAAAAAAAAAAAAGGAAAAAAGGCAAAATAGCACTGACACATTAATCTAGGTCAGTCTTAATTTTAAGGTTTCTAGATCTAAAATGCCTTATTTTTTTCAGCAGGGATGTGAAATTTTATTTTGGGTCTGAACATCCCCAGCTTTTGCAAAGCCATCTCACTTTTCTACAGCACAAAGAAAGAGCAAAAAGACTGAGGGAGAAGGGAAGAACATGCAGTTCCAAGGAAAGAGCAGTGATATCTTTATTTAGGCAAGCTATCCCCCTGGATTTTGGCCAGCTCCCTGAAGCATTAACCTGAACGTAGGTGACTGACAGCAGTGGCCTGACAGTCAACAGATACTCAGCTTTTAAACCTCTGCCAAAACCTGGCAGTCGGGCAGCTAGGAGCAACTACTGGGCTGCTTCCAGGAAAGCCACTAAGTTACCATTTTCCATTATTCTTTCCCTTTTCCTTGGAAGTTTTCTATCCCCAAAGCTGCCTAACGATTATGAAACAGGACAGCAACACAACCCAAGATAATTTTGCTTTGGTATGCACCTGCTCATTCACTCCAACCCCACCCAACCACTGCAGAGTTTTAGATGTTTCTCAGCTTTGTTTTAGCTTCAGGTGTATGTACAACACTCCCTGTGCCTTGCACAGGTCACCAGAGGATGAGAGAATGTCACAGAACGAGTTTGATGTTTTCTTAACCTGAAAAAAGGCCTTACTAAGCGCGCTCTTTCACACCCACGTTTGTCTCTGAGATAGCACATATTTCTCCTCCAACAAGCTCGTATGGTTAAAAGTATGGGGGGAGGGAAGGGGAAGAAAAAGTTGCTGAGTAGGAATTTTTGCCTGACCTGTGCAGTTTAAAGGGCTGAGGGAGGCGAGAGTGGGAAAGAGAAGGCATCCAAGAAGGGCAGGAGTGGTGGCGACATCCCGGCCACGCTGGCTGCAGCTCCAGCTTCCCACGATGGCACTTACCTAATGGCCCAGCTGGCCTCCCCATCCCAGTCCAAGGATCCCAAGTGATGATAACCGTGGCAAGAGTCACACCAAGGGCCATGGTGGCAAGTGTGACATACAGCACTGAGGTGCAGGAAGGCAGCAATGTGGCACTTCTTGGTGTGACACCTAATGGGTCAAGCCTGATACGAGACTGGTTCCTACCCATTTGGTCACAACTCCCCCCATCTTTGGTGTGAAATCATCATTTTCCAGTTAGTCACACTAATGTTCCAGCTCTGTCCTCCAGCAGAGTGAAGGAATATTTAATAACTAAAGGGTTAAAAGTCTAAGTGATAACATTTCTTGTGTATAAAGGAACTTGAAAAGTTAAAAGGAGCCCTGTAATCAGGGATCTGAGTGAGACATCACAAAGTTGAGGATTGAATCCATGCTCTGCCACAGTTTTTCTGTATTATTTTTGGACAGTCTCTTAGTGCTATATGATTCAGTTCTACATCTGTAAAATAAATGCTTCTTTCTGCTCTTTGTATCTTGAATTACATGCATTTACTGTACTGAAATCCATGCAGCCCAGATTTCATCAGGGACTTTGAAGAATCAAATAAAAGAAATTACTAAGATTACTTAGACACACTTAGAGGTGCCTGCATGCATAATGAACTATTCAAATGACTGCTCCAAATTCACTCACTGTTCCAAAGTGCAGAAGAACTGTTTCCTCTTCCTAAATGCTGTTCTGAGCAATAGACTGCACTTAAGACAGTCCACACTTCAGACACAAAAGCCAAGACAACACTCGAGCACATAAAGAAAACATAATTTCCAAATACAGTGAAAGTTTGGGCAATTTACATGTTTTCAGATGTTTTTAATGTGTTAAATTAAGGTATATAATTCAGCATTTACCGTATAACAACTATGAACCGTCTCAGCTTTCTCTTTCAAAGCACTACAATTTTCCAGGTATGTGCTGGTGAAGAGGATTCTATCTTCTGCAGTGACTCAGATCAGAGGGGAAAAAGTTAGTTCTGAGATCCTCCATGCCACTGACTTCCCTACACAGCCTCTCAGTTTTAGGTAGAGGTTAACAGTTGTAAAGGGAAGTGATAAGAAAAAGAGAAGGTCAGTACAGCACTTCTAGATGTGTTTAATACAGCAAAAGTATATCTTCATGTAATTTTATTTCCCAGGTCAGAAAAGTGAAAGATTACTGCAGACAACACACAAGCAGGGATCCTTCAAATTCAAGGAGAACCAGCTAGTACACATAGGCTGTGTCAGACACACATCTTCAACTTCTTGACTAAAGAACGGTTTTATCCAAGGCTGGGAGAATGCCTAAATCACACAGCATATGAAGCACACATCTGTGAACAGGATGGCTTCTGTGTCAATCTATCACAGAGGTTCAGAATACTTTGCTCAGAAAAAATAAAATAAAATTTAAAAAAATGATTAAAAAAAAAAAGCTCTTTGAACAAAACAGTTTACCAAAAATAAAGATAAATCTGACAGGAAAAATATTGCCAAGTTCTAGTCTAGGATCCTCTTCAGAACATAACAGCACAATTTGGAACAAAACTTCATAAAAATTTGCAATACATTTGGAAAGCAGGTATCCATGTGTAAACACCTGAACTGTTCTCAGTGTCCTGGTCCTGATCTGGCTACTCCTAGAGGTTCCAGAAGTAATTAAACTAATTGCCTGCAAAGATTAGAACAGCGGCATAAATATCTAATTGTGTAACTGCTGCCCCTGGGTACTGTTCTGAGTTCTGAACTGATTGCTCTCCAATCCCCAGACCAAAGGAGACCCCAAGGGGTTCCCCAAAGCACCTTTCCCCAGGCATCCCACAAGGCAGGGGTGACCATATTAATTTCTCTGCTGATAAATTTGTTTTCTAACCCATTCCTACAGACCACCAATAACTGACACCACACCCTCACTCTGCTCTAGCCCATTGCTATCATTATTTCTGGGGAAGTTTTCCTAGCATCTAATCTGGAGTTCTCCTGCTGTGAGTCTGGCCCCAACACAAACATGTAAAAGAGACAATTTTTAAAAAAAGTATTTAAATTACTTAAAAAGCACTCATGCCTAACTGCAGGGTCCCTCAGATGACAAGAAAATGCTAGTTTTTCTAATTTCTTCTGATAGGTTGATTTTTTCCCAGACCTTTGATTATTCTCAGTGTTTATTCAAAGTCTTTCTAACTTTGAAGAATAGTAGCAAACCTAGTCAAGACCTTATCAGTGCCAAGCAGTACATATGGTGTCTTGAGAGGTAAATGCTTACTAAGATCTGATTACAAGGTCTTCCTTTCTATGCAATACTATGGGGTGGTTGTTTTTGTTTTCTTTAAATTTGCATTCCGCTTGTGGCATAACTATAATTTGCTGAAACTTTTCTAAAGTGTCAGCACTTTACACAGCCCATGCTCATGAAGGCAATTAGTTCTGAGGTTAGTCCTCAGTTCAATTTTATTCCCCATTTCTTAACCAGTTCCTCAATTTGTATATGCCTTTCTATATTCCTCATCCTGTCCCCTAGTATATTTACAGGCCTTATAGCTTTGTGTCTGCTAATTTAATATGCATACTCTCTACTGTTCTGTGCAAGTCATTAATTGAGAACATGGAGCAGAGCTGGAAGGAGGACAGATAGCTGTGGAATATTACACATCACATTCTTCCAGTGGGGGAGGGGAATGCTGATAACAGTACTCTGGATACAATTAACTAACTCAGAGGAGTCTTCTCTGGTTTAATCTCTTTTCCTTTCTCCATTTAAGTACATGTATTCCATTGTCCCATTTCCCATCCCTTTCCAGTGCATTCTCAGAGAGGGAAAAAAAACCCCAAAAAACAACCAAAAAAAAAAAAAAAAAAAAAAAAAAGTAATGGTTCGGGAAGGGCTTCAAAAGCTATACAAGCAGGCAAGGTTCCATTCTGTCTAGATACTTCTTCCTCCCCTGGTTTAGTATGAGATCTAACATCTTCACTGATGCTATACCAAATTCATTAATTAAAATCTTGATTTAGACAGCACATGATTTTTCAAAGATGCTAGAGAATCCAGTTGCGCATCCACCACTTAAGTCTGGCAGTTTAACAAGAAACTCGAGACTTCATCTGCACCTCCTGGCTTGACTTGAAATTAGAGCCCTGATTGCTCAAGCAAAAGGTCAGTTGTCCCCAAAATACAAGCCCCAGCTCCAGTAATGACTGAATGGGTGACAAGTCTGGATTAGAAAATACTCAAACTCTATTCTTCATCCCAATACCTAAGTTCAAAACATGGAATGCTACAGAAGCACTGTGTCTTCCCAGAATGTGATAGTATTAGTTACCAGGAGAGTTAAGCACGTCTGTCTCTCAGGAGACAGCCAAGAAAAGTAATCCAAATTAATTTTAAAGAGGGATTAGTTAAATCAGCTAATTAGCTAATTATATCTCAGCAAGAAAATGCTTACTGAGACCTAGGGTGGACTAAATCCATTTTCAAAGCCAAGCCAACCAGGCAGCTTTCATTCTGCACAAGGGTGTCTACACAGCTCATACACTGTGAATTCACACCTAATCCAAATCAACTTCCTGAGTGTCCCTCTGGGAGAAAACTAACACAGAAAGCAGTGAGCATGGATTTTGAAAAAAGCCCCAGAACTAAACCCTCTTTTTTCAAAATTAATAGCTTGATGATTCAGACTTGGACTGAAATCTATTTCCTGTTACTTAATCAGACAGTTTCATTTAAGCAAGTGAAGAGCCAAAAATAGAGTTGTGTAAAAGCACTCTGAGCACACAGAATGGAGCTCCTTCCCTGTTCCCAGGCTGCCCTGGCATCTCATGGCTTTAGATGGCTAGGGAATAGCTGATGATGTCTACAAGGTTTCAGGATGATGCAGTGCTAGTAGTAATATGTGCCTAAAACACAGCTTTGTATCAAAATCAGTTATTAAAAAATGAGAGGAAGAAAGAAAAACTAGTTTAACAACATTTTCACAGAAGAAAGTGGTTGGTCTTGTGTATGTTTACCAGGAGAAATGCAAAGGACAACTTCTCATTTTTCCCCACCCCTCCAAGCGTTTTTGTGACTGATGAAGCAGCGCTTTCCACTGACCTTTTGGAAGTAGTTAAGAGGAAGATATTTTTGAACTTATACCTAAAATGAGACTCATAAAAAGCAGGCAAAGATGGGCCAGCCTCACCCACCAAGCTAGACAGCTCCTGTCTTGCAACCAAAAAAGGAATTTGTGTTTTTATGACCTTCAGTGCAACGCAAAAGCTTATACCAAGTTCTCTGGCTTCCAGTTGCACATCAAGGGAAGGATCATTTACAAGTGACGCTGGAAAACTGCCATTTCATATAGGACATGCAGAGAGTGGAAAGTCTGCATTTCCCTATAGATCATTCACACTATTTTCTCAGACAAACCACAGTTTTATAGAAGAGGCACTTAGGCAACCTCTGAGCAGGACCAGGAAGACTGACAAAGTTTTCTGAATGTCCACAGACTCTGGCACCTTCCATGGGCCGAAGACCAACCTCATGGCAGGAGTTTTCCTATTAGCCTGGTAGTGTGGCACAAATCAGAGTTGTTTCCAGAATTAGGCTGCATCACACCAGAGCTTGGCTGACTCTTCAGGGAAGCAATGAAATGTGGTGTTTGGGGGAAAGTGTAAGGGCTTCACATCTCTTCAATCCTCCTGTATCTCCAATGCAAGATGGGGCAAGGCTCAATGCAGACTCCTTTAGTGTCTCCTCAATCTTACACTGCTAAACCAGATCAACAGTAGGTCTGTTTAGGTCTCTGCTCAGTGAATTTCAAGAAGGGCAGACAATGCTTGAACACAGAGTCACTTTAGGAACACCTGAAGGAGCCCCAAGTCAGCCAGAAATGAATTTGCTTCTTAAATAGCCAGGAACATACCAGCAAACTCCAAAGACACTCAATTAGCTCTATCACTAGATGCTATCAGAACAGAAACTGAAATAATTGACTTTTAAAATATCTAAAAATCAGTGAGACAAGCAGAGAACAAAGAAGGGCTTTGCAAACTAATCATCCCATCCTAACAGAAGTGGTCCTTTCCTGCAAGTCTGTTCTCAAGCTATCCATCTTTCATGAAGTTAAGAGCAGGTTCTTAAGAAGCAGCAAACTCTTGGGCATCAGTTCCCAGAAGTGACTTCCTGATCTCGCAGAGTTTAAATTCCAGCCAACAATATCACTAGTCAAACAAAAGCAATTGTTACAAGGTCCCAAATATCTCTGTTGCTCACACACCTTACTCTAATCTGAGGATGCACAGACAATTTCGGGCATTTTGCAGGATCAAACACTGCTTGGCCCTAAAATAAAAGAGCATCTCAACCAGATAGGAACAGGTTATTGGTAAATCAGATTTCAAAAAAGAAACCTCTTTAGTGTCTTGAAATGCCTGAACCTTTAGAATGAGTAATTTGGGGATCTGACAATTTTTATGTATTATCTCCCAAAGAGAAAATGATCTGCCAAACACAGGATATACCACTTTTTATTTCTGTAGTTCCTTAAATGAATGCACAACTTGTGCAAGCATTATTCTTCTCAGGCATTTAGAAATAGTCATTACACACATATCCAAGGAGATGGTTAAGGAGTAGATGGAGATATTGGTTCTTTGCTCCATCATCTGAGTATTTACCTTTTGATGAAATTACCGAGACATTGGTAACTGCATCCTTCTGACATGGCTTTGTCAGAAGGGATGGGTTTCTGCTGTAGCATTTGTGTATCAGTGATAAATGATAATCTTGTGGCACAGTTCTATTACACAGTCCTCCCACTGAGTTATTTCTCTTGGTGTTACGCTTCAGTGGCTTTTCTTTCTCCTGCCTCAGCACAGCAGAATGACTGTATGAAAAAAACTTGAGAATGAAGAGCCCATTTATCCAAATGGGCTCTCTGGTGCCTTCTTGAACCCAGGTTGTGTTAGTCTATTTAGTTTCATTGGTAAATACATAAACAAGTGAGAGTTTTTTCCTTTGCCAACAATTAAAGGAGTTGGTTACAAATAAAACATGGCTTCGAGATCTTTTCATGCATTAACTCCTTAAAGAGAATGTTACTTGTAGAGCTCATGAGCAAATTTATTTCTGGTGAGGAGCCTCCCCAAACCCATCACCTGGCAATCACAACTGAAATAATAAAGCATGGACATAGGTGAAGAGCTTGCTTTACCTAAGGGTAAATTCCAAACCACACTTGCTGTGAAGCTGAGAAAACACATGACAGTTCTTTCCTGGGATATGACCCATCTTCCACAGAGATGATGGCACAGTCCCCCCCCCCATCTGCTACAGCAAGAGGCTCAGCATCGAGCCCTTGGTGATGTACATCACACAAGAAGCAAGTTATGTTCACTATCAGCTTCAATGGCCAGGCTGACTAAGATCTGCCATCCTCAAATTTGATGTGTCAGAGACAGGAATGACAAAAGCAAGTCCCAAAACAAATGCTTCCAGAAGGTCAGCCAGTGAGAAACCAGGGAAAATCCATCTGGAATGACTACAGCTGATGCTCAGATGGCGACCCACCAACCCAAACAGCAGGGTCATCCTCACAGCAAAGAAAACCACTGCAGTCCTTGTCATCACCACAGTCCTGAGCTCATCCGAGGGCTCATTTCAGAAGGATATTTAAGTCACTGAGCACTATCAGGTGTGGAGCTCTCAGTGCTGGTGAAGTGATGAAAATTCAGTGGCTCACAGAGGAATGCTGGCATGCTGAAGTGCACTCTGAACAGCATCACACTCTTCCTAGCTTAGGTCTCCTCCAGCACACCAACACCATGGCTCGACTTTCAACCAGACCTTGACTTTTGAATCAGAGGGAAAACCACAAAACAATGTGGTGGCAAGAGTGGCTCACGCAGTCACACATATGAGGAGAATCCACTAGCCAGGTTTCAGCAACAGATGTAAAGTCCTTCCTCTGATTCAGGCATGGGAAGGTGCTTTATTCATCAGTGACACTGGCGGCCCTTGAAAGCATTAGAATCTTTTGCCAGCTGTCACCACCACAGTTTGAGTGTTAAGTGTAGGTAGAGGCTCCAGCTCTGGAATTTGATGCAGCTGCTCAGTGCTCTTCGTATCACCAATATGGGCTTTAAGTCCTTCTCATCCTTGCTCTGCCCTCCTCCCAGCCCTTGCAGGCATTAACCTCTGAGAATGTCTCAGGGCAAAAGTTGGTAGCTCTGAAGTTGCTAATACACTCCCAGGAAAAGCAAGAGAGCCCCAGATTCCTTTCACAGCACAAACTCAATTATTTCATATGCTGAAGGAGTAAAAATAAATCCACAAAAAAAACCCCAACCCCTTTCACAGGAAAACTCTCACCAAATCTGAAACCTGCTCATCAGTGTGAGCCTGCACATATAGTTTTTCCATCCAGCCAGCTTGCCAGACACAACGTGAAGCAACAGGGCATCTGAACATGACAGAACCCAGCTGAAAATAGAAAAGGCTAACAGAGGAATCCGTGACTCCATGGGGCTGACACAGGCACAGCCTACCACCACCTTCCAAATGTGTCACAGTGCCTACCACGATTCTGTCCTCAACAACGTTCATTTACCCAGGACTGAATATGAGATTTCTAAGCTGGATTTGTGAATTCCTGCAGAGGCTTTGATGTAGCTGCTGACATGCTGCAGGGGAGGCATAACCAGAGTGAAGAGTTACATGACATGCTCACGTAATCTCTTCTGTAAAACGCTACAAAAAAAGAGGAGATCCTCTTAAAAAAAAAAAAATCAAAATAAACCACATGCAAAAAGGAAAGAGCAACAGCAAAAGCACCTTCTTTTGTGTGTGTGAGACTTGCCTGTGTAAGAGGTAGGGCTGGTGGATGATGCTGTTTCTGCCACACAGCTAATTACCTTGGGTCCTCTTATCAAAGAAATGGACTGGGATGATACGCCAATAACAGGAGGAAGGATCTAATTGAGGGATACCAGGGGGTAACACAGATCATCTTGTTAAACTAAATTTGTTAATCTAGTGTATATGAGAAAAGGGCAAATGGGAGGGAGAATTCGTCCTTGTTAAACATTTACCAAATGTTGGGTTATTTGAGCCCTGGGGAGAAGTAAATGTATTCACTGCTTAAAGGCTGGAGCATTTGGTCTTCTCAGTTGGAATTTATCCCTGATTTGAAAGGAACATTTTTTCCCACTTGGAAAGGTTAGCAGCCTTTGTCTGTGTGAGTGATTTAATATAATGGACCATGATTATTGTTGGATTATTATAATGGCACATTGGCACAGTTATAGTTAAAGTTTTGGCAGAGTTTGTCTCATAAACTGCTATTTTACAACTCGGCTGTAAAAGTTTACTTCGGCCTGAAACTTGAGATACAAGATCTCAGTCCAGGAGGAGTATTTTTTTACTTTTCTTTAAGACAAATTAAAGGGGGAAAAAAATGCTTAAAAATTCTCTTGGCTAATGTTTAAGTTATGCAAGTATTAAATACAAATTGAAATCTACTGGCTGAAGACACTTGACAGCATTTGCTTGCTCCTGAATGCCTTTGAATTAAATAAAAAAAAATTGTTTCAACCCCTTTTATGTAGAAACATGGTTTTCTCACTTTCAGTATTTTGAAGAAAAATGTGGACCAGTAAAACAGCTGGAGTATTAAAGGGAAAAATGAAAAGGAATTGTGCCACAAGCACTTTTTTTTCAACAGAATTACTAGCATATATTTGTTATTAAGAATGCAATTGATGTTTTATTTTGCATATGTAAATACACAGTCACTTGTTTTAAAACCAGTGTTTGCAAAGATTTTTGCAATGTACTGGTACACTGAGGAAAAACTGATCTTGTTTTAAGAGCCCCTGTGGCCTTTGTAGCCCAACACTATCATCTGCAGAAAATCCCCAAAAATCTTGATTCTTAAAGGCACAGTAGCCAAGTGACCACATCAATTCTCAATTCTGCCTCCCCAAAGAACTCTAAAGGGAATCAAGCACCAGACTATGAAAACACCACTTACTGGTACTATAACTCCACCTTTTACATCCACCCCGGTGCCAGAGACATTGCAGTTGGCAAACATACCAACAATCTTAGAAAAAAAAGGCTGTAGGAAACACAGAAGAGTAAGTAATTTCTGGAGTAAATCTGCAGAAACTATAAAGAGTAGAATTATTCTGGATAAGGCCAAACAACGGAGAAGAGGCAACAAAACTTTTTCTAGGAGAATGTCACACCTTGGATTTGGGGATGCAAAGAAGTGCTGAAGACACCTCCAGTACAAGCCCTCGCTAGTTCCAGGTGCCTTTAGCCTGCAAACTGAGGCACTACCCTAAGAAAACATTATTGTTTTGGCATGAAGGCAAGTTTCCAAACTCATAACATGTAAGCTGTTTCTGGCCAGTGTTTTGAGGTTGATATTGTTTTCTTTGAAGCCTCTTTCACTACTGAGACATTTAAATGCAGAGGGTTGATGCAAACAGCCACAATCATGAATCTTCAGGCACCTCTGAGGAGATGCAGGGTTACTTCTCTTCTTGCTATATGGCAGGTTTTGGAAAATGCTGGGTAGTTACCAGTGAGGACTCATCCATCCCAATGAAAACAAGTTAAAAAAAAATAATAAAATATTTCTTTACAGAGCAGTTTTAGCCCCTGATCCCTGTGTTTTGTGCTTTTGCTACACATGAACAGTAACTTCAAGTTATCTTTCCCTGTATGAGCAGGGCCCATCAACACACAGGGGCTAGTCTAAGAGGCCTGAAGGTCAAAACCTCAAAATTAAAGCTAATCTGCTATCTGCTTGATGACAGTCAACATTTTTCAGAGGGTAAAAAGCATCAAAGGCAGTCTATGGCTTCTATTACTGAGTCAAATTAATCTTTTACTTTTAAACCCCACTTGGAGCACAGTTTGTAACATTCCAAGTTATATTTATGTTTTGCATATTAAAATATGATGCCATTCTATAAATAGCTACAGGTTTCTTGGCAGCGTTGGTGTGACAGAGGATTAATTAAACTGGAAAGCAGGGAGCATGGGGACTAGATTTATATAATGAAAACAATATATCTGCTAACACCAGAGAAATGCTGACACGGTAATAATGCTGATATTAATATTTGGTACAGAACATTGTAGGGCACATTAGTAAGGTGGTTAAATCTGATGAGCTGAGAAATGATAGAAGAAAATAAAGCTGTTGCTTTAGTACTAATACTATGAGTCTCACTCCCATTGAGAAAGATTCACTGGTATCTTGTATTTTAAAACCCAGTCCCTGCAAAAAGTAGTCCATCAGCTTCCCATCTGAGCCTCACAGCACTTGTGAGAATATTTGGAATGCCGATGGATTTTATCCCTACACAACATCACACCAATCTGGAGCCATACATGGACTAGAGAAATTGATAAGCAAAAAGAATTAAAATATATCCCCTCTTTCAGTACAGCAGCTAGTTAATACAGCCAACTTGTTATATGGTTTTACGTTGACATAGCATTATTTACTTCAAAAACAGTGAGAGAATGAACATCCAAACACCACATCAAAACAACCCATTTGACCTTACAAACATTTTCCAGGATTTCATAGAAAGTGAGAAGGAAAAAAATTACCTTTGAAGTTTATGCAAAACAGAAAAAGAATACACAAAGAAACTAATAATTAAAAAAAAATAAAATTCACCTAAATAAAAGATGCCCTGGGGCATTTAAATATTCAAGAATATTAAAACAGAGTCAAAATTTACTTCATTGTACTTGGAAAATAGAAGGCACCTACTAATTTCCACTTGAGTCCTTCTGCATTCCAACTTCCACCTCATCCCAGGACATTGCACACAATGGAAACAAGTGCTAAAACTAAGTTATTTATTAAAATTATAGACCAAAAAGTCAGAGTAAAGATATATACTCATGTCAGTTGTTCAAATAAATTAGGGTTATTTTCTTCAGTAGATTATGACAATTTTTACATTTACTATAATATTTTCTACATAACTATTCTATCTGGTGACATTTTTGCACATACATTAAATATATGTGACAGTGTATAATGTATAGCTACACATCTGACCATTGCTAAATGTTGCAGTAGCTTGAATACATTTGCAGATTGTCAAATATTTTAGACCTTAAAGTGATGCATTTTAAAACACAGTAAAATGAAGATAATTTACAGAGGGAGAGACAGATTCTGCTCTTGGGTACTAATGAGTAACCTCAGCCTCCCAGCAGATCTGAGAGGACCAGACCACATCCATATTCCCTTTACATGTGTGAGCCATGTTAGGAAATAGCAGCAGTGGGAAGATGCTCATAGGACCAGGCCACCTATATAAATCATTATGGAGCTACTGATGAAGTTATACTGGGTCACACCAGCTGAGAATCTAGCCAAATAACTAAAATCCCAGTTCCTGAAGACTACATGCTGACACAGGAAAGAAGGGAACCTGATCCTGCCACTTGTCATTCTTGTTTGACACATTTACCCTGGAATGAACAGAGATGAAGTTTATAGTGAAGAATAACAGAAGCCTTAACTACTTCAGCCCAACTCTTACTTCTGTTCTCCTCCTCAGCTCGCTCTCACCCCTTCAGACATTTGTCTCTTAATTTAGAGCCCTTCCCCTTCATGCACCAGTCTCATCTCCTGACCTCACTCCCGATCTTTGTGGGGAGAATCCAATACCTTGGTCCTTTGACAAGTCCTCTTCAGGGCTTATTGTCCCTCCACTCCTTCCCAACCAAACACCAGGCTTCTGCTCTCAGGTTGCCTTCCCTGCCACTCCTCCCATCTACATTCAAATCAGAGAGCCTTCAAGACTGCGTTTGTAAAAATAAACTAAGACAGAGGTGTAGACTTCCTAGCACAAGGGTTTGCCATCCTCCAGAAGCCCTGAGGAAATGGGCAGCACGTGAAAAGCTTATCTCCACCTTCCACCCTGCAGCACTTCCATCCCAGGTAGGAGGCAGGCTATCTTTGAGCAGAGACTTATGGACTGCTGAAATCCAACTCCTTGCTGATGAATCATACATGAACCAAGCCCATTAAAAGTCCGAGAGCCTTGCCAAATTTGTGTGGATTTTGACAAAAACTGAAAAAGGCATATCCTTGAAACCAAAGTTGCCATTGCCAGCTTTTATGCCTCCGCTCCAAAGCACGGGTGTGCAATGCAGTTTTAATGAACAGATCACCAGAATCTGGGGAAGTTTCACCCTTTTTTTTTCTTTCCATCTACTATTGCAGTACAGTGTTGTTTCAAACTCCACCCTGTGCTGCTCCACCCTACCAACCTTATTTTTTTGAGATTGCTTCAGCTGAAATCTTGCATCAAAAGTAGATAGCTGTAGTGGAAAGCACATCACACAAATGATTAAACTTGGCAAAAAACACATAAATCCAGGATCTCCTAGAGATCCCTGTATTGTGAAATGCTCATCCAGTCCTACTTTCTCAAAGCTTAGGTCACACAGCTAACTACATCTTTTCCCACAGCACAGGGCACTACAAGGTCACTTCCACCAGCCTTGGGATGGAGCACTTTCAGGGAGCTGCACATTTATGTTGATGTGTCAAGGTGCTGGGCTTTTTACAGAGAGAGACCTTTTAATTAAAAATCAGTTCCAAGATAAAAAGATGAATCAAAATACAAAAGATGTGCATCTAGTATTTGTTAATAGCTTGTTTTAAAAATTTGTGAGGTGTTTTAAATTTGGGATAGGTTCCAGACACATTGAATAAAGAAATGCAGTACTTCCCCTCTGCCACAACTGGGATATAAGTAACAACTGACAAGCCTAAGGAAGGAAACAGATGTAGAAGTTTTTATAGGCAGTTTCTCAGACTTACTAGGAATACTCCTTAAGCACTAAAAAAAGAGCAAAACACCAACAGTCATCTACCCACTCCTAACACTGTTTTGAGCCAAGAGCCAAGCCAGCCTCCAAGCTATTGGAGATACCATCCTGGTCCTCATTTTCTCCAGGGGAACACTGACCAGTCAGCACCTGTCCAAGGGCTGTGTTGTGTCCCAAAAGGCAGCATGGCACAGTCTGTGCTTCTCATCTATTTATTATAAGCAGTGGAAGCTCCAGCTTCTGTCAGTTTGCAGCCACTACTGGATTTGACAAAACTCCATTCTTCTGCTTCTAGCAGCTGACAAAGAATCCAGGAGATGAGGAGCCACCGCCATCCTTTCCTTTCCCCTTCCTCCATGCAGTACAAGATGAATTACTGCAGCAGACAATCACTAAAGACCAACTGGCTCTCAGTTGCTCTGATAAATTTCCCTAGAGGAGATCTAGGAAAACCCCCAGTTTGGCTTTTTTCTTCTGAACTGAGATTTCCAACTATTCCAGGCAAAGTTTCTTCTCAGCCAAAACCATGGTGTGCTTATTGGTTCAGGAGGAGGGAGATGTGGCATTACCAAGCAGTTCAGATGACAGAAAACTATGAAAACAGCTCCCTTTACAATATATTGCAGAAAGCTCTGCATGTGGGAGTTGTATATGGCCAAGCTGGAAGCTTTACATCCATTAGTGACAGCACACAAGAAAACCACTGAAGCACTCAGCTCCAGTTCTGGTGATTTGGGGCAACATCCTACATTCCCCAGTAAGTGTCCATCCCCATGAGTCTGAAAAAAACCCAAAACTTCCCTTATGTTCTTATAAAGCTAGAGGAATGTTCCAATCCCCAATCTCTGTATCAAGACAAGGGCTGGTTTTAGATGAGACTTGGATGGAGATTGGAGGCACATCTCTTCCAGCATCCTACCAAAATCCTTCACCTGAAGGGTCAATGTAGTCTCAGCCCAGGCAGCTATTCACTCTGCTAGAGCTTCCTTACCACTTATTCAGCTCTGTCAAAGCCCCTGCAAGGTACACACATTGATTAAACCCCTCCTTCAGTGAAACGGTTTAGTTTAGGACACACAAAAAACCCCAAGGATTTTAACTATAGGCTCAGCCCTGACAGGCACTCATCCCCTCTCCCTTGGTTCATGACCGATAGCCCTGAAAGCCAAAATCCCAACATTACTTTGTGGCAAGATGAGAATGAATAGGAAACTCAGATTTGCCAGCCCTGGTTTGTTTACAAACCTTTACAGGTCAGTCGGTTTTACTTGTAAGAAAATTGTATCAAAGCAGAATTTCCCATCAATAGGGCACTACCCTGTTAGTCAAGAATCAATAGATCAGCATCCCCTTCTTGTTAGGATACTGACTTGGTGTTACTGAATGAAAGTCTTCCTTTAAACTCATCAGCACGAGTTCCTCTGCTGACAAACATATGCACATACACCAGTAAGAGGAATAGTAATTATTTCCCCAGAGAACAATAATTTTGCTACATTTTTCAGAAGCAGTTTGATTTAACAAATTAAGCTGAGAGTCAAGGACACTAAATGCAGTTAACATCTTTGAAGCTACTAGTATCAAAAATTATTTCCCATATGCTTTAAATGTTTTCACTTTTGACAGGATGAGCACAGCTCTTAACAAAACTTCTGGCTTTTAAAAGAGAATTTAAAGCTGACTCTAGAGGAACACCTTTCCAACTATTAAGTTACAGGTGCACTTCTCTTCCTGGCATTTTTCAGAACTTCCTACATTAATTAATGCAACTAGAACAGAAAATATCAATAGAAGCATCCCAATCAAAGCACTAGCATTTTACTGTTCTTAATCAAAATTTGGGTTTTTTCCCCCCTCCCACATATTAAATTTTTCACTTCTTCCTAATACTCGACACAGTGAGGTTCTTCCTATTTTACAATTCCCTTATGAAAGACAACAAACTGCTGAAAAATGGCTAATAGTATGGTATTCCTAAAGGAAAAGATCAACAGTGTCTGCTGTCATTCAGTCTGGACATTACAACTGTTAAAGGACTTTTGTGTACCTTCTGCTCAAATGCCTTTTTCTTTCCCTATGACATAGGGAGGAACACATAAAACTCCTAAAAGATCCTTCTCCCTATAAATTGTTCCTTCTCCCCTTGCTCAGATAAATGCTGTCTCAGAGATGGTGACACACATAAACTTTGAGGATTTATAGCACATTTCTAAGACTAATATTAAACACATCCTTTAAACTTCTTTTTTGAAAGCTTTTGATTTTTTTCACCCTCCTTCAGGATCATTTAATAGCTGTTAAGTCACCTTCAAAGAATTTGCAAATCCTTTGAAGTACAACACAAAAAATAGTCTTCAACATCTTCCCAACAGTTACAGGTAATGGGTAATAATTTTTGAAGCACACAGAGACAGAGCTGTCTAATGCCAAGTTAGCACCTCCTACCCTGCAAACCTACTCCTGCCAAAGACAATTTTACAAACATGCTCTAGTTAAGCTCCCCTATGTTACAGTGGCTTTGGGGATGAATGACACAGACTGGGATTGTTGTTTTTTTGTTTGTTTGGATAACTTCCATAATATTTCATTTTTTTAGAGGGGAGATTCTTCTACAATTCCTTTACAACAACTTCTTTATTTTTCTTCACAAAGACAAGGGATAACTTTGCTGTCCAATTTCTTACTTACAGATCTCATTTGGGGAGCAAGAGGGAGGCTTACTCCCTACCTATCATAGATTTTTTCCATTTTGTGACAACATAGCTATGGATTATTGATAAGAAGTCTTTAGGGAAGGTTGAGGAAATATTTCCAATTCCAACTACCTCTAACCTCCCTTAACATGCACATGACCAAGCAGTGCTACTATGACCAACCACATGAAAACAGATTTATAGCATATGAAAAAACAATTATCTGACTTTTAAAAGTTCAGAGTGCAGAAGTTTTGCACAATTAAAACATTTTCTGAGTCTTGCTAGAGGCCCAAAGGTTAAATACTTTTCTTTGCTAGCACAGACCACATAACTGAGAATGCAAGGGAATTTATTCTTTGAAAGGCCATGGAAAACAAACAAAAACAACAAAAAAACAAACAAACAAGAAAACCCCACCAGAAGTTTATTTGTGCTTGCAGATCCTTTCAGGTCTAAAGAACCAGCAAGATAATAAATTGTTTTTGCTGAAAACAGGAAGTTTGGCAGAGATGCAAAAGGACAGCTAAACTTTGGCTAGACAACCCAAAGGTCTGCATTCCACTTTAAGAGTATTTCCAAAAAAAAAAAAAACCAAAAAAACAACCCACAGAAAACCAAAGTGCCTCAAATCCATAGAAAGCTAAAGGAACAGCAAAGGCATCTGACAACAGTAATTTGTTGCCAAACTTGTGGTTGTGTTGTGCTGTCTTCCAGGCTGGTTTGCCAGTTTGCCGGAACTTCCATCAAGCACAGCTGAAACCCACATTTATAAAGCCTCAAGTGCTGGCAAAGCTAGGAAATACTCAAGTACCCCTTCCTTCCTTTCATTCTTCTTTTCATCTGACCAGGACCAAAGGAATAAATAAAGCAACAAAGAAGCACCACTCATAACATTCTAGTGTGTGAAGGGAGACAACAGAATTTTGAGTCTCAGGTCTAAGCCCCTACCAGGTTTGCCCGTGCAGTACGTAACGAGGCAACACAACATCTCCAGCTCATGCCATCTCCTCGCCCTCCTACCCCACCAGCAGGGCCTTCTGGCAGGAGAAGATGCTTTCCAACACACAGTGCAACTCAAGTGCAACAGTTTATGCGACATCTGTGCGAAATGATGTGCCTTTAAAAAGGCTGTACCCTCACAATACATCCATCCTGGACACAACTAGAAACTAGGACAGACTCCAGCCTTTCAGAGGGATTTCAAACAGGTTATAGGACATGAGCACCAGCCTCAGGGCAAAGCAAGTGACAGACCCAGCACCGCATTTTTTCTGTTGGTATGATGGCACTTTCTGGCACAGTTCTAGCCTGAGTGGGTTGGCTCTCTTCTTTGCTAAGGGCCAAGTGAGGTTCAGGGCTTGCTCCTGGGAAGCTGCTTGAACATTGCTGACTTCTTTTGGGAATGAAAGATTTCCAAGTGCATGGATCCAAGCTCTATCATGATATTTGCTCAAAGGAACGGAGCACAAATCCCCAACAAAAATCTAACAAATGATACAAAGAATCCCTTCTGATATGAATCATGTGAATGCAGTCTTTAAAGGAAGAGAATGTTAAATACCTGAACTTTCTTTTTTGGGGATAGAAGCGGCCATGATTAATCTGAGATATTCCCCTCCCAAAACATTTGTTCCTCCCCCTCTTTTTTTCCCCTTCTTTCTCTCCTCCCTCCCCACTCATATTTATTATGAAAATTCAGCTCTTGAAAGCATTTATCACAAAGGACCACTAGATCCTTCAGGCCAAGCAAAATATACATATATTATCAACAACAAATATTTTCTGAAGCACACAACTCTGAAATGCAATGATCACACACTGATCTTTTTTTCATAGGATCCATTGCTATCATATGGTATTGTAGTTTTAACACCCATCTTATAAATACAGTAATATCCAGGTTTTTTTAAACTCTAAATGATGACCTCATAAACAAAGTTGTAAAACAGATTGCACAAGAAAGTGAACTCAAATCTTCAAACCTGTTTCCTCGTACAATTACTTGCCAAATTTACTTGCAGGACCAATCATTAACACCCGTAGGAGCACATGCAACAGAAAAGGAACACACTGGTATAATATGAAGATAGAATATGCAGAAATATGGAATGGAAAGGCCCCAAGAAATCTGACTGATTATCAAGAAGAGGTAAAAAAACCCAAACAACTCTTGTTTTAGTGTTCATCCTGGGATACTTCGGGAAAAAAAAAAAAATCAAATTTTTAATTCAATCAGAACCTTTATATTCTCAACTGCTCTGAAAACCTAAACCAGGTATTTCATGCTTAGCACCCTCAGCAACTGCTCCTTAACAGTTCCAATGATGACAAAACCAACACCCACACCTTAAAACATAGCACTTTTCATCTGCTGAAAATAAAACATTTCCCAAAGGAGGCACAACATTACCATTACATGTTTAAAAACAGAGAAATCCAAGTATGGAGAAATGAAATCACTTACCCAAGACCATTCAGCTGGAGCAGTGACAGAGCCAGGAGAAGAAGCCAGAGTCCCTGTACAGATCTCCAATGCAAGCCTTTAACACTCAGCACCACGCCTTCAGCTTCAGGAAAGCAGGTAATATTACAGTCTCCTGTCTCACAAATCCAGTCTGAGTTTTAGTTATAATCTGGAAGCATTTCAAAAACTGTGGATTAAAAAAAACACTGTATAAATGCAAAGCATGATTATAATTCAACTGATATTGGAAAAATTACTGCAGTTTATATTTGTTTTTCTGTATTTATGGAATTTATGTTGTTTCAACACTTGAACAGCTTTTGATAATGACACCATCTGTTAATTCTCACCCCTCACTAAATTAGAACAAGCAGTGGAATTGTTAGACTGCAGTTTTACAGATCCCAGCTTAGCAAACAAATCTGAACCCAGGGTCAGCAAGAGGCATTACCAGCAATAGGAGGCAACAACCAGTCAAGCACATTTTCCAGACCAAGCAGAAGAAAAAGAATAGAATATTCAAGAGATGTACACCTCTCAGCAAGTCCTCTGGAACAGTTCTTTCCTAGGTTGTGCTCCTTTCCCAGCCCTGCCAGGTGAACTGCATTAACTTGAGGCTGCTGAGACTGGTGGGGCACCAGTGGATCGGGTGTTCCTGGTCTGATCTGAGAGCCTTGCCAAGCAGACTGGTCACCTGGGTACAAGTTAAACCCTCTCCAATTTTAATTAGCTCCAGCTGGACAGAGCTCTGATTGGCTCTGTGACATTCACATTGCTCGATTAGCATCCAAGCTGGTGTAAATTACTATAATTGCATACGTAAAACACATGTTTACCTGCAAGAATACCAACTGGGGAGCAGGAGGAGGACCACAGAGATATTGGTAATACACTTGAAAGTAAAATTAAATCAACCTTTTGGTTTCATACACACACCCTTTTCCTTAAATGATGATATCCTTCTCTGTGCTCTAAGAAATGTTCTTCCTCTGTTTTCAGTTTATATGAGAGTTTAACACCCTTGTACCTGAAAAAGGGTCAGATTATGTTACATGCAGATTACGCAGTGAAAATACACAGCTCCTGGTCTCTAGGTGACATTTTGCATATGCTGTTCAGCACCCCTTGGTTCTTCTACAAACCTTTTAAAACTCTCTTTCTGCATTTGTCTCAATAATTTCAATCTTTTCTCAGATAGTGAACTAAATCCCAAACAGTGGTAATCTTCCGTTTCACAAAGAGTTTTTATTAAAGGGACTGACTTTTACTCCAGACACAAGCAACAATACACACATCGCTGCACAAGGCAGCAGGGAGTTTGCTCATGTTATTTATGAATGTTCAGGACACAACATTAAAAACCTCAGCCCCCCCATGTTCCTGGTGATGCACGAGTCAGACACAATACTGCAGTTACACTTGTCCAGCACCAGCCTTGATGGGGTTCTTCAAACTAAGCTCATTTGGTATTCAGCATCACTGCAATGCCTAATTACTTCACGTGCCCTGGGTTTCTCACCTGTCATTATCACAATTCCCCGTTTCCTCTATTGGGCTTCTAAGACAGTTGACCAGAGAAGCTGTGGATGCCCCATCCCTGGACCCAAGGATCCAGGGAAAGGTGTCCCTGCCCTTGGCAGTGGGGTTAGAACTAGATGATCTTTAAGGGTCCTTCCAACCCAAGCCTTTCTGTGATTCTATGAACACAGGAAATTAGGTTCCTCTTCCCTTTATAGACAGGGACCTGAAGATATGCTGATGGAACAGAAAAGTATTATAATGCTTTGGAAACCATACATGTGGTAATGGAAAAAGCATGGTCATCTTAGTATGATGCTTTGCCTGATCTAACAGATCAAGCACTTAAGGTTATGTTTATATGAAGTGTATCACATACTGAGTCACAGAGACAATGTGCCTGTCCTAAAATTGCACAGAAAATCAGCAGCAAGCTTAGGCAGAAGTCAAGATTCTCCAAGACCTACATCTGTGTCTCAAAGGGAAGGAAACCCAGAGTGAGGTCTCCTCTCCAACCTCCAGAATGGACTAAAATGCTGAGAAATGAGCTTCACAAACAAAATCTACTCTCTCAACTGTTTGTATTGGGTGTCACCATGGTGGGCCATGCACATTTCCCATGGACTCGTGTTTGAGAGGAGACACAGAACTGGTATAGACTACAGAACAGGCTGTTGTGTATGGCACCTGGAGTTACCCAAAAGATTTAGTTCCAATCTAAGAGGAAAGGAGCAACTTTCTTCACTGCCAAAATGCTATTTCCTCATCAGCAGCAATATATGAGAGCGCACTGGAAAACAAACCTTCTGGTAGCCCCAGGAAAGGCATATATAGGCCTTCTAAACCAAAAGGTCTGTGTGATGCTACGATGGGGTAAGAAAGGTGTTCAAGATGCAAAATCTGCCTGACTCTGCTCCTCAGTCTCACTTACTGTGACTACTGTAAGCACATAATTTCTCACAGCACATCCCAACTGACCTAAATTCACTTGTTGCTGTTATCAAGGGGTAATTATTCCTAAAAAGGAAGAAGAATGAGACACTGACTGGGCATTACAGACACATGGTTGACATCACCAGGAGCCAATCCAGACCCCTGAGTTCAGGGCAGCTTTCTAAAGCCCTTTATGTCATTGTTTTACAAAAGGTATTTGATACCATTGCTGCCTTCTCAGATATGATCTCATCCTTGACCCTGAGTGGCACTTTTAGGAATAGCTCCCTCAGGTTTACTTTTATCAGATCATAAAGTACATCATAGTCCCTTGCCTATGAGACGTGCTAAGACTTGTATCATTTGTAACTGGAAATCCTATAAAGCTGCCTGAAATTTTTGTCCACGAAAAATTGAAGTCAAAGTTGGAATGGATGAGAAAGCAGCTTCCAAGATTAAAAAAATGTGTATTTGGCGGAGGAAACTGTAATCTGATGCACTTTTCTCTGAATACAGTAAGGCCTAAATTCTTTTGGTAATAACAGAAGAGCTGTATCCCTTCCCAAAGAAGTGAAAACATGGTCCCTGACTGACTTGTCTCGCTAATGTTACAAATAAATTATAGGTTATATGAAATACATCCAGCTTTTCTACAGAGAAGGTAGAGTGGTGCACAAAGACTCCAGCATTGCTCCCAGCAGGACTGTTGGAGTTCTCCTTTATTTTGCACATCTGCAAACTAAGTATGAGGAATGAAATGACTTGCCCAAGGTTTGTGAGCAACATTTTCCTGGTGGAAGATAAGTACTATGTTAGCAAACAGTGTGAATCTAAACAAACAGACAGGTTGGAGGATATCAGCAAAAAGGGGCCAAGAGGACTTGAGTCACAGCTGGCATGGCTCAGCATGTAAGCTGAAGGGGCAGAGAATAAGCTGAAGCTAAATATACTCCAAGCCCTTGTAGACTCCATGCTGGCAGTAGGCCAGGCTGCAGCAGTAGTGGCTGGGGTGGGTTTAAAGTGCTCTCCCCTGCCAGCTAGTCAGCCCTGCCTTAAATTAACCCAGCTGACTTTAGACTGAAACAGATGATGGTTCCTCATAAACTCGATTACTCCAGTCCAGCCATGAGTAGAGAAGGCTCCAGATGAAGTGTGGTGCTTTCCTGATATCTTGAATCTGCACTGTCTTCCCTGCAGTGACTGTTGACAGTGACCTAAATTCTTAAATCCATCTGAAAGACAAAGCTTCAGGTTAACCTAAGCAACATTACTTTAAGGGGCCTCTGCCTAATATTGCTGTACAGATGATGAAAGGAGGCTTTCTGAGGCCGTTTCTCCTCTGGATGTCAACATGTAGCAATGAATTCACTCAAGATGTTCCTGTGGATATCTTTCCTGGTAGGGTCATCCATTTATCTGGACTTCTTTTACTACACTCTCTGATCTTCCCAACTGCAAGAAACCACAGCACTTCTTTACTGGAGACTAGTTTAAGTCCTGATATAAAATGGTGGCCATATACACCATTAACAATTCCACTACAATCCAATTATTTATCATTCTATTAGTTTAGATACAATAAAAATCCTAGGTCTGTAAAAGCATGTATGTGTGCATGGATATAAATATAGTTTGACTGCAAAATTTACGTGCTGAGCCCACACTTTTTGTAATAAAATATTTAAGTGGTTCCAACTCCAGATTGAGACTTTAAAAAAAATAAACCTAAGATAGAAAAAAAAACATCAAGACAGGACAGCATCCAATGGACACAATCAATCACCTGGATGAGTAATAAAATGATTTATCTTCATTGTGGACTGACAAGGAACAACACAGCTTTTCCCAGAGAGAAATAATCTCGATAGTACCACCTCATGCAACCATAAACTATGCCCAAGCTTTCATTGTAAGCTGCATTTCTAGTGCCTAACCCTTAAATATCAGAAAAATCTGATAAAGAATTGTCCAGGCCAGAGCCAAAGCAGAGTAAATGGGAAGGCTGTAGGCCGCCCCTGTAATACAGCTGAAACCTGTGGGGACTTTGGAGACCAGCTAATCACTTCCATGGAATCTAATAAGAGCTAAATTCTTGGTATTTCCACCTCACTTTTTTTCTATGCTTCTTCCGAAATCAGGCTTTCCTGAAAAGTCACCTTTGAGGCTGGTTTGTCATAGCCAGGGCTGGATTGGTGGCAGGACTTGCTTGAGCTGAGTCCTGGTAGTTCGAGTAGAAGCTCTCCCACTTGTCATCACTGAATATATGACCTTATTACTCCTCCCTCAGTTCTGGCACTGACTGCTAATGCTGTTTGCAGCCAGTGAAGTTTCCTCAGTGCTCTCTGCTGCCGTCTCTCCCAACCCCTTCTGCTTTTGTTTTCCAATTGCAGCAAAAAACTATGTGAATCCAATTTTCTGCCAACACCTAGATGAACAAACTGCAGAGAAGAAGGGGAAAGATAGCAAAGCAAGAAGATTTGTGCTAGGGTTGCACTTCTTGTTAAGGACACACCGCAAATTGCAGGAATTTGTCTGTGTATCAGTGAGACGATGCCTCTTGCTACTGTAGGACCTGAGCAAATCAACTACCGAGCTCTGGCCCTCAACAGCTCAGATTTATCTCAGATTTTGCTGGCAGGGAGAACGGAGAGACGGAGCAGTGACAGGATGAGCCCACAGCTGCGAAGAAGGTCAGCAGCAGACCTAGATCTGCTGGCTCTGTGCCCTGGGAGTTTGGCTTTCCACAAGCTTCCAGTTAGCCAGGAGAGTCATGGCGAGGTTTGGTTTGGGCAAAGCTTTTTCACCAGCAGTGAGAAGGTCACCAGGCAGGACTGGAGAGATGTCAGGGCTGCAGCAGGCTCCTCTCTGACTGGGAGCAGTCCCTCTGCCAGAGCATGAGCTCCCCTTGCTCTCTCACAGCCCTATCCAAAAGGCATTGTCTGGAAGCAATTAGAGATTTTTTTTTTTTTTAATTTTTTTTTTTTAATTATTATTATTTATTTTTTTCCATCGTTGCCTGACAACTTCAGCAGACGCACATGTAGCCGTCCCACTACACTTCTGAAGCGCTTTGCTTACTGTTAACTATTTAAATGTTGAAAATATTAAAGCTAATTGAACTCACTGCTCAGAGAATTAAGAGTGAGGTCAACTGTCGTATCTGGTAACGCTGCTTGGGTAAAAGGACTTTGGGGTAAATTAGAAATCTTCAGAAAAGTGCTAATGCCTGCCCACATACTTGTCAGCCCTACTTGTCATTACTAACAGCGGGGAGGGAATTTTAGGTTGGGCAAACACATGGAGTTGCTTTGAGGAGCTCCTGAAGGAATGGCTGGAGTTAGTGCTGAAAGTGGTGACACGAGATGCTGCTCTGCTGGCCAGATTTTAAGCACCTTGCTTCAGATGCTTAACCTGGCACCGTCCTTATGGTCCAAGGAGGGAAAAAGGCGAAAAACACACAGTGGTGGAGGGGGAGAATAAAATATAGCCTCTTCCAATGAACAATTCAGATTCATATTTGAATGTTGTAACTGTCTTCCAGAGCAACTGACTGCCACCTTGCCAGCTTTATTGGAAACCTAGAGAAATTCCCCTGTAAATGTAGATATGGTGACTATCGTCTCAGTGTGATCACTGAAAAAGTCTCAGATAGTAAATGAGAAAAGTTATTTTGACTTCAAAGGTGTTATTGTTTACTTATATACTGCTGAGGATTCAGCCCAGTATTTTTAAAATACTAATGCTCCTTGGTCCATACATGAACAAATTTATTCTAATTGCCAAACTTTTTTTTCTCTTTTTTTTTTTTTTTTCCTGTAAGGAAAGGAAAAAGTACTTGGTGGTTGATAATGGTGCAGCAGCACAGGACTTGTCCCTAAAATGATCCTTCCCTGCTGTAAATCCAGAGCAAGTGACAGGATGAGACCTGTAATGCAAAGATGTTCATACTGCTCTGATAGCATCCTCTCCATGCACA
This sequence comes from Formicarius rufipectus, assembly GCA_013399695.1. Taxonomy (NCBI): domain Eukaryota; kingdom Metazoa; phylum Chordata; class Aves; order Passeriformes; family Formicariidae; genus Formicarius; species Formicarius rufipectus. The sequence goes on from VXAU01002531.1 coordinate 104,529, forward strand.
AATAGACTATCTTCCATAACATCAAATTGGTGACTTTGAGGGTACAAAAGGTATTTTTTTCCTAACTGGAAAAAGCAACCTATTAGAAATAAATTGCAGATACTTCTGATTTTATAGAAAGCTGAGTTGTCTTTAAGTGGTGGCAAGAAACGTGAGCATCCCACACATCCTGACACTCTTTGCAGTCTAAGAAGAAAAAAAGAGAAAAGAGAGGTTCAATTCTTTTTCATCTGCCAGGTTTAAGGCCAGTAGATAGGTGTTCCTGTTTTGTAGAAGAAAAGAAAGTCTGCTAGAAGCATGATTCTGGAAGGCTATAAGGAGACACGCTGCGGTTGCAGAGGTTATCATGGGACCAGAGGCAGCCAAGCTCTAAAGCATAACTGCAGTTATTGTTTGTCCACATTGTCTTGTCATTAATCCTCTAGCCAGCCTTCTGGGGGATAACATAAAACCTCCAGATGGCAAAATTCATGCCCTAGACATATTCATATCCTTTGACATCTGTGACTATGGCCTCGTGCAGGCTTTGCAAAGAACAACATTTGAGATCTTCCCATACCTTGAACAACAGACAAGAGGCTTAGATCTCCAGCAGCACAAGGAACAGTCACAAACGACTTGGTCTTACTGGGTCATCAGCCAAACTTTGTAATCTGTACAAAACAATTAATTACTATCAAAAGAATATGAACAGCCCAAAGCAGCTGCAGGGCTCTTCCGGAGGAAAGCAAGGGTCTTGCATTTGTCTTCCACTTATATCAGAATGGGAACAACCTGATGACCTAAGAAATGGAGTCATTTTTAATACCTGTTCTTTCCTCCCAGTACCTGGAGGGGTAGAGTCCTGCATGCCTCATCTCACTGGTTATCATTATTATGTCATCCAGATCAATCGTTTCAAGCTCATTGGGTTGTAAACTCAGCTTTGATCATTCGTTACACTTTGTTAGTATTTATCAGAGCCAGGACTCTGTTAATCCAAAACAGCAGCACTGAAAAAGCAAGAAAGCCCGGCCTCCAAGAGCACTTATTGCCAGTTGGAGGGGTGGTGTTTGGTTTTGTTTGTTTTCTAAATTGCTCACTTCTAAAAATTTCCCAAGTGCTGCAGCGCACAGCTCCAAAAGGCAAGAGGAAACCTTTCCTCTCTCAAGACAGGCACGGCAAGAGTGAAACGCGGAGCACTTGCCAGTTTGCCGTGAGCCCATCGCTGGTCGGAAACAGGCACAGGAGAGGGGGGCGCTCCTCTGAGGGCAAAACCTCATTTGTGTCAAAGTACTCCTAAGGCCCCTGGGGCTGACCCACAGCGCACTGAAGTCATCATAACCAATGGGCCTAAGTCATAAAGCGCTCCCGAGCAGGTCTTTCAGCAGTTCGGACTCCTTGCACTCCCCAGCAGCAGCTCAGACCGCGTTTAGGACAAAGCAGAAGCGCTGCTCTGTAATCCCGAGCCCAGGAACCGATTGCGCTCCAAATGGTCTCCGTGGCGATGACAAGCAAAAATTCTTTAGCACCATCTAGCTAGCGGCGAAGGTAACCCACACCGACCGACATTCCTGCCTGCGGATCTGCCCGTGCCCGGAGCCTCCCGGCTGGAGAGCACAGAATTCCAGAGCCGGAGTGACGGGCACGGCATGCTGATGAGAAGGAGAGGAAGGATTTAGCAAAGCGCCGAAGAACGGAGCGAATGTTTCACGCCGAGGCAGATGGAGCAGGGACCGATTTCTTTCTGATTAAAAATAAATAAATAAGTTATGTAAATGGCCATGGGAAGGACAAACGCGAATTTTATGAAACAGTTGACATAGTACCTTGTTCAATAATCTGAGAAAACGCAGGAGCAGGGCACGGGAGGGGATGAGAATAGCTTTTTTTTTTTTTTTNGAAATGTCAGAAAGGAGACGGATGAGAAAAATGCTGTGGAAGCAAAACTCAGTGCAAGAAAGCTGAATAAAAGGCTAGGAAATTAATGGGAGGTGCCTAGAAAACTTTGAGAGAATAGTCAGAGACAGTCAATCAAAATCCTTTGCAAGTCCCGGCAATATATGCTGAAATGTTTCTGTAGGAAGAAAAAAAATTGCAGTAGGATGAGCAGTTCAGAACAGTACAGTGCTTTGAAGTGAACAATCCGGAATTTTCCTTTTTGAAAGCAATTTCTTTCCCAGGATTTTATAATGTTGTATCATTACATAAAATGTAAAACAAAACCCCAAAACCTGAGCTGGTCATCTACATTGACATTTTTCTAAGAGGAACACTTCAGAGATTCCTTTATAAACCTGTTTGCTGGAAAAAAATTGCAACTGACAGACAAAGCATTTCAGAATGAAGTCAACATTAGACTCCAAAAAAAAAAAAAAAAAGGACTTTTCACCCTAAGATTTTTGTGAAAAATATCTATCACTATTTTGTGAAAAACTAAGAACCTTTTTCTCCCTTATAGTTCTGTTTACAGTCAGTTAGGCTGATATGGGAACTCCCTGCAGCATAAGGCACAATTTTGAAAACTACTTGATTTGGGAATTTCCCTTTTCTAAAGAATTACTAATAAAGTATGAATTTAACCAAATTATTGTTTCACGAAGAACTGAATCATTGACAGAAAAGACTACATCTTCAGGTTTATTTGTCTTTGTCAAGGAAAAAGAATTAAAACACACAAGAATAAGAAGCATTTTGATTTCGCACTGGCCCAATTATCTATTTACACTTAGGCCTTTAGAAAAATCCAATTGAGTTTTATTTTCACAACCAACTAAACCAATATTTTAATTTTAGATCTTTATCTTTTGACCTAAGCTATTTAAAAACACTTACTAGGTATTCTTTAGCTTCCTCCCACAAAGCATTTGCCTTTTTTTGGTTTGGTTGGGATTGTTTTCTTTTTAAGAAATAACCCAAAACACTAGCATACCATGTTTCCACAAGGAAGTACTACGGGCAAATTGATTCCTTCTTATTTAAGCACTTGTACCTTGATTTTTAGACTGGAAGGACCTGAAATCAAGCCCTAGGCTAACTTGTGGGCCCATATTAAAAATCTGTGATACAGCCTTCCTCAGTCTGCGCTCTGAACTAGGACATATAAAGAGGCAGAAGTACCTTGGGGCTTAATGACCATTCAGAAGCTTAACATGCCCCAGCCAGAGTAGGCTGATAGAGGCTCCTGGATCTAGATAAAATAGACACCACTCCACAAAGGCTGGTTATACAGACCATACTGTGCAGAAAGAGAGGCTCCAAAAAGGTCCAAATTTTGAGAATTGAGCTTGAGTGGGGACAGGAGGAACAAAACTGGAGCGGAACATAACCTCTTCCATACCAATACAACAAACTTCTGCCAAGACATGCTATGCTGAGAAACACATTGTAAAGCGGTCAAAAACTAGGGAAAAGGAAATTGCTCCGAGTCTGACAAAATTAATACCTACATTGTTGAGTGGTGGAGATGTTGGTGTCAAATGAGATGGGAATCAACATTCTCATGGGTTCTTCTGCACACTCAGCACATGGCCACCTCTATCTAGCGTTGCAATGCTCTCATGGCTTTGGAAACAGCTTATGTTTGGTTGGATCTGCTTACCTAAGGAGAGAATCAGGACATGAGCTTTTGTTTGCTTTCCTTTTTTCACTTGCTTGTTTGGGTTACTTGGTTCTTTGGTAATTGGGCTTGTACAAAATATTCTGTCAAAATGCACGTAATGGAGTTGCCTTTGAGACTCCAAGCATACACTAGTCCCACACCCTCTCACGCCCTATAATAAGCTTTTTATTCTACTATAATTAAGAGCCAGTTCCTCTTTCCTTAAAATCACGAACAGCCCCACACTTAGTATTTTGTGCTGCTTCTGCTTTACCCGCTAATAACCCTTTCCCCTCCCTGAATTGCTTTCATATACTGGCTGTCTGTCCAGCCACTACATGCTGAATTTGAGCTCTCTGATTGCTTAATTAAGTCATTTTTACATAAATATATTTTATACATTAGGCACATATTACCTCAATACTATATGTTTCCTACAAAAATATTCCATGCCCATGAAATCAAGGCATACTTTCTGCAAACTAGGCACACATATTTTTGGGAGATGGACCGCTGGGGTAAATACAGACTTTCATTCATATCCATGAGATGTTTATTGAATGTATTGCATGTACTTTTATTAATTACTTCCACATTTCAGAGTAATATTTTTATATGCAATGCCAGCATACACAGTTTTATTCCTGTAGACAGGTGATTTAGAATGGTCCTAAATAAGCAAGGGCACTTATATCTCCCCTAAGAGAACTCATATGGGCAATTAAGAGTCTCAGTCTCATTAAAAAACTAAAGAAAATAGGCTAAAATTAGGAATTTTAACTTAGGTCATGCAGATAATTTATGATATTTTATGGGGTTTATCTTCAAATATAGGCTACACATAGGACACCTCTGCTTGACTTTTTGGCAACTTAAACTCCCCCACAAAAAAAAAAATGGTGTTCGGCAGCAGTGGTTCAGGTTACTAATCACCACTGGTAATTTTAAAGAATTAAAAAATGTAGCATTCACAGAGGAATAGGATCCAAACCCCTGCGCAGTCGGTGGGCTCCCCATCTAATGACAGGCATTAGATCAGGCTGATTATATCGACTGACAGGGGCACAGAAACTGATTCTTTTGGCTTCATAAAAGCAAATGTCTTTTTATCTGAATAATTATTATTATCGTTAAAACAAAATGTATATTTTCTCAGCTTTTTATTTACTATGTAAAGTGCTTTCCACAGTAAATCAACAAATATGAGTATTCATGTCACCAAAAGCTGATGATTAAAAATAATTACTTTAATGGTAGCTGGCCTGATGCCAAACATGATTAGCTTTCGCATTTCAAGCATGATAGTAGATAATTTACATCTCCTTTCACACCAATATCAAACTACTCCTAATGGATTCTATTTTAGTTTTTATGAATTAATAGAAATTTAGTGTCCAATTCACTATATTATAGCCACCATTTGCTTTCAAAACTAAGGAATTTTTTCAAAAAAGGGCAGAAAGTATTCAAATCACAGGATCCAAAGCCAATAAACTCAGCTTCTCTGCTGACAGTGTCCTTGCCTGTGCCCTTAGAGCTGTCAGAGGCAGAGTGAGAAGGAAACTTTCTCCAACAGGCCCAAAAATCATGCCAAGGGAAAAAACCTGTGGAGGTACCCAGGGTGTCTCCACCAGAACACATGCAGGTTGAAGCCACTCTCTCCCAAAGTCCAGGGAAAACCTCCCATACACTCCAGTGGACAGGATTTTCTTCTGGGAACAGTGAAGGAAATAGGACACTTGCCTTTTAGAAACATCACAACTTGTTCAAGGACCTGGTTGGTGAAAACAGGAAATACATTGACATTCTTTTAAAAGAGTTTTAAAATCAGTTGCCTTTTACCTACCCATTAGGTGTAAGAACAGAACTCTGAGAGTATCCTTTGGGGACAAACACTGATGTGCACAGGCAGGATCACCCTCACCCACCTCAGATCAGTCTCAGGGTGTCAAAAGCACCCAAAAGCTCTTTGTGGGAGGAAAAAGAAATCTCCTTCCATCTGGTTTGGAAGGTTGTGCCCAGAGGAAATGTGGAATTTCAAAATACAGTGAGAAGACAGCTAGTGGATTCATGGGCAAGTGGAAAGGCCAGAAAGACAACCTTATCTTTTAAATATGAGATCATTGCTTCTTGACTGGAAAGGAGCATACAGGAACACTGAGGCAAAAAATACCAGGGATGTTAATGTGGGGAAGGATTCACTAGACATGTGAAGCAAGAATGAGAGCTAACACCTTTCATACAGAAACATCCATAAAGAAGATACCTTTCATGAAGATAATAATCTTCAGCAGACTGGAAGAAGAAAAGGGAGATTAAAGCTCCCACAAGAATAAACCTCAGTGATTTGGTTTCCCTTTACCCACAAGCCCAGCAAACTCCAAGCTTTGCCTGACTTCCACCAAGACCAGGGCACAGGTCTGAAAAGTTTAACTACTTTTGGTGGCTACAGGAAGTTGGAACCTGCATTTTCAAAGAACAAATTTGGGAACAGTGTCCCAAAAAAATATAACTAAAAAGAAGCAAAATGAAGCACCCTCCCTTGCCAGCCTACCTGACACTCCTTACTGCTACAGGGGAAAGAATCTGATGCCCATGATTCCCTAAGACTGTTTCAGGACTGCAATAATTAACCCAACCCAAGCTAATGTGTTTCACAGAATCTGTAAACATCCATTTTCTTTTGCTGGTCACTGATTAAATGAAAATATATTTGTCAGGTTTAAGCCCTCACCTTTCAGCCTACTGCTGACACACCATATAAACACTTCTTGTGAAACCCTTCCAATTTACATTTCAATGGACCGCAACCCTCATCTACACTGACATTAAAACCTCCAGCACTGGCTGCCTCAGAAGTACAGAATAGATATAGTGCCAGCATCCCCAGGCTCCTCCCATGCTTTATTCTTAACCTTCCATAGGTTCTTATAGGGGCTGGCAAGACACCAGACCTTCACATCATCTCAGTGCTTGGCTTCAGCAGAGGGTCTCAACCCCAGCAGCAATTAATGCTGGTTGTGATGCTGGTTTTTACTGGGTGGACAACCAGCACAGTTTTGCTACAAAGGTAACTCATATCAGTTCCCAGAGGCTGTAGAGCAAATATTTGGGGGAGGGAAAGTGCAGGGACTGGACAAAACTAGTGGGCTCTACCAGTCGGAGCAAGTTTGAAATTGCTTAGTTAGAGATAAAATTCAGCATCACAACAGGAAATCCCAAGGCCTGTTACTGTCCCCTATAATTGCTGTTGGCCTGGCAATACACCCGTGTTGCTGAGCCATCCCTTCTCACTAGAAAGAGCTCCCAACACCTCCCCCCTCCTTTCACTTTGGCAGAAATCCGAGTGTATCCTCCGCACTCCGATCTAAAGTAAACCGCCATGTCATCGCCCGAGCACAAAAACACACAAATACCCTCCCACCTTCGGAAAGCAGCAAAACATTAAGCTTTATGGGTACAACAACTAATACAAAAAAAAAGTCCAACTATTTAATGCAATGTTGTGGTCGAGAATTTAACCACACAAAAGGCAGAAAATTGAAACGTACAATTCCCACAGAAACCAATAACTTGGCCACGTTTCACATGCACACGTCAAGGCAGCAACTTTAACAGCGCATTCCCCCATCTGAATTATTGCATTTGCAGAAGAGGTACAGCTCTCCTCCTCCTCTCTTTGCTTTTTTCACCTCGTTTTTTTCTCATATGCAAATCCCCAGTGGCAACATTTATGAAAAGTTAGGGAAGGGGATGCCAAGGGAAAGGGGGAGGGGAGAATGACTTTGGATAAACACACATGCACTGGAGAGGGTTCAAAGGCATAGCTTAGCCTCCAAACTGCTTCCAATTTGGCTGATTTGTGTCCAGGCCCCCAGGTTTAAGTCCTTTTCTGGGACAATCCTTGAAGTCTGCACCATAACTTACCCTGATTGCACAGCACCCAGCCCCAGACATGTCCCCACCAGGAGTTAACCCTGGAGGGGACTGCCCAACAACCTGCCAAGTCTCAGTTCCTTTTTCAGTCCTCCAGCATGGATTTCAGTTTTGCCACAGATCTACCCAAATCCACTTTGGCCAACGCATTCCTGTTTTCTGGACCAATGCTACACAAGGAAATTAGGTGCTTTGCAGCCTGTTGAGCTCACCCTTAGTGTGAGCAAGTCATTACTCTTTACAGGTTAGGCTGAGTGAGGTTAGCCTTAGTACCAGCCTGGAATGAGGACATATGTCATGGCTCTGGACCTTCACCACTCTACCACTGGAGATGAAACAATGTCAGTACTGCAGACAATCACCAATTCCAAGCTTCACTGGTCAGCTTTGGGAGCAGTAACTGCTGGTCCTGTATATGCAAGCAGCTAAACCTTCCTCCATCTGCCAATCTTGCTGCTTAATCCCTTCCCACCTGCTCCAGAGAAGGAGGTACAGCAAGCAGGACGTTTTCTCTTCCTCAGTTTCCAGCCCCAAGGTTGGAGTCAACTTTACTTGAGTACCTTTACTCATATAAGCAAATAGGCCTTTGCACCCAGAGGGAAGATGTGGTTCCAACCACTGATCTGGGCTGCATGCTCACGTGGCCCCAGGCAGACACAGAGGCCAGTATGAAATATGTTATACTTAATGTGCTGAGCTGAGTCTGCTCTGGCTCTGAGGAGCCCTTCCTGAGTGGCCTGAGCAGTTGGAAATTTGAATTTCTTGGCACTAGTGAATTTCAGCTTGTAGAAGGGAGAAAAACGAGGTGCCTTCTCCATTCATTTTACAACAATTAAGAACATAAAAATAGATGAGCCATTTTGAGTCACTGATGGCCCATCCAACCCAGTATCTCGTCTTCCCCAGCGGCAAACACTGGGTGCTTCAGAAGCAAATATAAACAGCATGGCAATTACAGTGATCCCTCCTCTGGTATAACATCTCAGATTCCAGCAATCAGCAGTCTGGGGACTTCCTGAGCCAGAGGTTGCATCTGGACCATCATGTTTAATAGCTCCCAGTAGACTTCTCCTCCATGAATTTGTCTAATCCCTTCTTGAACCCATTTATACTGCTGGCTTCTACAACATCCTGTGACAAGGAGTTTCACACTACAATCCTACACTGCGGGTGTTGGGGAAGAAGGGGGGGAGGAAAACTTCCCTTTTGCTGATTTAAACTTGCTGCCTAATTATTTCAGGGAGTGCCCTCCAGTTCCTGTAGTACGAACAGCAGTAAAAAGTCATTGCTTGGGAACTTGCTCCCCACCATTCAGAGAATTATCAGGTTCATCCAAGCTTCACTTTTATGGGCTAATCAGTATCTCATGCAGTCTGTTTACTGTCTCTCATAACAGTGTAATTCCATGTATTCACCACCTTTCTCAATGCTTTTCTGTTTTCACTGTAACCCTTCCTATACAGGCAGTTTTTATCTTGGCAATGGACAGTCAAGATAACTAATCTGACTGTATTTACCAGAAAAGTTTTGAAATCAATTTATTTACCCTGAAAATCCATGCATAGTTACAGAAAAAGAAGAAAGAAAGTTCAGTTTGCACTTTGGTGGCTTCATTGACTTCAACTGAATGACTGACTTTTAATCAGTTTTATATCCAATCTTCCCTCAGCCATCCAAGCTATCTCCTGAACTTACCTAGGTCTAATAAAACATTCATATTATAGCAAAATGATATATTATTTTTCAATAATTACTGTAATTGAGTTATGTAATAATTCATAATTATGTAGTAAAATACTGTGGTGATATAAGCATAACACACACATATATAACCTTATTACACATATACATGCATGCATGTTGTACATAACAAAGAAACAATGCAAGCCATAACTTCCTGTGACTAATTTAATTATTGACTCCCTAATTTAAGGCAATATGTCCCAGTTAGAAGAGGTTTACTGATGCACAACCCTTCCAGGATCAGCATGCATGTTAGAGGGGAATGTGGATGATTCCTAGGAAGAGGGGAGGAACATCAGAAATTAAGAGTAAGGACTTAAAAGAAGAGCAAGTTGATCTACCTTCCTCTTGTTTACTATTGTCACTACCACCTTCACTGGCCTGACAGTGATCATTTGGACCCTGACCCAGGAGAACTGGACAGCAGGACCTGGCAATGCTCCCCTCTCCACCACCTTTTCTGAAATCTTGCAACACCAGCCACACAAGCCTTGATTTCTGCTTCTCAGGTCACTCCCTCTTGCATTTTCCCCCCTCATCCTACTTCTGCCCTGCTTTGCCCTGGCTCCTGCTGTCCCTTGGATAAAGACAGATTTCACCATGCCAGGCATGACTCCATCTTTTGCAAGGCTTCTGTGACCACAGGCAAAACACAGAGTAAGACACAATGTCTTACACTGTCCAGCAGAGTTGAGTTTGTCAGGTCTCAGGGCGGCTGACAGGACTGTAGCAGCCAGAAAGTGAAAGAACACAGCTTCTGTCTCTGGTGCTGACTATTCCCTTATCTTTTCTTTACCCCTGCACATGCTTTTGCTTTTTCAGGAAAGAAACTGCATTTCAGATGCAAGAACAGTCATAGCAACTCCAGCCTATCTCAACTGCGTTTGTTGTCGCCCCCAAAGAACATTCCTCCTATTTATTTAAAGCCATTTTAAGAGATTTTAAAGCTAAAAGGGAGTTTATAAAAATTCCCTGCAGTTGAAGAGGAAGAAAATCATACTAAAGTGAAAGCAGTACTTTCTATTTCCCACATCTAGTGCTTTAACTAATTTTCCTTAATGACCTTACCCATATTTAATAAAAATAAATAAAATTATGACATGGAGCCAAAATCAGATACCTCTTCTTTTGCTAAAGATGAGGAGTAATAGTTCAATCTTGGCCAATAAAATTTTGGAGAACTAGTTACTACCTGCCAGCAATTAAAGATATACTTAACCAAATCCCACATCACATGTCACCACCATACACCCATGTTACCATGGATGTACCTACATGCAAGTGTGGAAATAAACATTTAAGAGCAATTAAATCTTAGTCAGATGCCTAGATATAAAGAAATGTGATTTGCTCTTCTCATGGACAACATCTGACCGAAAGTTAAGGAGCCTGATGTCAACTTTTGGAGCTTCTCTTTAACCTTTCATTGCCTTGGTTTGTTCCTTCTTTCTTTAGGACGAATGTATACATATAGATATCTCGAAATCTATTTATATGTGTGTATTAAATACAAACATCCATTCTTCTTGAAAGGATTTTATGAGGGCTAGTTAATGTCTGCACATCATAAAGAGGACTGAAAGGCACTCTGCACATGCACTGTATCACTCTTATTGCTCCTGACAGTCACTCACACAGCATCAAGCAAGGGAGATGTGAAAATGGCAAAATGCCCCACTTGGTGAAAGGTAAGGCATGGAGGGACAATGTGGGCCAGGTAGGAGAGGACCTCTTTGCTGGGACCTGGCCCCTCGCTGGCACAGCAAAGCAGTGCTAAGCACACTATCAGTGTGTGTTAAATGCAAAGTCAGCTTGTGCTCTTGCATGGGGCTGCAGGATCTGGTGGTCCACAGGCAGAAATTCTGCCCACTCAGCTATGGAAGTGATAACACCCCACAGAAGGGGTGTTGGGCAATGAGGCAGGGCCATCTCGTCAGATGGTTTGTTGAAAAGGTTGCAAGCAAAACCTCAACACTTCTGTGGGGAGTTTTCCAGCTGGACCAGAAACACCTGCATATTTTAGAATCTTGGAAAAGACCTTCAAGATCACCGAATCCAACCATCAACCCACCACCACTACTACATTCACCACTGAACCGTGTCTTCAAGTGCCATATCCACACATTTTCTGAACACTTCCAAGGACTGTGACTCCACCAGTTCCCCGAATAGTCTGTTCCAATGCTTTAAAACCCTTTCCATGCCTTAAATATTTGGCTTACAGGCATTTTGACTTGCATGGACCCAGGAAAACATAAAACTGACTGGCTGTAGAAGGCAGCCACCATATCCTGTGCCTGGGAGGGACTTTCAGTAACCACCCCACACATCCTGGTCCTTTGAGGCAGGACTAGCCACACTTAGGTCCTCCTTGTCTATCCTGTTCTTAAGGATGTCCAGTGACAGACAGTTACTGGTATTCCCAGGGAATCTAGTCTAGGTTTTCACCAATCTGCATCATTAAGGACATCCTTCCTACTGTCTAACACCATCTTCTTTCTCAGAGGTGGAGGATGGGGAAGAAAAATGAAGAGCAAACAGTCTATCCAGCTTTCATTAGCAGGTATGTTCTTCAGTGTCTTCTTGGTTGACCTTGCCTACTAAGGCATACTGAGAGATTAATAATAATAATAATAATAATAATAATAATAATAATAATAATAATAATTAGCACTTACATAGCACTTAATCCTCAAAGCACTTTGCAAACATTAGCTAATTAACTAAAAAGCAGATTATATATGTGTCTGCACATATAAATAAATAAGTAAGTACAAAAGATCTGGGAAGCCTGCCACATTCATTCTTGCAGAAGTAAGGTCTTGCAAACTGCCTGCACTACACAAATCTTGCTGCTTTCAATAACATGTCATGCCAGCTTGGTTCAAAGCCCACAGCTTAGCTTGTTAGGGTGTACTCTGCAATCCATGTAGACCTGCAGAGTAGGGAAATTTCTTTAGGACAGCCCTGAGATGGTATTAATTAAGCAGTCTGACTTAATTTAATACTCAATAGGCTTATTTTCCAACATGAGGAGTCACTAATGACTGTAAATACTTGGCTTTTATAGTTGCTAGCCACTTTAAATAATTACCAGATACCAATTAAATTCACAGAAAAAAAAAACAAGGTCAGGGAAATGGCAGCATTTTTAATCTCTAATCATCTTACAAAAAACCCTATGTATTTAGTTTTCTTTTCCTTTCAGCTCAAATTCCACACAATCTTATGGACGAGTTCATTTTAAGAAAGGTTTCTCCTTAAAATGAGCCGCTTCATGTGACAAGCCAGGGGCTACTTTGTCACATCCTTAAAGACTGTGGTGGTGGACCCTGAGGTTATGTCAAAGGGGAGGTCAAGCCTGCATCCCCGTGGGCTGACTGGAGACAGGGAGGCTGGAATCAGCCTGCAGGCAGACTGTAGGAAACACCACATTCAGCATCTCCTCATGTTATGATCTACTTCTCTGAGTCTCTAGACTTTGACACAGTTATGGGCTGTCCCAGAGACATGAAGCTCAGCAGCACTGGACAATGCTCTTCTTGCTGACGGTTCTGGCTGCTCTCATCTATCTCATGGAGATGGCAATGGCCTTTGGCACTTGCCTTCACCTTTCCCTTCATCTCCCCCTCTTTTGCATCTTCTACCATTATGACTGAGCTTGAGATCCAAGTATGTCCCAGAGTAGTAGCCTGTGGCAGTGATGAAACTCCAGCAAGACAAAAAAAACCCCAGCAAATTAAAGAATGAAATTGTATGAAATGTAAATGGAAGGCCACCTTGCTGACTTGTGACAGTGAAAACAAATTCATGCCTCCCTTAAAGGAAAAAAAATTCAAATTAAAAATACTGTTCTCCCTTGCACTTTGAAATGTGACTTGGCTGCAAATGCTGCCTGTGAAATCCCTCCCTGCTCTCAGTTTTTCCTTTCCCCTAACACACATACACATGTGTACATGCAGTGGACACAAGGTGCCGCACATATCAACACCCAGGTCAAATCAAGAGGATGTAAACCTCTGTGAGAGCAAAAGGCATGGATATCCACCTCTACAGTTCCTCTTGTGCAATGACATGGGCCAGGTCCAGTTTTCCTGCAGACCCAGCGCAATATCCGTTTCAACCCTCTGGCTCCCTTCCTCAGACAGAAGATCTCTGCCTTACAAACCAGTTCTTACTCTGAATTTTCTCTAAAGCTGTAAAAAAACATAAAGAAATCACGTAAAAGAAGTGACAGCCAGAAGCCAAACATGCACCTATTTTCAGGTGAACTACAGCTCCTTCTACAACAGGGCAGGTATAAAACAAGGTTACACCACTGCAAATTCATGCTGTCACCCCCAGACTCATATCGTGACACCTGACAGCAGTAATAGGACTTGTTAAATTGAAAAGGCAAACCAGAACCTGCTTCCAATTGCACAGGTCTGCAGAAGGCAGGGGGACTCACACCAGGCAGCTGAGAATTTAAAGCTTCATATTGTAATTTATTCTCTTTTAAGAAAAGAATCAGACTTGAAATTGAGCCTGAGATGTGCTTGCCGAACACCTCAGATATTCCCACCACCAAAACAAAGGCAGCTCTTGAGCCATTTTTTTATTCAATTGTATTTATTTTTCCTAGTCGCGGTGGAATCCCTCCCCCTCTGGATACAGCTGGACCGTCTCTGCCAGAGGACATCCCTGGGGCTCTGAAAAACACTTCCAAAGAGCTTTTTTTTTTTTTTTTACATTTGGAATGCTGTAGATTATATCAAGCGTCAGATATTTTCAAAACATTTCCCAAGGGACAGTAGCCCTACAAATTCTTCACACATACACTGCTTCACTTTCCCTATTCCAAGTGCTGTGCTGTCCACAGACCCACTGGTGTTACCACAGGAATCAGTATACAGACTTGCACTGGCTGCAGATTGGATCAGTGGTTCCCAGTGCCTCCCAGGACTATGCACAAGAGAAAATAAGCTGTATTTAAATACACAAACCCATAGGATAGCAACTTTTTAATTTCTGTGAATACATAAGTTAAAGGAATTTTATAGTTTTTGAAATTACTAATTTAGAGGCTGACAGATATTTTAAAAAAAGAAAAATGATTACTTTCCTTCTGGCCTGGTGATCACATTTTATAATTTTGATATCTGCACATTTGCTCAGAATTAAGACACTCAACAGATGTCCAGATAGGAAAGAAATACTTTTGTTCACAAAGAAGCACACTGTACAAATGGTGAACCAACACTCGAAAACTAAATCCACCTACATGTACTCAAACTTATTATGGTGTATGCACATATCTGAAAACATCTGTCTCTAAGTTTAAGTGTGTCACAGAAGACACTGGAGAACTCGTCTAGAGTGTCCCCAAGGTCTTCAGATGCATTTTTTGCTATCCAGAGCCCGTGAAATGAAACTTGCAGATCCAGTGGCCTCACTAAGCAGCATTTCCAACCTTTGAAGTGCCTCCATGGAGCTAAAGTGAACATGGGACTTCTGCAGGAGGAGCGGAGCTGGAAATGGAAGTGCTTGGAGCACACTTGTTTTATCTGGGTTTTTCTTCAATAGGAGAGCATGCTCTCGTTTTGTGGGGTGCTCAGAGTCCACAGTCTCCATTAATCTGGAAATGAGGTGAAGAAGTAGTTGATTAAACAAATGGAGAGTAAAGGAGAAGCCAAAATATTCGAAGACCCTGCTCTGATATGCCAACATCATCTTCCTTGTTCCATTCCTTACTGGGGGAGTGGCTCAGCCCTCCCTCACCCTGGGGCTGAGCAGGAACAGGAACAGGTGCAGACACGGTCCCCGTGTGCCTCCAAACCCCGGGGAGGGAGGGCACACAATAAAGGGAGTCACTTCTGTAGCCAGGAGGAGGAAGGAGGGCTGAAGAGGACTCACCATGACCTTAAACTCCTGCTCTGCATGTTCCCACAAGCCTGAGAAACACCCTACCTGCCCCTGGCAGGGAGATGATGTGTTAGAGATAAATACTCACCCTGCCCACAGGCCTTCCAACGCCCACAGGCTCAGGGGCTCTGCCCACACTTAATCCTCCCTGTCTGTAATTCCCTTGAAATTGGGCATTAACTAAATTTCTTTCCACCTGTCACAATCCACAGGGAAATCCCTGGCTGGATTAACCCCACCCAGCCAGCCATGGCATGAAAAGGCTGCTAGTACACTGCAGCCTCCTGAGAACCAGTCTTCATAGAATACACAGAAGAGCGTCTCCCAAAAGGTACAAGTCTTCCCTTTACTGTGTGAACTACTCCATGAAACCAATGTGCTATTTATGTCTAAAAATGAAAGGCAATAAAATAAAAAAGGACTGTTTTATGTTGCTTAGCAAGCAATAGCACTCCTAATAACCCAACTCTTTAGAGTAAGGGTCTTTGCACACCAGTCAAACATCCCCTTGACTCCGACAAAGTGGAATAAAATCTATTTCAAATATATTATTTGATGAAAGCAGATGTCAGCAGATACTGCCTATGTAATTGATATTTGATTTATTCAAGATTTATGCATGCTGTGCCTTAGATTTATTAATGATAATCCCCTGCTCTTGTGTTTAATATAGTGGAACCAAAACATAATTTGCTGGGATCAGTCAGAAATGCATCAAAGTGATTAACTCTACATGCAAACCATTATCCAGTGACATCCCTACTGTGCATAGTGCAAAAGGAGGCAATAATACAGTAATTGGCTTCACTTAAGCAAGTCAGATATTTGCTGTGATTGCTGGTAAAATTTGGTCCCTTTAATCTCAATGGTGCTACTTCACATCCTTCATCTTCCCCTGATGCACTTCTGCTCACAAGAGAGTCAGAAACTTAAAATAATAATAAAAAATAAAATTTAAAAGCACACAACCAAAATCCTTCCAACAACCTGGCAATTTAACATGAGGAAATCATCAGAATCACAGTCAGCACAGCAATGAAACACAGCTCTGTACCTGAAAGCAACTAAGAGGGTTTCTCCCACACCCAGGAATGTGCTATTTGCAGGTTGTTCATGGCATCCCTCTCATTGCAGGTGTGGGATGAGGCAGATGGGGCTCTATAACCAGCAGGACACTTTGTGTGCCCAAGCAGTGAGGAGGAGATTTAAAGCTGATATAGGACCCAGTGCCCTGTATTAGGAGGGGAAGCACACCCTGAGGAAAGGCCAGGGGAGAGGTGAATAGAGATCAGCAAAGAATAGCTTGAAAAGAGCTCAAAAGAGGGATTAAGTTCGACAGGGAGGAGAGACTGTGACTCTACAAGTAGTCAGCAGGGTTGGAAAGGTATCTCCTCCTCCTCTGCCTCCTCCTCACTCCTCTACTGAAGGAGCAGGAGTCACTTAGCTCTTGGGTCTGGGGACAGCGACTCAAATGAAGAGGCAGAGAGCAAGAAAGGCACAGAGAGCTGCAGTCCACATGGGCAGGAGGAGCAAAGCTGTTAGGAAAAAAAAAAAGCAGCCTGTCTCCTGTGAATTTTCTCACCAGAGTCATGACAGCCAAAGACTCCATTTAGCCTAATTAATTTGTTCCACTCTTGAACAATACAATTTCGGTTACATGTCTTACGAGTTGTTACATTTCCAGGCAGATTCATTGCCACCGCAAGAGCAGCCGTGTGTTTCTGTAATGTGGAACTAAATTTTTATCTCCTGGACTAGCACACTCATTCTACTCCTGATTGCTGACCTACAGAACTGTCTAAATTCCTCTTTGGAAAACCCAGAAACCACCTTTTCCCTGAGTCCCTTAGGCACTGTAGCAACAAACACTACCTCAGAGCAGCTCACTGAGCTCTGTTGTATTATTTAAGTGCTAATCCTGAGAGCAGGTCAAATAAAGAGATACTGAGTGAAGTTCAAAATTTTATTCACAAAATAACTCCACAAGAGTCAAACCAGTTTCCAGTTTTGTGGCTTCTCCTCATCCCTACTCAGATTTGCAATGACTGCAGCATTCTTCAGAAGCTGTACCCAAATTAAAGCCTGGACTGAATAATGGCCAGATCTTGTAGGTTCAGAGATCTCCAAACTTTGCAAAAATGCTCTGACATGATAAAACCAAACAAAACAAAAACTCCCTTCTGATCTCTCTAATACCCTTCCAGAAGCTGTCCTGGGGGTAGTGCTGCCAAAACAAACAGTAAATGGGGTGCTCTGACATTCCGTCTAATAAGAAAGTGGATGTCTCAAGAGAGGAGAAGTTTTTAAATGGAATGTTTACACCCACCATCATTATCACTTATGGAAAGAACATGTGCTTAACATGACTTTCTCTTTCTTTCCACCTGAAAAGACAAAACGTAACAAAACAAAACAGAAAAGTCTCCACTCATTTCTCCTAGATACAAGGGTGATGTGCTATGATACAGTCTTCCCTCACTAAAAAAACCTTAGCCTGCTTTGAGGGTGCTGGCTGAAGAACGTGCTGCATGCAAGCCACAACAAATTCTACAGAAAACAGAGCTGCAGCCGTGGGGACTGGACACTGGACTTGCCTTACCTCAAAGAAGCTTTGTGGCCTGCAAGATAGAAAAGAAGGACCCTTTCCTTATTCTCTCATTTTCTAGCCTTCCAGGAAGAGGGCAGAGCCAGGAGACACCAAAATCAACGCAGTCCCGGGACAAAGGAAAAGGAAGAAAAAAAGAAAAAAAAGAAAAAGAACAAACAAAAGAAAAGATAGTCTATTTTATTCACAAAGAAAAGAAATTCTAGAGTTAGAATAATTACTCTTTCTCATTTTTCCTCCCCTCCTACCAAAACAAGCTGTCCTCCTTCCTGTAGCTTCCTCTCCCTTGATACCAGGCTAGAGGAGAGTCGCTCCTTGTCCAGCATATGCCTCAATGCACTATTGTTCATTGTTTGCACCTTACCGCAACCATTTCTAAACAGTACAAAAGAGTCATCTTCTCATGGGCTGTGTGATTCTCCCAGTATAGAGTTTATGATCTAACCAACTTCAGCAAGTCTTTCTCTTTTCTATGTGGTTATTTAAAGAAATAAAGTTGCCCTGCATTTCAAAAGGATGCAGCTGACAAGGTGAGAAGATGACATCGATCCTCTCTGGTAGGAAGGGTCTACAATTCCCTACTGAGTTTATCTTTGAACGAAATGAAGAAAAATTGAAAGCTTCAATTACAAAGAGAATTCATATCACATGCAATTTTTAAAACCAAAAATCTTCGCTAATATTGAGATTGAGAATAATCACAGCCATCTGGAGATCAAATTATGAAATACAGACTTGTGCAGTAAGAAGGAATCTTGTCACTCAAACCTTCACCCTTTAAAAAGATTGCTAACATTGATTTTTTTAATGCTCTGCTTCATCCTTCTTCTGGAGTTCTTTATCCTTAAAGTTCCAGAATGGAATGGCCATGGAACAACTGAGACAGTAGTAGCTCCTGATCATGTCACTTCAGCCTGGTTATGCAGTGCCAAGATATTTATGGAAGAAACGGAGAGCATTACCAGCACAGATACAATAGAGGAAATGTGTATTAGGAGGAAAAGAAGTACCAAGATCCAGACAAGCCATTAGCCTGTTCTGCCCTGTGGATTCAGAGAAGTTCCAGAGACAGCTGCTGCCCTCCAAGCCCAACAAGCTCCAGATGGGGCCTCCCTCCTCCAGAAGCCTAAATCAAGAGAAGAAACCTCACAGGGCAGCTGTAGACAGTCTCTAGAGAGAGGCTGCTGGACACACAGAAACATCCCACAAATATTCTTTTCCCTCTCCAAAGCTGTTTGACTGCAGCCTATCTTCACTGCCACATTATGCCTTCCCTTCTTCTGCATTCTCTATTTCTTTTTCCTCTTTTAGACAAATTGACCTCTTTTTCCCAAAATCTAGCTCATGCCACCACACTGAGGAATTTTGAAAGCTTCATGCTGTGTCATGAGGGTATTTTCTACCCACCCTATTGCGCTCCCTTTCCTGTTTCCACTGGAATGTCTCTGAGTTAAGAGACACCTCCAGCTCCATGTTCATACAGAGACAGGTGTTCATGTTGACCTCAAATGCCCCACAGGAATAAACACAATTCATGACAACTTCCACTTCTGAAGCTCCATGAAACAATTCTTTGCATTTTAATGACACTGATTAAGCTCCTTTAGAACACAAAAGCAGAAAACTTCAAACCATTTTGTACTTCACCCCATTCAAAATCATCAGTGCTTTCAACTTCACTGTCCATACCACAACACACACAAACAAGAAGCCAAACTTAGAGTCTCTTGTATCTCAGAATCACAGGACAGACACCCAGAAACTACTAGATAAGCTGAGAACAAGCAATATACTGAAAATACTCTGCTTTAAAACTTATTTTATATGCCTTCATGAATGTGATACTCTCTAATGGCCACATCTTCGTGGTCTTTTCCATAAGCCAGGAGGGCTACCTCTTTAAGGGAAAACTGAGGGTTTTCTTTGAATGCATGCCTTCAGGAATTGTGAGATCAAGGGAAATATGAAAGCAAATGCAAAACATCAAGTATCAGAAGAGTCATGGTTGAAACAGAAAGATGAGCTGACAATGAGGACAGAAGGTCGGTTCATTAGGGAAATTCTCATATAGAACACAGGAAATTTTTCCCAAGAAAACCAGGGAAATAACGAAATAAATTACGCATTAGTTTGGTGTTTAAAAAGAGATGCCCTTTTTTGAGAAGTGCTTGAAGTAGATAAATGGTTAGTCATACAAGTAACATTATTTCCCTACCACCACTGCTGCTCTACAATTAACATCGTTACTGGGGCAAATATCACCCCAGTTAAAAACCTTTCCATCACTGCATACCACAAGAGTACAGAAGTACTTCTCAACCCTGCAGCTATACAGAACACAGACCTTTTAAAAATTCAGTGCAGACCCAGAGCAAGAAATACAGGCTAGCAGGACTTGCACCCAACCAGCAACCCAGCTTTGAACTTATCAGCCAAAATTTCCATGCCCTTCAAGGCTTTTAGATGAGCTGATGAATGGCACTTGGCCAGTGGGAAAGAATTACAAGTTCATAAGTACTAACCTGTTTAAATTCACTGCTGAGCTATAGTGGTAATGCCTGGACAGTTGACCCACATTCAAAACACACCAGGAGAAAATATGAAATATGATTTTCAGCACTGAACTAGTCCTCCTTTGACAATTCTCTCAATAGGGTTTCCCGGAGAAAATCATCTCTCTGGATCCCTTCCCTCTGGATCCTTTTCTCTGTTGATGTCATTTGTACCATTCATTTTCTAAGTGGTTTCCAAGAACATTACCCCCTCCACCACATACATCTCTGAGCCCAACAGCAGGTGAATATCTCTTTGCTTAAAAGACACCCCATAAACACTTTTTACAAGACATTTCTTCCCACAGGAAGGAATGGTGGCTCTGAAACTCTCCTCACATCTTCCCCTGTGAATGGAACCCTAGAGAAAGTACTACTTGGCCAGAGGTCCTTCCATAAGCAGGCCACTAGTTGTGGGTCAGGTACAAGTCATGAGCTACATGGGGAAGGAAAATGTCAGTGCATAGGCTGGTGCTAACAAGGAGAACTAGTTCCTGCAATGAATCCACATCTAAAGACAGCACCTCTGAATAAGGACATTTTAGGGATATGAGGATGTTAACAGGATATGACATCGATGATTTAATACAGTGAGTGTCTCCTTCGAGCTAAGTGTCTCTGCCTTGGCAGGGAGATGATAGTGTGCTAGAAATATTAGACTAGCAACCTCCATGGAGATACACAGCTACAAGTAAGAACAGAATTTGAAACCCTGTCTTCAGGATAAGTCATCAAACAGATCCTCCTAAACAGCAGCCAAATATATATCCCCGTCTACTGCTGTAGGTGTTAATGGAATAGCTCCCAAATATGAATGCTGAAATAACATTCTGATCTCCTGTAACCAGAGCTAAGAGGATTTGCCATTGATATACCAGCTCTGAGCTGGATTTACTTCAAAATTGTCAAAAGCCCCTGCAATGGCATAAAGCACGTTTTTGTGTCAAAGGAATCCAGATGAGTGCTTCACACAGGGCACTGGGCAAGACGTAATGAATTCCACATTCTGGTTTTGTCCCCAGAGAAGGCTTCCATAGATTCCACAATAGAACAAGAGGTTTATTGAACAGGACAATGCGAGAGGAAATCTATTTTACAACTTGAAACAAGCTTCTGTCCACAGAGGATGAGCATCATTTGTTGCTGAAAAGAAAAATAATATTAAGCAAAACAACCTAAATAGAAAAGGAATAAAATTTCACCTTCCATACTTCTTCACCCACATATTTGTTGTATGTGTGCACCCAGGCCTACACATATGTACACACATATATTATGTAGGAGCACTCTGCAAACACAAAGGAGCTAAAAACAACATAATCCTCTCTTCTGGAAGTTCTTGGTATGGAAACAGTAATTAGATAATTCTACATTTGAATGTAGTACAGTTAATGAGAGCTTTCCCAGAGGCATTTTAGAATTAGGAGGAATGCTATTATGCAATACAAATCTTTTATTTCCTAAACTGCCAATGAAAGGAGATTATCAACTTTAAAAAAAATAAATAAACTAAAAACAAAAGGCAATGGAAATAGGTTTTCAATAAACCAAAAAAAAAAATAAAAATCAGACCAATTCACTTCAATGTCATGAACTTAAATAGGATGTCATTGTGCCAGGGAATTAACTGGATTGTAAATAAAAGTGAAACCGATCAGTAAGTTTTTATTGCTTGTGATGAGTGAGATGCAAGGGGTGTACAAAAAGCATAAATGATCAAAGTTGAATTTTTTCTGAAAAAAACTTTCAGTTTGAATAATCTGCAGGGTATTAATGGCACTGGTAAGAATTTTTATTATAAACACATGAGGACAGTGTGAATCAGGAATAATTCTATTTAAGCCAATGGGATTGCACTGAGGGAACATTTTTGAGGGCTGCTGAATGGAAACTAACTGAGATCGACATACTCTTTTGATGAGAGCAGAATCAGGACCACAGCTCTCATGCTCTTTTTCCTCCTTGCTCCATAGTTGTCTATGTACTCATATAGAAAACTCTTTTCTCCAGCAGAGCAGTGGGTCCTCCAGATGAGCACCTCATCTGGGTGCTCATGTCCAGCTGTGGTAACAACATCCCTTTTCAACTAAAACAAAGCTCCCAGTGAAGCCAGCCAGCTGAAAAGCAGGACTCGCTGAACCTAAGGATGTCAAAGAAATGCAAAATAATGCAATCCCAAACCTTTCAAGGAGGTGACCTGGGTGAGACAGAAGCATTACAAGATGGTGAGGAATTGGGGGCAATGTCTCCAAAAGGAAGCTACATGAAGTCAAGGATCACTTAAGAGAAAATCAGAGTGGGAAAATATACCCTCATTTTGTATTTTGATCAGGATTTTGTGCCTCCTTTTCCATAGAGCAGAAAAAAATGCTCAGGAAGTTTGTTTGAATGGCCAGCATTTTGGAGATCATACCTGATGAATGGAGGTGAAGGCCAAGGACTGACACTCTTCTTCAGCAGTCCACACTAACCATGAGAAGGAGAAAGCCCTGTCAGTTTCAGATGCTAAAGAATGGAGAGGGAAGCCTTTGGTGAGTAGTCTCCTAACTCGGCCACACTAGTTATAAGACGTAAATACACGTTCTCCTCTCATCTTGCATATCCCTGTTTATCTAGAGATTTAAAAGGGTTCATGCAACCTGCATGCAGTGTTACAAACACCCAAGGAAGACCAATTTAACTTGAATAAAGCTACATAGCATCACACAATAAAAGTGTAATTGCTATCTGAAACATCCTGGGCTAAAAGCCTAAGGAAAGAGAAGACCCTCTCATATTAATGGATAACAATGGTAACAAAGCTATGATTTTATTTAGGCTTGGAACAAGCACCAAACTCATAATTAGCAGAGCACTTATATCTTGGGATGATCCTCTAAGAGGAGTCACACAAGTGCCTTACTGTCCAGGTCTCCTGAGGACTTCCTTGATGGAAAATAACATTACCTGACTTCCCTGCTACAGACCTGGGTTTCTACATACCATGGAATAGCAGCACACGGTACCTTATAAAACCTTCCTGTGCAGCCAAAAAGGGTTTTAGGAGATCTGTAATGAGTGTTTCAGGAACTAAACCTCAGTTTGTTTATCCTATCTCTTTAGAGAGTGAAACAGCTCAAGGAAAAGCAAAACAGGGACAGAGGAAGAGCACATGCGCAGAGGAGATGGACTCTCATAGAACAACACAGCATACTAATTCATTCTGATCTTGCTATTTAGTACCTGCAAAGTCTACCATTATGCATTATTAAATTCATGTATTATTGAATCACAATCCTTGTTGCCTGGTAAGAAATGTGGATGATTTCTTAGCTTAAATTAAAGCACTGCTTCCCTTATTTGAATAAAACTGCATTACTGGCTGCCTCTCATGGTAATCAGAAAACTGCATTAGGCAGGTAGTACTGTATGAATTAAAAAATAATGAAACAAGACTTTTCAGTCAGACATTGTTCCCTTGCCTGCTTTTCATGACAGCAGATTCCCTACTCTGAGTTGATAAGACAACAGCAAATGAAGATAACAACATGAGAGCAAAATCATTCACTCTAATAGGCTCCACCTGTGCAAGCTTCAGCTCATTTACATGACTGCAGAAAAATTAGAAATCATGCAGCAATTAGTCTCTTCTAGATTATGCACTGTGTCAACTGATACCACTCTGGAGAGCACTAGTGCTAAAATGGTTTCAAAAGATAAATCTACTAGCCTGTGCAAACATTTTTAATTACCTGGAAAACTGGATTGCCTGTTTAGAAAACTCTACTGTAAATGAGGCTGCCCACACAGCCCTGGAATCAAATGTCACCAGCTTCAAATGTTTATATAAGTGACTTTTATAGTGTTTGATGGCTTGGTGAAACAGAACCATGTATCTGCTTTTGCTGCTGTGTAGCTGAAGGAACATCTCTTTGGAGAGAGGTAATGGAATTGAGGTAAAAGGAATTTTTCTTTCTGGCTTTTTTTTTTTTTTGCATTAGCAGGTATTGATTCCTTTAGCCTCAGATCTCATCATCCACTCTGATCATCCATTGCAAAATGATGATCATTCACAGCACTGAGCAAACCCAGCAGCTATTTACAGGATAAAAATTAAAGGCTGCTCTGTAAAACCCTGTACTCTTCCCAGTCAGGAGCTCTTCACCTAAGAGGCCCAGTGAAGTCAATTTAACTGCTTACGAGTAGCTGTTCATCCCTGTGAGAAAGCAGTTCACAATCTGGGCTTCAATTCTCTGCCAGGGTTAGCATATGTGCTGGTGGAAAGGCAAGTCTGCACACCCAGCTGGTGCAAATCTGCAGTGCTCCCAAACTCACAGAAGCTCTGCAGATTTGCATTGAGCAGTGATCTGGACTGCTTCCATCAAGCATGTGCTCTCCACACCTTGGCTGTTGTTAACGAAGTTTTAAAATCATCTATAGGAATTTGAAAATGGTGCTTCTTTGGTGTATTTAAATCTTTCTCAAAGAAAAAGAAAACAAACAAAAAAAAGCCTTAGAGTAACTGAGAAGAAAGAGAGCAATGAGGGCACCGTAAAGACTCTGAGAGTTACAGAGTTTAATTCAAAGCCAGGCCCTTTCTGTTTATGTGACTCATTCTCTTAAGAACTCCAGAGCAAGGAAATACCTAACTATGAAACTTGCAACCTCTAGAACTGCTCTTGCATTCATATTCTATATAGGATATTTCCACGGAGTATAATAATGTAGCTTTATAATTTGAAGTGGATGAACTGTGAAGAGTCATCTTAATAGCACAATCACAGCTTTGGTTACATAAACTGTTCCTGCAGGCTGAGTTTAGATGCAGTATCTAGCCCTTGAAGGTTTCTTCTTTCCCTCCTTAAAATACTGCCTGTGACTTTCAAAGTCACATAGAATAAATTCTATAGTTCATAGAAGTGGAGTTGGTGAATGTCACCCCCACCTACACATCAGCTCAGTTCTCATGTGGCACCAGGTTTGCATTAGTCTTAATTCAGGACCTCTGAATTATCACTCTTTAATTATCAAGACTTTTTGCTACAACTTTTTAGTTTTGAATCTGAACATGGTCAGCATTTCCAGTTACAAATTAAAGAGCTTAACACTGTTCTCAAAGTTAGGTCCTTATGAGTTGGACTATGTCCCTTGGTCCCACCTGGGGAATGTAGTTCCATGGAGTCACAGCCCTCTCCAAAACCCCAGAGATTCTTCAGAGCTGACAGGTGCATCTGGGAGCTGCAGTGCTGTGGTGGGGTTTGGCTGAACTGTGGAACATCTTGCCACACGATGATTTGAATATTAAAAAATTTAATGCGGAACTGAAAAAACAGACTGGAAATGATGAGGGGCCTGAGTGTATCCATTCTGATATATATCATAAAAGATAATCCATTCTTCCCCTAAGCAGCCCACGAGCTCTGGGAACTGATACCTGTGAGTGGGACACCATTGTCCTTACTCTTATATTTGTTTCCTTCTTGCTTCACATACTAAACTTTGTTTCCATGCAATTTATGAGCAAATGAGAGGAGAAAGATAAGTTGTTTGTTTGCCCTTGTATCCAACACACAGTTCATACAGAGAAGGACCCAGGTAAACGACCTGCAGGCACAGGGCAATTCTGTTCTGTTAATCCTTCACATAGGACTATGTGCACTCTTCCCTACACAGTTATGATTACAACCTTCATGGAGACAACAGTTCAGGAAACTCTAGCACAAACCACTTGGACAGCATTTTCATCACTGCAACCTTTGCCCTGGTCTCTGCACTGGACACATTCCCACTAGTCCCTCTTATGTCCTACTTTTAGGTGGGCACTGGGTGCCAGAACGTTGCTCATCCACAAAGGCTCATCACACACAGGTTTACTGCTGCTTTTTTAATTTTAACTCAAATCCAGTACAGTTTAACCATTTTGAGGCTAACATATATATGCTTTGGAAAGCAGCATAACCAGCCACACAGCAGCACTGCACAGGAAAGTGATGGAAGGAGAGGGCCCTTTCAGGTGTGGGGGGAAAGATGGACTGACAGAATGCGACAGCCTTCCTTTAAATGTGGCCAGAATGCAAGAGAGCAACGGTGGAGGTGCCGCATGGAGACGTGCATACAGGCACCTACCCTACTGCAAGCCAGTTTGTTTGAGCTTTAATAGGAAGGACTGGCAAGGAGAGCCTTCTAACAGCCTTAATTTATTCCTTGATGATGCCACAGTTGGTGGTACTGACTAGGATTCAAATATAAAATGGAATTTATGGAGAAATTTATGAGTTTAATGGAGAAATCTGTTAAGAGCCTTGAAAGCCCTTATATAGCTAACGAGGTGTTTTAAGTCCCCTAGCAAATTCTGGGCTTGCCTGATGAGGTTCAAGTTTCATAGTTTAACCAGACAGAAAGGGGAAAGAATGACAGTATATGTGGCAGAGCCGTAGCATTGACCATGGGCTGCTCATTTAGAAGCATCCTGGAAGATAGGTTATGAGGCATGTTCATCTGTCATTATTAACAACTGAAGTCAAAGAATTAACTGGCTAAGCCTGATCTGAGGCTTGTAGTGCCTGATCTAAGAACTTATGGACCTGACAACATGCACAGAAACTGCAAAATAACACATCAGATTTGCAACTCTACAGTATCTTAAAACCACCAAGGATAGACTGTGAGAGAAAGGGGGGCGGGGGGGGTTCATGATAGCCTCACTTATTGGGATTGCCTTAAGGTTACACAGGGAAATTGAGCACTGTAGAATGCAGCAGTTGCCACAAGATGGGACATTCAGCTCACAAATATGAAAGTTGTTGGCAGAATACTGAACTTTACATCTAATGAGTAAAGCTGGCTTGATAAATGGTCATTTGAAGGAGATAATCCTTTGCTCCTTTTGTGAAACACCTGCCAACAGGACACTGATAAAAACCTTCTCCTTCAAGCCACAGGGAATTTTGACAGTGGTGACAGAATTTCTGTTCGGTTCTGGCTTGTTTGTAACTGACTGGTGAAAACTACAAATCAGAAATGTCATCTTGCAGAAGGTGTCGAAAATATAGTATGTTTTCCTTCAATTATATTAATGGAGACTGTGAAGTCGACTAGTCAAGTGATGCTTCCACTGGGGAATCCTTTGCAGATTCCTCCTCCAAAGGAATCCTCTCTTCTTCCTCAAATTAACATGTGTTTTTAAATGCCGCTGTGGCCGAGCTTCCCGAGCTATGATTCAGGTCACACAGTGAGCAAACAAGCAAGAGAGCAAACTGAGCAAAATAATTCCCTGCTGCAGACAGCACATGTGTAGACTCAGTGGTAGCAGGACAGCAAAAGTGAGTATTCCCTAAGTAAGGAAAGTAAACTTGGTCTTAAAAGTCAGCATAATAACATTGAAATAATTGTTTCCCTCTCTGCTCTTTGGCCAAGTTGTGTGGTGTTTAGGTTTCTTTTTATACTGGTAGCTGGAGTTCAAGTCCTAAAGGCAATGCAAACTTCTGGATAAAAGGTGATGGATGAAAATGTAGCTCCTGTGATGTGTATCACAATGAAGGGAAGGAAATTAATTCAATAACTTGCCTAATGCTCCATATGGAGATAGAAGCGAGGGAAAAGCGGCTGCTGAAGTTAATGTAAAAAACACTAACCACAAATCCAGTGTAGGGCCAGGCTCCAAAACATAAGTGGAAGTGGCCTAGAAAACCCACACAAAGCCAGTAATCTACAAGCAAAGGTTCTGTGCTTCTGGAAAATAAGGGCAAGAATAAAATCTGCCTGTGTTAGTAATCTAGGATCTGGAGGAGAGTAACTAAATCTATTGGGCTTAGACTGCCTGAAGGCATAACATTAAACTGGGGAGAGACATTCAGTTTAATCTCCAGCATGACAGATGTCCTTAAGGGGATTCTATGTAAATATACAGTGTATTGTTTTTGCCTTCTTAAAAAAGCTGGAGGAGTTGAACCACCACTCTCCTATCAGATGGTATGGATATTTTGCTCTGCCTTGAAGGAGATGTGGTTAAGTTTAAGAGCTTCCTCAAGATTCCAGTTCACCCTTTCCCCTGAGCCAATGTACATCAGCTGCATTACAGGGATGTTGTAAGTAACCCTGAGCACGATGTGCTGACTAAATTCTGTCTATGGATATGCCTGCACCCCAGGAACACATGATGTGGTCTCAACAGAAGCATCTCTGACTTTACAGCTGCGTGTGGAGAAAAAATAATAGTAGGGTATGAGAGGCAAAGAGGGAGCAGAGAGATAACAAAACATTACTTTGAGATCACAGAATACATGGGCCCATATTACATTCCCAGCACCAGATAATAAACCACTTTTTTTTTTTTCTGGGAGGGGGTCACTAATCTGAGGAAAGAAATGTTACCTTGTGCCAAAATTTGAACTGCAGCTTAATTAGATAACAGCATCCAAGGTCTCACAATATTCACATTCCTACCTGATATCACAGGATGGGACTGAATGAGTTAAACTCAAGGAAAGGATATGGGGCTAAATGGATCTGGTAAGAATTCTTTTTAAAACCCCTGCTTTCAAAATAAATAATGCAGAAAAACACTCCGGGAGAAGTCTGAGAATATTCCAAAACAGCCACTGAAGTAGATGATCATACAAATTCACCTGAAAGACAGGAAAGAAGTTCATGTGTGCCAGCCTGCAACCGCACAGACATGTGGTACATGCAACCTCCAGAGTGACTGAAATGCTGAAAGCTTCTCTAATCCAAAACTAAGCTGATTTTACACTACAACCACAATTATTTTCTTTTCAAAATCAAGCATGCCACTGCCAGCTCTGTAGCAGGTGCAAATCAGCACAGGCTTCAAGGGAGTAGTCTGATCTACAGCAGCTGAGGATCTGGTGTAAAATGAGATCATCTGCTGAAAAATAAAGAGAAAGGCATTTCTAGTTGTCATCTGCCACCTCTTATAATTGCTTAGCAATTTCTGTCGTGCCCCCCTAGAAATCCAAGTGATTGACTTGCTTAGTGCTCTTGCTGTTCCCCACCCTCAGCAAGCTCAGAGTACTAATACCTCCTGGCCAGGGATACTCACTTGTTCCCAAAGGATTTTGGCTGGCTTTTCCTCCAGCTAGAAGCCACAAGTCCATATCCTCATCTTACTTACGCTGCATAGCCTGGACATATCCCAGACTAAACCACCCAAGAAAGACACGCTTTGTTTCCTCAGCAAGGACTGCATCCTAAAAAAACAGCCAGAGGAGCAGATCTGAGAGAAGCCCTTCCACCACAACGGGATGTTTCCCACAGCAGAAGCTGTACTTCAAACCTAAAACTGCCACTGTGATCTCTGCTGCGCTGATCACCGTCTACCCGTACTCCAGTAAAGCCTCAGTTAGCATGGGGAGGAAATGGAGCACCAAGGCAACAACATCAACAGCAGCGTTTAAGACACCATGGAGGTTTAAACCACTCTAACTGGGTGGATGCCCAGCATGAGGGAGCTTTATGGATTAGTTAATGCTGGCATCTTTCTTCTGTAGAAAAAAAAAGACTGGCAGGAACCATCTGTGTCATGGTGTATGGCCGACTGCCATGTGACACGGGGCCCAGAGGGTTTACAGAGCATCTATTCTGAGCAGCTTTGTAAACCCAAGGCAAGACGATCCCAAGAGTGCAGAACAAACTAAATAGCATTAGTTTTTCCACATCTAATGCGTCCAAGTGTGCCAAAGGAAGAAAGCAAAAAAAGAGAAAAAGGGAATCACCAAGCCAAGGGAAAACATCTAGATGGACCTTGACAGTCCCCACTCCATAGCACAAGAGGGTACAGAGAAGGGAAGAACACAGTTGCCGCTTTGCTTAACACCTTAATTTTGAGCTCATAAATAGGACATACCAACCACCGTTCTCAGCTCAGTATCTGCATGAGAACTACTTGTTACCACCTTTGGCAAATTTCTGCTCCTTTAGAGGAGAAGAATCCACCCCCTGCCCCAGAGGTCATATTGTAATTATGGGAGAGAAAAAGAAAGTATTTCTTAGTCAGTTCATTGCACACAGTGCAAAATCCCAATCCCAGTAGCAGTGATTCCCCTTTTAATCTCCATTTATCAAAACTGCCTTTCACAACCTGTCAGACGTAACTCCTACCTTGCTTACAAAAAATATATGGCAGTCAGAAGATCATCAGTTCCTACCATCAGTAGAAAAATCCTTGCCAAATTGTCTAAACTCCTTCACAGCCCCAGATCTCCAGGACTCACTGGAGCTGCATTTGACCTACTATTTTTCAGCAGAAACTTTATTCACCATCGCGAGTGGCAGCTCATGACACACTCAAAATTTGATTTTATAACCACCTTGTTAAATATCATG
This sequence comes from Formicarius rufipectus, assembly GCA_013399695.1. NCBI lineage: Eukaryota > Metazoa > Chordata > Aves > Passeriformes > Formicariidae > Formicarius > Formicarius rufipectus. The sequence goes on from VXAU01002531.1 coordinate 135,172, forward strand.
CAACCACTCCAGATTCTTAAAAGTGAAGGCAATGTTTGGGAAACTGGTCCAGTTGGCAAAGATGCCCCCTCTTCATTTGCATAATTATAGGCTGTGTTTTAATACTGCTTATGGTTAAGGGTGCCTGACACTTTCCATTAAGAAATTCAGCTTTCATTTACTAAGGACATTGCCAAACTTTCTATGCTTGGTATTATATTTCCCTAGCCAATGTCTGCCTGTCTTGGGCTGAATTATTTGGGAAAGTTTCAGTTCAAACAGTTCAGCTGTCTCTTAGAATGAAGTGAGGTGGGGTTGGAGGGGGGGGGAAATTTGCCTGCAAAGAAAAAAAAAAAAAGCTATAACCATTTAATGGAGAGGTTCTCACAACCATATACTCTGGAGTAGGAACTCAGAGCACTGGGGAAGGATCGCCTGGATAAACCCTGTTGCTGGTCCCACCCCTCCCTGCCCTTTTGGCCAGTCTCTCCTTTTGGTGAACTTCTAACCCTGCAGAGGGCGCTCACCTCAGGCATGTTCTCTAGGCACTTATTCCAGCTAACTTGTCTCAAGATAAGTTTGCCCTGAATATGCTCCAAATTCACAGAGCTATCACAGGCAGGTAACTTTCCAGGAGCATCTCTGACAAGCATCTTCCCATCCCAGGTACAAGAATCATTTTCCAGAAGCCCAGTCTGTTTCCTTTCTTCTTCTCCCCAGAGTGTGCTAAAATTAAGGAGACCCGAAGAGAGGCAAAGACATGAGGAGTCCTTCCCTTTTCTTCTACCTAGTTCTTCCCATCTGTTCCTTGCCACTTCAGAGACAGAGAGAGCCCGCTGATACACATGCTCTGTTTTGGGGTGGCAAGATGCTGAACTTCCCATGGAGGGTAGAAACTGCTCTGCTCTTCAGCACAAGGAGGTCCTAACCCAGGCTGGACAGTCACACTGATCAATTCAGAAACCTTTACGTCATCCATTAACTCAGTCAAAGGAGCCATGCTAGAGACCTCTTTCACAAAGGGTATTAACCAAGAAAGGGATGAACTGAGAAAATAAAACAATCCTTCAACAGCAACAAAAAAAAACAAAACAAAACAAAAAAAAAAAACAGTGCAAGAATCCCATATTCCACATATTCTGATTCATCATTAAAAATCATTTTTCCCTCTGGAAGCATCATATTTGTTCTCCATACGAATAAGCACAGGATACAGTGTATGAGAGGAAGAAATGCTGCCTTAGGAGTTAAACCACAAAGTCAAGAGATTCCAATTCTGTTCCTGGCAAATACCCAACACCAGCATTTGCAAACCCAATTGCCTGAAGCAAAGCACCAACATCCATATTCAGACACTTAAACACCAAGTCTTGCATCCAACACCCTTGCAAGGGCAGTATCAGTTACCCATTGCTCCAAAAATCTCTGCCTTAACTCTTTGGTGTCTTGGTGTCTTCAAGTCACCGAACTCCATTAAACTGTTCAACCTCTGGAAATATTTGGGGAAAAAACTGGACAAAGACACAATGAGTTTTTCTATGTCTTCTTCCTACTGTCCACAGGTTTCCCCTCCAGTTAACACTCGGCCATGGAAGCAGCCAATTCCTTATCTAGTATCTCTGGTGGAGCAGAAACCTGCCAGTGTGCAGCACATAGCTGCTGTAAGAGTTCTCTAACACATATCCCCACCTTCACATCATAGCCACTGATTGCTGGAGTAGGATACAGATGTTCAGGCATTGTAAGACTTGCAGGTCTCACACTGTGGGCTTCCTACAAATCAGTGGAATTCCAAGCAAGAGAAAGTGGTGTTTGCTTGTGAGCTGAGAAGCACTGGCTGCTGATTCATCAGAACAAAGTGTCTAGTATTTTCATGTTCCCAAATGAAAGATTTTGCTAAAACTAATCTGCAATTTAACTCTTGTCCTATATTCAGAAAGAATTTTTGACTTTTCAAAGAATCATTAAGGTCGGAAGAGACCTCCAAGATCATTGAGTCCAACTTTTGATCACCTTGTCAACTAGACCAGGGCTCTAAGAGCCACATCCATTCATTTCTTGTTCACCTCCAAAGATGATCATTCCACCACCTCCCTGGGCAGCCCATTCCAATGCTTGACAACCCTTTCAGTGAAGAAATCCTTCCTGATGTCCAACCTGAACCTTTACTGTCACAGCTTGAGGCTACATCCTCTTATCTTACCTCTAGCTGCCTGATGTGCTATCACTCCAGTCCAGCCAACACTCACAAGACTGCAGCAGGTAATGATGACTGAAGGAATACAGCCACCTTATCCAGGGTCACTTTTTTTTTTAGGAGAGCTTGGAGGCAGATGGGAAAAGAAAAGCCCTGCTCTTCATGAGTTATGCCTGTATGTCAATACAGCTTTAAATTCTGCCTTCTTTCACAAATGCTTGATCATGTTTGCTGACTGGTCATTAGATGCGGCTACATTCCTTTGCATCTTACTAGAAAGCATTCCTTTTTTCCTGAAGAAATAAATAAAGTGAATGCATAGTAAATGCCTAACAGATGAAGCTGTAACAAGCTGTTGCAAAGCACATGACTTGTAGATATTGTTAAAACAATGTGTGTGCCTGTTAAATGCAGAAACATTTAATGTTATTATTAGGAAGGTTATAAAATCCACCATAATTTATTAAATAATATTAAAGTATTTATAGATGGACCCTTCTAGGCTATGTAACTGGTTACTACTGTAACAAACACACAATGCCAAATCTATCATTTAGGCTTTTTAACTTTCCTGAAGCATTTTTTACCCCTGCTATGAAAAAGCAGATGTTCTAAAGCAACAGCAACCGTAAACTCCCTATATGTGCTCAAAGGCTGAAATCTAATATTTAAAATGAGCTGTTCTAGTACAAAATGTCTCCATGGTGACCCTTGGACCCTGAGAGGGAACTGGATTTGGGGGCAAATCCAAGCAGATGCAGCTCCTGTTGGTGGCACGCACTGACCAAGGATTCATTGCATCTGGGCTCCAAACCAGGCCAAGGTGTCAACCATTGTTCCACACACTCACCAAAAGGAACTAAAGAGGGTTTTTAGCAAAATGCTTCCACACCAAGCAAATAGATAACATGCCCAGTTTGTTGTGAATTAGTAATTGATGTAATGAGGTCAAGCTTTATAATGGGGTTTAACCCTAACAGTAAATCTGATTGCAACCTGCAACCAGTAATTAACAAAAGCCGTTTTTAACAGTGAAGTGCCCACCGAGTTAAGAGTATGAAACTTCACTTTCTTAAGCTGCTCAAATATCCATATGGCTGTGTACTGTTAAAATGAAATTAAAAGTTTGCTTTGTTTTTTAAGTTAGGGAGTACAGATAACTCAAGCCACAAAAAAGTGTGTGACTGCTCAACAACTAAACATGGTGTCAATAATTTTAACAAAATATTTAAGCATCTCAAGCTATATTAGAATTGGAAGAAATGAATTTCTCTACTTCACACCAAAAAAATTAAACTCTGGAGTTCTTCCAAATTGTCCTGTTTTTTAGTTTTAGTTGTAGAGGCACAAAAGCACTAAGAGTAAAATTCAGTTCTCCTTCTTAATCCAGAATCTCTCTTCTGATGAAAGCTGGATTGATGCCAGTGGAGCTGACAGTGGTCCTTGCTCCTGGTGGGGAATGCCAGAAAATTATTGTTACTGAAAATTCAAACCACTACATAATCCAGTTATAATTTAAGAATAAGTAATGTTTTCTCTAATAACAGTTTTCATAATGGAGCCTTTCTCACATGCAGGATGACATTATGCAGGGGCTGGGGATGGTTGCCAGTCACCCTGAGGTGCTCAACACCCTCTAGAAGACAGTGCAGTGCATATGACTGGTCCTTATGTTGCATATTTGCTAGAAAGAAACCTGGAGCTGAAATAGAACTCAGCTGAGAGGCTGGACTCTGAAGCTGAAGGAGCTTATTAAAGCCCACCCAGGAGGGGAAGCAGGTTTTATAAAACACATTCTCAACCTTCTGAAGGTCCATAAGCCCAGGAAGTTTGAAGGAAATCAACACATTTTAAAAAGTAAATCTTTTCTTCTTCCTTTATAGACCTTAGCAAATCTTCCCAGGGTGAGAGGCACTAAAGAATGCTGCCTTTGGCCAAACTGGACAGGCAAAAATCTTTCCTGGGACTGTCTGCAACAATATTTTGATTTCAGATTCAAGGCAGTGGATCTATAGTAACGCTGTTGATTTCAGGTGTGGGGTGTAACAGATTTACCCGTAAGGATCAGACCCAGGAAAGGGAAATTTATGTTGCTGAAGTTTTACTTCTCTCTGTGACTTTCCCCCTCTTATTCCCTTGCAGCACACACATAGAAAAAATTCTTGTTTCGAGCAAAACACAAACACAGTGACCTCATTGTGAGGTTTCATTTCAGCAGAAATGTTTGATTTTATATTTTTGAGTAAAACCTCTTCATGAGTGGGCCAGAAAGCTCAGCACCACTGCTGGTCAAGATGTGCGCATCTCACACTGCAGTTTGGACAGCAATGAATTGGCTTGAGCAGACAAGCAGGCAGGTCCAAGACAACCATCTGCCAACTAAAATAGACATCCTAGGCTCAAATTCCCACCCCTTCCATGCTACGGTTTCTCTGTCCTAGCTCCCATCCCTATCATCACCTTGAAAAAAGATGGCTCAGATCCACAAACTATTTCAGGACCAAGGAGTGAGTTGAAGCCAGAGCTACAACTCTTGCTTGGAGAATCCCAAAGGATAAATGAGGCAGCGTCTTTTGAAGGAAGAGGCAAATCCTATTCCATTTATGGATGAGATTACAACTGGGAGAGAAAAAAAAAATTAAAACCTCCAAAACTCTGCCCTGAAGCCAGAGATCAGCCAGCATAGGAGCCTTGGCTGCAAGCACTCAAGGAAGAGACTATGTCTAATTACAAGCAAGCTGCCACATTCTAGACCAGAGCCAGTTCCCAAGTGGATTTTAAGACATAGCCCTGTATTCATTTTTGCAAAAATCAAGCGTATGTGTATTTATATCACTTGGACAAAGAAGGTTGACGAGAAATAAGCAAACAAAAACTGCCTCCTTGTTTTCATCCTCTGGCTCAGGTGGTCTCATTCACAACACAATCTCTCACCAGAAACTCCAGGATGCCAGGGGTTTGTCTGGTGCCTATAAAGGAGGATGCTCAGGCTTGCCTGGGCAAAAGCCACAGCTATTCCCGAGCTCTGCTAAGTGATCCCAATCTGTTCTTGCCTCTTTTTCCTAGAGAGCAATAACTATGAAACATGTACAGTGACGGAAACACTATACAGGACAGACACAACCTTGGCACTACAATATGCACAGACCTCTTGAGGTGTGTCTTCTCCAGGTAACCTAAAAATTCATGCCTGCATCCTCAGTCCATGTCAGGAAATACAGAGTCACATGCAGGATTGGTCAGCATGATGCTGTCTGGTGAAGTTGTGACACTCCAAGAAGAGTGAGCTGCAAAAACAAAGTTCCGAGACAAAACCAAGCCATTTTACTAGACCAACAAGACACTTGGGAAGTGCCTTGTCTGCTTCCAGAAAACACCTCTGGAAGGTGCCAGCTTAGAGATAAGTCAATGTACCTTAAAGTTGAGAAGCTGATAAAGACATTATTGATACCTACAAGCTTTTGTGATGAATGCAACAACATTTCCACTTTACTGTACAGAAAAGTATAAAGCTGAAGAGCTGCTTGAACTTGCTATTCCACTTCAGCTACGTCTTGGTTGACTTTGCTCCTTGGTTCTGCCTTTCCACCCTCTCGATGTAGAAGGTATCTTGCCTTGCTGCTCCATGACTTGTCCCACCACAGGTCAACTCTCAGCCTGGACAGTTCAGTTTGCTGCATCTTAGGTTTCAAACTTTGGTCATGAACTTTCCATGATTTCAGACTTCTGAATGTCCCCAGGTTGTTCAGAGTGGCAAGTCAAGACACAACATTTCTTGTGCAAACAAAGATGCAGAGCTGTATTTTTACTTTTTACCCCCCAAAAAAATTAAATCCAAGAAAGGATTCAATGTCAAAGATTAATTCAGTGTCAGAACACACTCCACTCCTTCCTTTAAGCAGTGTGGGTTAATCTCTATCATATTTAGGTATGTTAAACTCAGTAATAAACATGAAAATGCAATGGTTTAAGCCAGTTCAGAAAGGAGGCAAAGCAGGTAGACGGTGAGGGCCCAGACACAGCTCTGTTGGAGCAGCTTAAAAACTTAGTAAAGCTCCTTCACACACAATCACAACTGGGATGAAACACTTTTTTACTCCAAGTACTCACAAAAAATGAGGTTTCACTACCAAAGTCCTCTGCAGACACTCCAGCAGAGTAATTGTCCAGTGATACACAAGTGATGGAGCTTGGGCTCCTCAGCTGCATTGCCTTGGAAAGGAGGCAATGAGGGAACAAGCAACAAGTGCAGCTTAAGACAGGACAGATCCCTTAACAAAGCAACTGCACATTTGGAGACACTGACTTTGTCATGGACTCCTAAGTGCCCCTCACCTCTGAAGTGGAGAGGTAGACTCCCAGATTATTGGAATCTTTTGGAAATGTTACCCTACCTACCCATCCCTCTCACCACGCACAGAGTGAGCAGCTGAACCAGGAATTGTGTCAGACAAGGCTTGAAGAGCAAGAGTGGCAGTCTGTGGGAGACTCAAATTTGCAGACCCCAGGAATTCTAAGGCAAGTATTTGAAGACAAGTAAGTGAATGCTGTAGGAGCAGAGGTAGCTGGCCTGACACTGCTAATGTGGCTGCAACTGCTCCAGCCCTGCAAGGGATCAATAGGACTTCCAGAATTGATAAAAATTAAAAATTACTGCCTCTCTTTTGTATCTTTTTCCTCCTTTTTTTTTTTTTTTTGGCAAACAAATCCAGGTGAACAGAAGAAAGACAAATGTATAATAGTCACGGATAGAGTAGTTCAGGGTAAGTCACAAAAGAAAGTGTATACAGACAAGTGATTCAAGTACATCAGAGAATATTCTTCACTTCCAAATAAAAATACCTGGAAAAAGCACCAAAGATGTGCTACACATTAACTTTTCGTGTTAGTCTGGGTTTTTGACTCTTATATACAAATTAGAGAGAAGAAAAGGCAATACTGACTAAATCAAAATCAAAGGTACAGTATAAAATTTAGTTTGTGAGAAAGTAGTGACTATTTGAGACACAAAAGAAAGTGCTGTTTCAGGAGAAAAATTAACTAGCTATTCCTGTGTATATGCTAACTATAACTACATTAACACAATATTAAGGACTAAAAATAAAGTTTGGCTTATAAGAGATAGGAATCGTAATTGCCAAATGCTGTAAATTTTGATAAAATAACTTCATTTGGAATGTATTTTTTAGCTCAGACACAAAGTCTGAATTGTGGCAGTAATACTATCACCTTATATAGTATTCTAAAATCTTTTACTGGTTCCAGGGAACAAAACCAATTTATGTACAAGTTTTTCTTCCATATTTTTCCAAGTTTTCTTTTTTTTTTCCTTCATTTCAGGCCTCAGGAGAAAAAACAATACTACAAAGTTCAAAGAAAAAAAAGTCACCATTTTTGTGTTTCCCCACAAACTGTGTTTGACTCGTCGCTGTTGCCTGATGCAATATCAAAACTCAGTGAAGGGAAAAGCCCTTGAAATCAGTGCAACTCCTTTTGAGTAAGGAGTCATCCAGGCAACCAAAGGCTCAGTTTTTGGAGCTGCTATTCTAATTCAGTTAAAGGTCTTGTAGCTAAATGAAAGGGCATGATTGGGAGGCATGAAAGGAGTCGGTTTTGCTGCCTTATTCACATTCAGGGAACTGCTGAGACTTTCATGTTTAACTGGATCCTCATAAGGGCAGGCTTTGGCCCAAAAATGCATTTCAAAACAATCCAAACAGATGGTAGCACTTAATATATCCACGAGAAGTGTTTCTCACTCCCATGCAAGCTTTCTGAGCTCTCAGTTAGGCAGAATAGGGAAATCTCTCTTTCAAGTCATGTTTGTTTTCTATAGAAGCATATCGAGTTCTGTAATGGGGGGAAAATTGGTGAAAACTATCCAGTATCAGTTTGTAACAGGTCAAACTGAAGAGAGACAAGGAGTCCTTGAAGATTCTGAGTGCATGTCCATGTGTAGAACTTAAAGGCAATTTTAACTGTGCAGTTCCCATTAAGTTAAATCCCCATATTTTGCAGTAGCTATTTATTACACCATGAAACAAATGTGCTTTGTTGAGGGACTCTTATTCCTAATGATGAATATGAAATAGTTTTGTCAAGTGACTCTTTTCTCAAATAACAATTTGTTATTGAATGTTAAAATCTCAGCATAGGCCGTGTTCTCACATAGGCTACATGTGTGATGAACTTCAAAGCGAGTCCTCCTTTAATCAACAATTCAGTGGGAGGATTTTCAAAGGATTTTTGTTTGAGGTCTCAGGAAAGCTGCTATCTTTCTTAAGGCACAAGATCCTGGATTCATGAAGATTACAAGATTAACGGCAATTAATATTTAATCTGCAAGACAGGTTTTAGCTCAAATGGTCATGAAGAAAAATTAGGAAAATAGGATTTAGAGGCAGGAAACAGAACAAGGACTGAAACAATCCGTCTTCTGAGGCTCACTAGTAGCCTGACTTAAAAGTCATGGCTATTTGGAATCATTAGCCTTTCACTTATAAACTATAAAAATAAGCCAGTTTCTGGAACGTCACTGAAGTCCTTCTTTTGTGGAAAACACACACTCAGCCTAAAACTTCTTTCCCTAGAAAATGTTTTCCTCTGAAGCAAGAGACAGTTAAGGGACCCTCCAAAGCTCTACGGTGATCCCTACAGTTATAAGACAACTAAAGTAAAGTTTAAAGAACAAATTAACTCTTTCTTAGGCAGTACAAAGTTTTCAAGTGTGTGAAGTCTGAAGAGGAAAGTTCATTGATATCCTTCAAGGTTATTATCTTTATAATCTTTGCCTTCCTTTACAGCACAACAATCTCAGAAGATACTGTGCCTAATTTCAGAAGATGGGTGATTCATTCATATTTATTTCAGATTATTCATCAGATTATTTCATCTGAACAAATAAGAGAAAAGTCACCTCCTGCTGTGATACATTTCTAACCTCCTGATTGTCACCATTTTCACAGATAAAGTTTCAAAAGTTATTTTAATTACTATCTTTTTCTAAAGCAAAACGTTGCTTCTCAGGCTGAAATCTCAGCTCCCTGAAGTCAGTGAGTTTTGCCCTTAATTTAATAGGGGCAAGATTTTACCAACTGCCACTCTTTTCCAGACTTCACACAGAGAAGTTGGTCAGAATCTCCCCTCTAATTCTGACATCAGTAGTAGAAAATTGAATCATTGAAATTAATGCAAAGCTACTTGAATTTCTCTATTTATAATATATATCAATTATATATATTCTTGACATTGTATATATCTTTTCCCACTTTCTATTCAGCAAGATCTGTCTGTAAGTCACAGGGTTAAAAGGTACCTTTCTCTCAACTAACATTATAAGCCTTCACAGTAATTTTTTTTAAAAATAAAATAAAAAAAGAAAGAAAACTTTATGATGCCTCAGCTGAGGTTAATCTCTTGTCCTTGAGACAGCTCCTCTCCAGCTTTTTAAATGGGACAGTGAACCCACAGTTGCTCAAGGGTATGAGGATCACACACTATGTTCTCACTGCCCCACGGGTTTGGGTCGGCTATTTTAATGTTTCCAGTCCTTCATCTACATATGCCACCAGACATCGTGCCCTGAGCAGCCTGGGAACATGGCCATTTGTTAAATCTTGCTGGCATCAGCTCCACATTATGCCAGCTCCAGCCTTAATTTTTATTCGAGTGTAACTATCAGCTGTGCTGCTAATAAAAAGCCTTTGAAGAACATCATCCTTTATTTGTATTCTCTGCTGAATTGAACAACAACAGCAACGTGCACCAAACCTCACACCTGGTGGAGACAGTCAACAAACCTGACTGTTGTGACACTTCTGTTTTAGAGTTTGAACCATTTTTTTCTGAATCTTGCAGTTGTAGAGAAAACTTAGTATTAAAAAACAAACAAACAAACAAAATAAGCAGCTAAATTCACCTGAGCGGATTATATGAAATTCATTAACTTCCATTGCCTAAATCACATTTTGCACTGGATTACAAACCAATCTGAAAGGAGTGCTTTGATCCAAGTTTAATCAGTTCCTTTGTTGTTGTTGGCTAGACTTCGCGAACGAAGATTTTGGGATAAGCCTGCGCAATGGATTTTTCAGGTGAGGCTGTATCATCCATTTACACATTCCATGTAGGAGAAAATGTCTTTTCAACTAATTGAAGTCCTGAGAAAAATACGTGGCAATTCTCACCCCTCCCCCTAGCACCTCCTTTTGGTTAATTTGAGGGTTTGGATCTGCCTCAGTGTTCAGAGAGCTCCAATTATTAGATTATTTGGCTGATTGTGAGATGCTGGGTTATTCTCCCCAGTAAGATCAGAACATCGTGCCCAGTGCTCCAGGCACAGACCTGAACACAGACAGATTTTCTAAACACAGAGTTAATGCAACCATGTCATCTCATAACCACTCAAGTGGTTATTTACCCCTGCAAGTGTTTCTTGCTCAGCTGCTAAGAATGAGTTCAAAAGGGAGGAAAAGTCCAAACTGAACATGAAAATTTTGCCTACCTATTTTTGGGGCATAGTCTAAACCACATGGATTTAGTGGAAAGGCTCCAGCTGGCTGTGGATCAAATCTAGTATGGAGGTCCTCAAGTGTTACTGAGTTCTTGCACCATTAACTGTGGGACAATTATTATAATTTTCATATCAGTTCCTCAAAATATGAGAGGGCCCTTTGTATTATTTATGTCTCGTGCTAGGGCTTGGTAAAGTTTATTGTGGCAAGCATATTAGTCACAGATTGTAATCTTTGCCAGTTGTGATAGTGCTCAGGGTTGCTTTGTGTGGGTTGAAAGAACAATATGATGAATAAATAAAAACACAGAATGGAAGGGAGAAACGACAGAGTTCCCCTCCTTGCCCAAATATATAGGAGGCCAAATGAGCTCTCTACCCTGCCAAAATATATGTGGGAATAAAAGGAAAATGTGTATGTTCGGGGTAGTTATCATCCGTGTACTTTGGACAAGCTGCATTTGCTTCTTGAGTGCTCTATCAGACAAGGGAGGAAACCAATGCCAACATTGCAAAAACACACACAAAGCCTGGGGTAAGCCAACCCCACTGTGGACTGTTGGTGCTAAATTAGGGATAAAATGCTGGAAACCAGCCCTAACTTAGCAAAAAAATAAACAAACTATCCAGTGAGGGAAGAACTGCAAACAGCTTGCTTCGGAGATAGAGTCTCAACTACTTCCCTGTGCAGGCCCCAAAAGTTCCTCTCAAGAAATAATTCTGGAAATTCTGAAAACAGAATAAGGGGAGTAAGAGTGCAAAAAGAGATTAACTTCCCTTTTCCAACAGAGAAATGCCTCTTCAACAATTCAGTAAAAATATAAATACCTTCTCTAGTGATTTGCTTATCAGCAGTAAGCATTGTTTTCCTAAACATGGAATTAATTAGCCCATAGGAAGTACTACTAATAAATAGAGATGCAGCCAGTGAGTATGAATATTTTCCTATAGAATAATGATAAACATACCAAGACATGGAGAGAGAAACTTGCTGCAATGCACAAGGTCATTTTTTTGCCAGCTGACACCTTTCTAAAATAGGAGGGAAAAACAATGAAAAGAGAAAGCATCAATAGCATTGATTTGTAAACAAAAAGCAACAACAACAACAAAAAAGTGTAGAGTGCTATGATTAGAAACCCTATGTAAACAGAGGCATAGTGGTATGGAAATGCAGAAGAAACTCATTATTCTAAAGAAAACGCTTAGAAAAAAATCAACCTGACAAACCTAGACATTTTCAATACCATGAAGTTAATAGAGAACAACACAAGGATCAATCTGCCTTTGGCATGTGGTACATGGGAAGTATCATTGCAGAATCCTCTAGGTTTGGGAATAAAACAAATTCAATGGAATACCCATTAGCCTGAGAAATCACTGTGAAGGACTGAAGGGCAGCAGCAGCGCTCTTAGTTTTAACACCGCTCTGAAAACTGTTTCCATGCTCAACACCAAAATATTTCACACCATCTTTTTCTACCCAAATGTCCCCCTCTACTGTGCTGTTGTTGAAGGTTATCGTGGTGTTCTAGACTTCTGATTTCTTTACCCAGATCCTCAAAGCCCATTTTAGAGGGACAGGTTAAGAGTGACCAAAAGGATTAGTTGCATATTCCCTTCCCTAGATTTAGCCATCAGGCTTCCTCGTCATCCTTATTCAGCTGAATTCATCTTGTCCTGCAGCAATGGGCACAAGTGCTCTCAGGATCAGATTGTGTTTTGATTAGGAAAATGGGCTTGAATCCATTTCAGAACATCCTGTATGCTAATTTTGTAATTCTACCCAAAATACTACAGTTAAAACGAAGTAATGGATGAGAGCAGCAGGATAATAGCACTGAGAGCCAAGGGGAAAGAAGAAACTACATGTTTTCAAATGACATTTCTATTGGGAAAGGACATGAAGGACACAGAGAGACATGTGGAATCTGTTTCAAGTGACAGAATAACAGAGAAAAATGCTTCTGTGTCAAGACAGTAATTGGTGTGAGGAGATAAAGTTTAGGCCAATATTGGAAATAAGGGAGAAATCTTATCTCTGTTGTTTGGATGTAAATCTACACTAAGTTAATCAGTCTTACTTCAAATTTAACTCTATAAGCCAAGGCCAGAACATAGCCCAATATGTTTAAAGACTGTAAGCAAATTCTTCCATACAGGAAATTTTCAGCCACAATAGGACATTGCTGGCTAGAACTTGGTGTCATTATTGAAAAGAAAATAGCCATAAGTAGCCAAATACATAGCCAAATAGGATAAATACATTCCACTCTCTGTAATTTGCATCTGATACAGAGCAGAAAAACTAAAAGTGAGAACAGAAAGGAGACAAAAATTCCAGGGATGTAAATCCCATCATTTCAAAACAAAACTATTCTTGTTTTTTCTGTCAGAAAAACTAAGACCCAAACAACCTTGGTCCTTGCAGACTGCCGAACTTGTAGGTAAGTGAAAAAAGGATTACTTGAAATACCCAGTTTTGAGTGAGGAAATTAGGAATTACCTACAGCCCTGGCCAGAGGAATGTCATGTGATACACAGAGAGACAGTTCCGTATGGAGTTCAGCTGTTCACAGTCTCATTTCCTTTTTTCCACCCTTCTTAGACTGTCACTGAGTAAATATTACTCCACTGACATGTTAAACTCAACAGTCATGCCACATGCAAAAATGAGATGTTCCTGGGACAGAAAGGACTCAGGGAGGGCAGGGGACGACAGACAGCCCCAAAGCAAAGGTGTGTTCCCAGCTGGCTTGAAATATCTGATGAGCCAACAGCTGAAGGATGATGCGGGGAAATCTGTTGTCCTAAAATAGAAATCTTTCCCATTACTAAATAATCAGCCTATTTAAAACTTTGCTGAGTATAAAGCTTGATATGCAAACTGTTTATTTTGATCATATAAAAACTCTCTGTTCGTTCCAGCTCCTGGTTTAATCCAGCCCTAGATCTCACAGTTTTCCCTCACATGAAAATTCAACTTAGATTGATTGACTGTTTTACACAAATTGTTCCCAAAACAACTCCTATAAGCATCGTGAACAAACACCTTCACCTATCCCTTCACACAGGGACAGGAGAGAAATGGACACAGACCCATCTCTGTGGTCAATTCTGACGAAATGCTCTGGACTTCCACCTGAATTCCAAATAGGTACTACAGAATTCATTCAAACAGAGTGAATTCAAGCAAGGTTTTGTTTGCTGCCCATCACAGAGCACAGGAAGTTGATTGGTTTTTACAGTTTTAAGGATACACCTCCTAGGTTTGTACGAAACATTACTCTTTCTCCTTAAATAACTTGTTTAGAATGGCTACGTTATTTTATTAAAGTTTTGAATCCACGTCTGTATGAAATGGATTGAACCCTACTAAATTCTCTGGTGTTTTCAACAGAGGAACAGGAAACAATTTATACCACTTGCAATTTTTTGTCCCCTCATTCAAATTCGAACTAGAGCTGATGCCTTCCTGCTGTTTACCTAACCTCACCAATATCTTCTAAATCTGTTCTTCAGCTTCAACCAGATCCGCTGGAGGGCTGCAAACTTCAAGGATTAGGAAGCTCCTACAGATTTAACAACAATTAGTAGGATTGATAAGAAAGGTCTGGACTAGTACCTGCCTCCAGACAGAAGAGCCGACTCAGCTATTACAGAAGCTGCTTGGGAGCAGTCACCCAACCAGCAGAGTCACCTCCCTTGCTAGTTTGCATGTACAGAACTCCAGACAGACCATACACACAACAGCAACCCAGGGTGAAGCCATGTAGGCTGGTGTCATTGCAGTGGGGTAACGAGAAAATCCAGTTTCATTAGTTCTACCACTCATGGAACAAAGCATCCCCTCATGAAGGCCAGGCCCAAGTCGAGCAGGTAATCCAAATTAACAAAAACAGACCAAACTTTGTGTTTGCTTTAGCAGAATTTACTAATTAATAGATGAGAACAGAGAGACAAACTCTATACTCCAAATAGTGACTGGACATCTCCAAGAGCCATGCACTGAAGTTGAAAACCTTTGCTTCATTTAAGGCAGGCACACCACTCCCACTGATTTCAAACAGACTAGGAATTCACCCCAAACCTTTAGAGTTATTAAACTTATGCTGACAGTTCAGGAGAATTACAGCTCTACAATTCAGAATAACGGGACATTTGAAATGTCTTATCCTTCACTAAGAAATAACCAAGATCAGGTGGCCATGTGATTCCATTATTTATGTAATGCCTCAAAACGTCATTTGTCTTTTAATATGAGATGACAGATTTCACATGTACAAGTTTTCTATAAGAGTAGTGTGCTCATCTTGATCCACTCAATACACACATTGCTAATTTCAGATAAAAGATTTATCACAGAGCTGCAGTTAATTGTCTGCACTAGCCCCTTTTTTTCTCTTTATTATGTCGATTTATTTGGAATTTCTTTATAGATGTGCCAATTTTCAAAACTGATATATTTGGACTGCAGGTTTCATTTGGGAAACCTTTTATTTTCACTTTTTATATGTTGGTGCCTCACAGTATATGTTCCTGATGCCTTCTTGAGGCTCCCATGTGTTCCTGCATGCTCACACAAGCAGAATAAAAGAGCTTTTAATACAGACTTTATTGTTCTCTCTAAGCACCGATAAGAAAATTGTTCTTTTTAGCTGTCAGACCTCACAATATACACAAAACTGTGTTTGTGGCTTCAGTGAATTACACTTTTATACTGAAACTGAGGTTTTACAAAACAGGACAATCTTTCCCCTCAATGATGCTCTTCTTCTGCCCATTCAAGGAAGCAGCATCCATCACTATTTGTCATTAGTGTTCAGGTATTTGACAGCAATTCACCTGCTCAAAGAATGGCCAACTACAGCAGATCATCCAGGACTCTGCCCCAGGTGCATTTTGAACATCTCCAAGGACAGAGACTTCACAACCTCTCTGCAAAACCTGTGCCAGTGTTCAACCATTCCCACAGTTATTTATGGGAATCTGGAGAATGTTTCACTATTCTGTAACACATAACTGATCAGCTTGGTCAGACAACCTACACTCATAGTCTGGCACGGTCTAGACTCACAGTCTACACACAGTAGATACATTCTGGGAAGGGGGAAGACACATTCTCTAGAGGATACAAAGCACTGTGAGATAAAGGCAACTGGTGGGATCTGGTTTGATTAAACTGGTAATAAAATTACAGTTGAAACCCAAAGTAACTGTTAAAGACTACAATCTCCATTACCCTATTTCTCCTGCCGCCTCTCCTGAGAGTAAAGTCACTTCTGAGCTTCACAGGACGTGGCATTTCTTTTTTTATATCTAGCACATATGTGTGTTTGGAAGTACTCTCACTTTACCTGTTCTAGGAAGTAGCATTTTTTTTATTATGATGGATTCTTCTACGCTCCATGGTTTCTAGAAGACTAGATCCCTCCTAAGACAGTCAAACCCTGACCTGTCTGCAAAGGTGTTAATTAGAATGTCAAGAATATCACCCGAATGTAGCTTGTAAAAAGAGAAAGGGAAAATAAAAGTGCAATTCATGTAGTGTAAGACACATGGTCAAAGTAAGTTGACCCTTTTATCAATTCCTTCACTTCAGAAGGAAAAAAAAAATGAGGCACAGTACTACTACATAACTACAGTGCTGAACTATTAGTAGCATGTAGAAAGAAATCTTGGTAAGGCACAGCTACAGAAATTTCAACCACCACCATATTTTTGCTTAACTAAAATACATAGTTGTACAAGAGGACATGAAGCAGCATTGCAGGTCAGTGCTGAATTTTCTTTTCTGACCTCACATTGTAAAAGGATAGAGGTTACAAAAACAGTTTGTTTCTATAGTGATGATATAACATTGCACCTTGTCTGTGAAGACACAGATTTTAAAGTATGCCCTGAATAAGGACATCTGCAAAGTGCCAAATAGCAAAGACAGTCTCTTATACTGGCCACTGCCCTGACACTGTGTAACAGCTCTGTTCTGTTTCCTGCAAGACTGTTTGCAAAACTTTCACCTTTATTAATGTCTTTCTCCAAATTCCTTCATCTCCTGCATTTGCTCTCACTCTCACAGATATGAAGCAAAGCCAAATCACCATTTCAGGTGTGAAGTCCTCCCCTCTCCCTCAGACTGAGGTTCAAGGTGGGTGACTGACACTTCATACATTGGACTTCTTTGATCATCTATGTTTTGAGGCAACTCTAGTTGGGTTCAACAGGAACCTCTCCTATAAGGCTTGGAGAGCTTGATTTGGGTTTCTTTTGCTGAAGGTAATCTAGCACAAGCTATGTTTAATGGGACAATAGCCCAGTCTCAGTTACAGACCAGGTAAATCTGTAGCTGTACAGAAGAGAAGAAAAACTCAACATTGACATGGACAGAATGTCAGAGACGATCCTACACAGGATCACTTTTCTAAGACCTGACACAAGTTTTCAAAATTTGCCAACTAGAGTGAATTATGACCTTTCCCCAAAGAGGCAGAGACAAGAAAGAAAACTGAGTCTTGGAAAAGACACTGACTCCTTTAACATTATGATAAAAAGAAGCCACACTTCCTGGAAGAGAAACACTAAGGGGCCTGAAGCCAGCATTTGATCTGTGCTAAGAAACATTTGGATATTTTTATGAGCAGCAAGTTCATCAAGAACCTTGCTTGAGGTTAAACCTCACAGAAAAGCCAAAATAAGGTTAGTAAGGACTCTTCATGTGAGCAAAGATGTACAGGAAGAGGCCAATGTGTTGATCTTGCATTATGGAAATCAATCAAGCATTAATTATAAATGTTCCTGAAGGTTAAGTGAGATGTGCCTTGCTACAGAGGCAGCAGCCTGATGGACCTACAGGGCTTCCTGGCACAAAGAGCAATGGGTTCCTTGGGCAGAGGGGAATGCTGAACCCCAGTGCCTCTTTGCAGCTGGGCACCTCACCCCGGAGACATGGCAGGGGTTTACTATGTGCAACAGAAGAGTCTGGAGGAATGGCTCTCTGAGACCTGCACCAAGCACTGGGGCAGCCTTGGGAGACCAAGAGTCCTCCTGGGCATTGCTTCTTTCCTAAACAACCTCACTCCCAGTCTTACCAGGTTAAAGCATCAAGCCCATCCAAGTTGTTTCCACTGGTGAAACTTTGGCCTTAGCAAGACCAGAGTAAAAAGATCAAGCTTTGAAACATTCCCTCCCTTGGCAGCATTCCCAAGGAGGAAGGCTGCAAGAAAAGGCCCCAGTGGAGTTTCTGTTCAATGAGGACATGGTACTTATAATGTTGAGCAGCAATTTCTGCCTTCTCTCCCTTCCCTGTCATGCAGTTTCTGAAAAAAGGTTTCTCCTGCTCTGCTTCATCTGTGGACTATGGTGGTTTGTCTCCAGTACTCTGATTATGTACAGCTTAATTATCTACTGACTAATTGCACTTGCCTTCTTGAATGTCTCCAGGTAACAGGAGACCTGCTTTCTTTTTGCTCATCAGGCTGTGAAGGCAACCAGTTTGTCTCATCCTTTCTAGTACTTCCAGACAAAGGGCCTTTCAAAAGAAAGAAACCATGAGCAGATAATCTAAGTAATCCCTCTTTCCCCACCCCAAATAAGACAAATATATGTGTGTGCATGAGTCCATCCTAGAGTCAGATCTTAATGCAGTAACTTGACAGTACCACCCTGAGGGATTTACCTCTACCCAGAGGGAGGACCAGTCTGCCCACATTTACCTTCCAAGTGATTTATTAAAGGGAATTTTCAGGAATTCAGGGTTAATCCTGCCAGCTGTACTTGCTAACAGTTTGAAGCAGCAGCACAAGTGAGGGTGTTTCCACTCACCACACGGGGATCAGCGTTACTGCCTTTCACTTGGGAATGGCCAGCTCTTACCCAAGGGAAGTGCTTTGCCTGCTCCCCATCACAAGCCAAGCACAGTAAAGTGGATGACACTTAAAACAGAGACAGAAATTTGTGCTGCAGTAAAACATGGAGCACACAGTCAAGATTACTGCATCTCTGAGGAGGAACAGCAACGTGGAATTGATCAATAACCAGCTCTCTTTCATGCCTGTGTGATCAGCCTTATAAGAGGGTCAGCACATATCCCTTGTCGCTTTCTCTTCTCAACACTTATCTAAAATGGGAAACACTCAAGAAGCAGCATTTCCAAGCAGAGCCAACAGAAGTGCAGGTGATGCAATGCAGCAGTCTCAGCAACACATCTCCATTTGGGAATACTTGGCATGCTGATGCACTTCTAACTGCATCTGGTCTCTGCAGACTTCAATACCATCACAGATACTCTTATTGAGTCAACCACAGCTTGGAAGAGCCACTGTATAATAACAGGCAGAAAAATACCTGCTCTGAAGACCCAAATCCAGTTGGGAAAATGGTCAGGAAAGACAGGCTCCACGTGTAAATGCCACTAAGCGAACGAGTAGATTGGCACTCCTGCGTATTTTCTGTAAGTTACTCACCAAAATGTGATGCACAAGCATTTGCACTCTGTCTATTCAACAAGCAACACTCACAGGCCAAACCAACAGAAAAAGGTGGAGGCTGTGGCAGAGCATCTTTCCCTTTCTGAAGTATCAGCAGATAACACCTGCCTGCCATAGGAAACTCGCATTTCTGAAACCTGAGTCTACCCACAGCTCAAATGGCACAGTATAGGCTGGTGCTGAAAACAAACTTCTGACCAGACAAGCAGGGCATTAAACATTCATGTTTCCACTTTCACAGCTATTGCAGCTAAACATAGAGTTTTAAAATCCATGTAAAAGGCAAAATCTTGGTCAGTAGATATGAGGGGTGATACAAAGAACTTCAACTGAAATGATGCCATAATTGTGTTTCTAAAAATAGAAAAATCTCCTCCAAATGACATATATTCCCCAACTTCTCCTGAAGAGACTCTGCTAAAATCTCTTTTTCAAAACTGATTCTGGAATACAAAACTTCATGTAAATCTGCACTGAAAAGTACCTAAGCACAGTGCAAATCTGAACTCCGTGGGATGATGATCTGAGATGGTTATTGACTAAAATGTCAACAGGGCTTTGGTTTTGTGTCAGCTATCAGCCTGATGCTACCTGGAAATCAATATTTGAAATTTAAATTCTGTATTTTGTGGGTTACCAGAGTTTCTCTTCCCTGTACTGCTTTTTTTTTTTGGAGGGATTCCCTCCATGCCTCTCCAGTCAGATCTGGTGAGTTCATTCGTTGATTTTACTCTCCTGACATTCTTCACCATCCTCCCTTTGCTATGAGTTAAACTCAACCCATGACTAATAAATGAAAAATAATAAGTCCTCTTTCCCAACTGTCATGACTGTATTAGCCCAAGAAGTAAATACTAGCCTCCTTCAAATTTTGTAAACCCTCTCACCATCTTTTATGGGGTCTTTTTTCATGTTATTCTGAGACACGGAGCTCAGTCTTGTTCAAGTGACACCTCCTGGGCAGGACTTTGAAACAGGGTTTCTCCCTTGCTAAGGGAACAGGCCATTACTGCCTATCTGAGGCTCTGTTTTAGACAAAGCAACCCACAACTGGATTTTGTGAAGGATCTAAACACAGTCTGGGAAAAGACCCTCTAAAAACCATCAGAATGTTTTTTCTATGTCTCACGAACTCTTATGGGGGAAGCAGGGAACAAGCTGCTTTGGAGTGGAGCAGTTACAGGTATAGAGAGAAACAGATCTCCAGGTTCCTGAGGAGCTCTGGACCCAAATTGGTGAGAGCTGAAGACCATGCACATTAAAACAGCTGCTGAGAAACACCATTCTACTCGAAGAATAGCCCCTCTGTACGTCTTAAGCACCAAATTGGGGCAACAAACTCTTTCTTGTAGAGTTCATCAGCAACAACAGACTCAGAGGGGGAAGGCTTACCATTAAACAGTACCTGCCAGGTAGTTTACTCCTGTGAGGGGCTAAAACTAAGCCATAGCATCCCCCTCAGATTTATACTGCTACAATAGAAATCATCTAATTGAGAAACAAATGCCTTATTTGCTCTCATGCCTGAAGTTGACCAGAGCTACACTCACAAGGAGACATTGTTGCAGAAAATAGAAATCACTGGGGAAAAAAAATTACAACTCACATGGAAAGACAATGCCAAGTAGCTGAGAGAAATGAATAAATAAAGGCAATTATCAAAAGCAGTATGAAAAAACCAATCTCCCTTTTATACTCTGCTTTTGCACTAGTCTTATCTAGACATATCACATGTTGGCACTCAGTGAAGTCAGACAAGATGCTCAGCTCTTCTCAGCATTTGGACACTGATATTTATTTCAGAAATAAAAGGGCCTTGTAATTAATTTGTAAGGCTGTACATGGTTAATTTTTGATGCCTTGTAAATGCTAATTATGAAAGCAGATGTTAAAGGGTTCCTCAGAAAATCAATACTTTATTATACAATAATTGCATCTGAAAGTCTAATGTTCTTCATAAGACTCTGAAAGAATGGAACAGGTTGAGAGGTCAGATGATGCAAATGGTGGCTGCATGACCTGAAAAGTTATCAAGAACCTGGGGCCTAGTAAAATGCCCCCATGTCATTAAAATATTTTCAAAAATCCAACACTTATTATGGAAAGCAAACTGTGAGTACATCTGTCTAGATGACACTTTGGCCCAACACGAACCTGGGCACACTTATAATTTAAATGGTTGTTGCCTTATTCATCCAAGAGCTTTGATTGCTCCTCTGCTTGGATGATTTGTTTCTCTCAGAAGCAGCATTTCAGCTCTGTCCCCCTCATCTTGCCCTGGCTCACTCCCCAGTTGTTCCAGCTTTCCACATAGGAATCAGCGAGGAGCTAACATTAGGGTTATAAGCCCTGGAGACAGGATATAGCTGAAAAATCATTCTTCCACGAATTTCTGGGTCACTGTCTAATTGATACTAGCATTAGCATGCTTCATATTCATGTTTCAACTCCACAGGCAGTACTTACTCTGTACCCAGCCATGTGGGACTGCTCTAGGCGGTGAGTGGGAACCCAAAACAACGCTACTGTATCAGCCCTAAGAACACTCCAGCCCCAAGAGTTTTACAACAGCACAACAGAGGAAAAGAGTCTTTCTTCCACTGTGGTCGTCAGTGCAGCAGTACATTCCTCTGGTTTTTATTACACACTTTAAAAAAGAAATATTCCGTGTTTCTTAGAGCTTATTAATTTGCAAAGAAACCACAAGTTATTCCCTTACATCATTATGGGGTTTTTTTTAAATTTTTTTTAAATTCTATTTTATTTTTTAAATTCTTAGAGGCTATGGAAGGGGACTTCAAAGGAAATGAGTTTAAAACTCAGTATGCTATAAAAGGAGTCCAGACCACATTCACAAATAAGATACCTTTTACTAACAACAAAGCATTTCACAGGTTGTACTGTAGCTTATATTTCCTTGAGAAAATGAATGAGAAGTGAGTAGTGATTCATAAAGCAATCTGTACATTTAACGCACGATAAAATCAGATAGTATTGCACAGCTTTCTTGGAGAGGCAAAAGGCGGTGCCTTGTGATCAGCAAACTAGTCAAATAAAAACCCAGCAGGAGGGGGTGTAATGCTGAATTGCTGCAACCACTCCTAGTGATTCATCTCTTCTCCAGCAACTCACCCAGTCAGCACATCCAGAATGAAACAGGAAAATTTAATGTACATCCCTGCCCCTGCCTTCCCAAAAGGGATGAAAAAGGGACAGTATTGTGCATATGCTCACAGTTGGGGTGCGCATGAAGCACTTCTCTGGGAAAGGAGGTTCACTCCTGTGCTGCTGTAAGAATTTCAGTGTGGCTCCCTACGGACAGGTCAGAGAGAGTCTGCCTCGACACATCAGCCATACACTGACTGGGGAGGTTCCAGGAATTGCGTTTTTCAGGAGGAAGCTTGGTCTCTGCTGAATGCAGCAAACACCCCCACAAATCTCCAAAAGTAGGAATCCTGGCACACTGGAATACCCTCTCTTCCCTTTTTGCCCAGTGAGACATTTCTCTGGCACTCGACTGTGATCAGCAAGATGTAATATACATTCGTTTATGACACTCATAAGCAGAACACAGAAAAGAAGTATCCTCATGCATGCTGGAGAATTGACAATGCCAAAAAGGAATTTCTTTTTCCAGCATGTCAAACGTGACTTCACTCAAAACTCCTAGGAGTGAAGAGCTCTACCTGTATGTTCCATAAGCCCTGCCTGACAGAAGATGCTTCACTCAATGCTTTGTAACCTGGTGATGTAGTCAACACAGGGAACACAACTGAAGCTACCAGCTCTATTCCCAAACTTTCCTGAGGATATTACCAGCACCTGGGATACACTTTTTGAAGACAAATCAGCACTCAGTCACCAAGCTAAGTATCCTGGCTGGCTAAGTCCTCTTGAAAACCCACCCGGGAGTTTGGAAATTTTGCTCTTGTTGTGAACCCTACTGAAAACCTGTCCTGAAAGTGACCTGTATATGGACAGCTTCTCCAGGTCTGAACAGAACAGAAATGTCACTTTACAAGTCCAAGCAATGAAATTAGATGTGTAATCCTAAAGTAAATAAATAAATAAACATTTAAACCCCACAACAAACAGGAAGAAATAAACACGCTTACCCCAAAATTTTTCTTTCTTCAGGGACAGCATCCACTGGTCTCACCCAGCATCTTCACAGCTGTCTGGAATTCTGAGGACCTAATCCAGGCTCATCAATCACTGCCACAAGCACAACTCTCCTGCTGAAAAGTCTGTCAGCAGGGGACAACTCAAAACTTACAACTGAAAATGTGTCCCTCTGACAATGAGCACCTGTACTTCAGTCAAACACTGTATATACACACCTACTGGAGAGCACGAGAACTCTGCCATTCAGTCAGTTATGGAACAGCAAGGTCTTATCTTTGAACTAGTCCATAACATGCAACCAGCATCACTGCCTGAAGAAAAGAAATGGCAAGGTAAACACCTGAATGGGCTTTCTATTCTTCTGCACAGTAGAAAACATAAGGGCATCTTATCATCTGCACAAGGTGTGGAAGGAAATGAGATTAGCTTTATAAATAGTGTCCACCGGGAACAGCTAATTAGTCACCTTCTTGCTACCAAAACACTGGGCCAATTTCAGAATGTGGAACAGACAGAGACATTTCAAGGATGCTGACAATATAAATTTGACCATTAGGTGTGTGATCTCAACAGCAAGATTGAGGTGGGGAGTGAGACAGCTGCCTATGCCCTACCAAAACCAACCATGTCATCACAAGCTACTTGTTGAAAGAACTTGAGAGATGCAGCTTAAGAAATGCAACTCAGTGCGACCATCCTACAGATCAAGTCTCACATTACTGTTGCTTCCCAAATTGTCTTAGAGATTTCAGGATGTGGTCTCAGGTATGCATATTTTCACATCCCCAGACACTGAAGAAGTGTCTCCAGACCCTTCCAGGCTGATGATGAAGCATCACAAGCTATGGGCATAGTCTTGGGCATGCCGGAAAAGCTGCTGTGAGAACTGCATCTACTGGACAGAGAAGTTTGGCATGGAGGGATGCTACAAGCAACAAGTAAAAGGAACAGAGCTGAAAGGGGACTGCCTCTAAAAGTCATTCTTAGAGTATGTAGGATTTTATCATCTCCAGGCAAGGACCTTCATATAATCTCCCTAAGAGAAGACAATAAGAACAGCCCTGACAACTATGTTGTTCCTCAAGCTTTTGTATAGAGTATTGTCGGAGAGAATAAACTCAACAGTGCTGTCTCCAGAGAAGTTGACTATCTACTGCTGGCTAGCCAAGATGTGGTTAAAGAGGTCCAAGTATTTGAAAAAAAGATTTCAATAGGGTTTCTATGGTTTCCTACAGCACCTGATATTGTCACACTGGGACGATCTTCCACAAACTGAATATGTCACCTCAAGGGCTACTTTGAAGTGGAAAAGGAGCACAAAAGAAGCTCTCACTGGAGCCAGTTGCCAGTCAGGAATCAGATGAATGAGTTATAATTTGCCCAGAAGAAACAGATGCTCCTCAGGAGACTGAACTGGAATGGAGATTAGAAGAGGGGGCTTGCTACACTGAGAGAGATCATTCCTGCTACTGCCATGTGGAGATACACATCTCAGTCAGAAAATACACACCCACCATCCTTAGCAGGGTAGGATGGCTTTATCTCAAACACAGAGAAAAGTCAAGAGTGAAGACAGTAAATGATTGCTTTTCGATGAGATGACACATACACACACAGAGATTCCCAAACAGACTGCTCTGAGTGTTAAAAATAATCCTTTGGATTTCTTAATAGTTCAAAGAGTACCTTACCACGCATGTCACTTAAATGAAGAACCAAAGAATGGGCTTTTTACTACTTTGCTGTGGGGGTTTTTTGAGGCTTTGGGGTTCATACTTTTAAGTTTTCTTCAAAGCCTTCGGACTTCATGATTTAATGAAAGATAAGACTGTCACATAACATCTTGACTTCAGAAGCTTGAATTTTAACAAAACACAACTATTGCCACGCTAATGACAGGACAGAAATAGTTGGCCCTTCTCAAATTTGGTACAAACACCACCTGTTGAGTGATCAGCAGATGCCTCAGATTGGAATTTGGGCAACATTCCTTTGCTGTGAAGTCTCTTCCATGCCACTCTGAATAAGAAGAGAATATCTACTTCAGCTTATAATTGTCTGGTTTCTGTCATTCTTTTGTCACAACATTACCACCAGTACTGTCATCTCAGATTTGGCTGAAATCATAGATTTTTGTCAAATAAGCTTTCCCAGCATGTCACAAGAACCAACACATTCCTATGACTTTAAAGCAAAAATTCCAGAGCGAAGAGTTGTTTTGGAACAAATAGAGAGTTCAGCAGCCCTGAAGAACTTGGAGGTTGAACCGATTATAGACAAAAGCAAAACCCACTTCAACATCATGTTGAAAAGTAAACACAGGGGGTGTGGGGTGGAATAAAAGAGGGGGCGGGGAAAGGTTAAGAACATTCTAATTTTTCCCTGTTGTCTGAATTTAAAGGTTTTTATAAATAACACATTTTTTAAAAATTCGCTGTCCTCCATTGATTTCTAATCCTCTGAAAAGTTTTCAGCATTACTAAAGATTTGTTCTTTTTGCTAAAGTAGCAGTTCAGCAATATATTGCCTTAATGCAATTTTTTTTTAAAGTAGACTTAAAAGTATCATTATCCTCATTCCATAGGTGAGGAAATAGCTTATGTAAATTGCTGAAGGTCACTAACCAGTCAACAACGCAGGCTCAAGGCTCTCTACCCCTTGCACTCCACTTTGCAGGAAATGGAATCAAAGGAAATGTCTAAATGAAAAATGTTATTTTTCCTTTTAAGTCCTGGACTTAATACCTGACCCAGAGACCACCAATTCTATGCTCTGAAACATCTGAGAAAAGGGAGAGTTATCTAAACTGAGTTAACTAGCAGGAGCTCATATTAGTAAATAAGGGAAAGAAACCACTACAAACATTCTTTCTGAAAGTATGGGTGCTGAGGCTCTACTTGATTTTTATTGTTTGATATAGTTGGCTATGTGCCAACTCATCCAGACCGTTTCTGTCCATCTTTGCTGAATAGAAATTCCAGTCACCAGGTTTCCTCTTTGCAGGGCTGCAAAAAAAAACACTCTTCTGACTTTACCAGAGTCAGAAGAGATCTCACACCCTAGGGATTCTCCTGCTCTAACATGCCCCTTTACTTTCAAGACTAACATAACAGGGCAGTTTAAATTGGTGAAGATTTGACATTGCATCTACTTTACAGACTCTTCATCTTCTGCTCTCAGCAGCTTTCTAGCTCAAGCAATAAAAGACCAGAGTGAGAGATAAGAAGTAAAAGTTTGCTGCTGCCAAAGATGCTACCAGCCCCCTGTTGAATACTGTGCTCTCCCAACCACTTGGGCTTCCTTGCCAATTAGTTATCCTTCACTCTTCAAAATAATTAGTCTTTTGTTCTTCTCTTTCTGGACTTTGGAACCAGAATGTCCCTCCACCCTTTCTAACACTATCTAGAGGGACTCACAGTATTTAGACAGGAGAGCTCACTGGCATTAAGAAGCCACAATGGCTGACATATCTACCTAGCATATCACCTGCTCCAGGCAAAGCAAGTTATTGGAGACATTTCAACTGGTCCCTAAAGACAAGTTATTTTTAGCAAAAAGTCTCTTTTTCCCCTAGAGATCAAGGATTTTAACCTGCTAGCCAGGTCTCATGAAGAACCTTTGCAAATACAGTTTTATGTGCCATTAAATGTTGCCCTTCCCTTTCCCCTTTCACAATGGTAATGGGGAAAATTCAAGCAAGAGATTTTATAGCACCAATGACAACTGCTAATCAGAACAATAATTTTAAAAAATTTCACAGATAGCAAGAGTCAGCTT
Organism: Formicarius rufipectus; assembly: GCA_013399695.1. Lineage (NCBI taxonomy): Eukaryota > Metazoa > Chordata > Aves > Passeriformes > Formicariidae > Formicarius > Formicarius rufipectus. The sequence goes on from VXAU01002531.1 coordinate 162,248, forward strand.
AACATTTACAGAACATCACTTCTGGTGGATCTATCATCACAAAAAACTCACAGATTTACGATATCCCAAAGCAGGATGCATGAAACTCACATCAGAGCATTTCACCGAGGTGAGACTGACAACATTTGGCAAAACTTCTACAGCTTTTTCCAGGCAAAAACCTATTGCTTTCAGCAGGATATAGGGATGCTCATAATGCAAAATGACTATTAGATATAATGCCATCTAACTCAAGTGGATGTCACCAATATTTTCTAGTCTTATTCTCTACATAGAACAGGTCAGTGCTTCCTGCATTAACTTCTATCCATGCTTCACTATAGCAGGTTTTACATTAGCAAGCTTCTTCCACTTTCACTGCACTCTGCCTAGGGGTTTTTATATCTATCATACTAAGGTTACACTCAGAAAGGTTATTCAGCCTGCAGCCAATGCTGTTGCAGTGGGAGGAAGGGGCACTCCCAGGCTTCATTTCAGCCAGGGTCCAAGTGAGGGTGACAATCTTCATGAGTTCTTCACTGAGAACAACCACAGGAAAACACAGAGCACCTTACTTGGAAAGGAGAGGATTAATGGTCTTGCCAAGGTGTGTTTCGGAATTTATATACACTGACACAGACATTTCAGGAAATGGAGTGGGCTTCCCCAGTACAAGACAGGCATGGACACATGGGAGGAGTCCAGTGAGCTGACACTAAAATTATTAAGGGACTGCAACATTTGTCATACGGAAAAAGCCTAAGGTAGCTTGGATTGTGCAGCCTGGAGAAAGACTGGGGGATCTTATCCATGGACATAAATGTCTGATGGGGATTGTGGCGGGCTGTAAAGAAGATGGAGCCAGGCTCTTCTCAGAGATGCCCAAGAGGCAACTGGCACAATCTGAAATACAGAAAACTCCATTTAAACATAGCAAAAACATTATTATTGTGATAGTGGTTCAACAGTGAAACAAGTTGCCCAGGAATTTGTGCCAAATTCATCTTTGGAGATATTAAAAAATCCTCACTGTATATGGTCCTGAGTAACCTGCTCTTGTGGACCTTACCTTCAGTAGGGTTAGTTGGACTAGGTGATCTCCAGAGACTACTTCCCACTTCAACCACTCTGCAACTCTGACTTTTTAACTTTTTAGGATTGAAATAATTAATTATTAGTAATGACTGATAACACTCATAAAGAACAAATGTTTGCTTTTCAACCACCTGGATAAAAAACTCTCAGCTTTCCTACAAAGATCTGTCCCTCGTCAGCAACTAGGCATGGAGACGTACCTTAGATTCTCCTGCCCTGCATGCCTTGCCTATGGCCAAAGCAAGCTGTATTGGTCCATAGCAAAGGTGGGAACTGTGACACCAGTACAGGGAAGACAAAGGGGACAAGGTCATCAGAAGTTCAGTAACAGGAAGGTTAGGACACAATGCCCTGAAATTCAGTGACACCCTGTGCCACATAGGCCATCCTGAAGTCTGAACTGCGCACATCTCTAATGCTTTAACACCACAACAGCTCAATTCATCACAGCTCAAAAAAAGAACTAGTCTATCCTATTGAATTAGCATGGAAACACATTAAAATCAAATTCCTTCTGTGAGGGTTTTTTTAGGATTACCCCCACTCCCCAAAGACTGAGTCTCACCTAAGAAGCAAAACTGTCCTGTTTTCACTGTTTCCCCACTCCAACTCCAAACATAGCTGTATTTGAAGTGCTGGCAAAACCAGGTCAGAGTATAAACTAGCAAAGCAAGTAGGTATTTAAGGTGCACAAACCTTGCCCTGATGAAGGTAATAATTAGGTCAGCCCAAGAAAAATTGATGAACCTAACATAACACTCCCAAACAGATCAACAGTCTTCATATAAATTTTAGTCCTGGCTGCTATAAAACCATTAGCATTCCCTAGCATTGTAATTTACAGCCTGATGATGCACTGAATCATATTTTAATTTATCTGGAAGATATAAACAAACATTCTTGGATGGAAATTAATACCTGATCTTTGGCTACCTCTTGTGGTATAAAACTCCAGAGAGGAATTATATTTAAAAAAAAAAAAAAAAAAAAGAAAGAAAGAAAGAAAAAAAATCATTGCCTGGCTGATGAGCTTGTCAAATAATTCTGAAGAGGAAATTAGTTCTTAGAGGTTTTTGTGTGTTAGAAGCCTAGATGATCTTACTGTGAAAATGCATTCATAAGGTATAAGCAGGGTGAATTTTTCTGTAAGCCTATGCCATGGATGGCATCTGTTTTCATACATAAGTAGAGGGCAGATAAAGAATTAAACCAAAACGTCACCTCTTCCGTTTCCCTAATGTTCACTGTTCTGCAAGACATTTCATGCTGTCATAGGATCTTGGTGTTCTGAGAGAAATCTGTGAATCATTGCTAAACCCAGGGAGAAAAACATGGGAAGCTGCCATGAACCTCTACTGCACAACCAGATCTCTCCCACCTAAAACCAGGCTCAACAGCTACAAGTAATCTCAAGTGCAGTAAAGGTGCAAGATATACAGTTATGGAGAGGAGAATCATAAGTGCAGCTGTCGTGCTGAGAGAACATCTGTACACTTATTGTACCACAGTTCCTCAGATGTTTATTTCACCAAGTACCAGATGCAAGGCAGAAACTGGGAGAGTGGGAACACAAAACAGAATTTGCTCAGATAGAGAGAATCAGATGGTAGACCCGTGGTATGAGTTACACAAGAAAAGCAAAGAGATTCTCCAAATGAGACAGCAGTTCTATCTAGTCTCCAACTGGAGCAAATCAGTGGAGCCCTACTGAGGCTTATTAGTTCTGGTCTGCTTTTATGTAAACCCAAAACTTTCTTCTGTGGTTACAACAGCAATCTAAAAGGCAGCCACACTCCCTGTTTAAGATACAAACAGAGACTTGTCCAAAGAGAAACAGAATATGTGCAACTTCAGTGTCTTTGTGGGTTTTTAAGAAGGCCTGACAATTTGGGTTCTAGAATAGAAATTCAGGTCTTGCTCAAAAAATCCCCCAGCACCACCCAATGAACTGGAGAACCACCGAGATCACTGGATCACATCAACCAGGGGAAAAAAAAACACACTTCAGTTAAACAGTTTCTTTTCTGCACAACCAACTCAATACCTGGGAGAGTCTTCATTTTCCTGAGAATTTAGTATTCTTTAACACTCAAAAAATGTTCCTATTCATATTGTCAAAGGCATGTCTTTTGGGGTCGTTATCATAACAAGAGTTTTGCTGGTAAAACTACACCTACATTAGATGGCCCTATCAGTCCAAAATCTCTTACTGTAATCCTATCACAGACCTTTGCACAGTGGACTTTAGCCCACTGTAAATATATGGATGGAGAAAGAGTTGTGCCACATAAATACCTATTGATATGTACAAGGAATTAAGACAGAGCACAAGAAATAAGTGAGAAGAAGAAATAGTTCAGATGAAAACACAAGAGAGAAAACAGGGCAGCCTATAGTCCTCCTCAAATCAGAGGCATCACAAAAGGTGATACTACATACAAGTTGATTTTGTGGCAGGTATCATTTTTTTTCTGTAACCAAGGTCACAAGAGATTTATTTTTACCACATCCTACACATTGTGCCATGGAAGTCAATCCAAATACATAAGTGTTTCTATCACACTCCTCATCGTGTTGTGGGTGGTAGGAAACAAACTCTTCAGAAGAGACTGGAAAGTATCCAATTGTGTATGAGCAGAAGAGAATGACAGCATTAACTGCACCACTGCAGAGCTCCTGAGCAACTGAGAGGCACTGGCAGGACTGCTGTAAAAGGAGATAGGCAGCACAAACAATACAGCAAAGGAAGAGGACTACTCTGATGCATGGTAAGGCACCAGAGGGAGATGATTCCTGGACTACCAGGAGCAGACAGCAAAGGAGATCTCCACATGGGATTTTGCAAGAAAGTCAAGTGGAAAAGAGAGGGTTCTCCTAAGGAGGAGTAGACCAGAAGAGTGCAAAAACAGAGCTACATCTAAGTTGTCCTCTGTACAGCAGCATCCTGCAGGAAAAGGAACAATTTCTCCTTACATGCTAATCACTCAGTGGCCAGCACTCACATTCAGATAGGTACAGACAGAGAAACAAGATTTCATCACCAACTCAAAAAGCCATTACAAAATTTGCTGAGGAAATTGCAAACCCAAAATGGGAGCCAGCTGAGACCACAGCCTGCAGGGTCATGTATCATTAGCGCCAAGTGAACCAAGTCCAAATGTCCAGCTTACTGTTCAGGAGGAAACAAAAGCACCACTATATATATGGGCAAAGCATCACCTTTTTCTAATCAAACCTGTCTTAGGTCTGGGTTCGGAAAAGCACTCAAGCATGTGCTTAAGGGTCTATTTTTTTTTGAGAAAGCAGCTCAAAACACACATTTACCTGTAAGTACTTGCTAACAGCTGTGAATAACAGTGAAAATCATAACTAAAATCTTCTGAGAGAAAGGTGTTAAAAGAAAAAAAAAAAAAAGGAAAATGTGATAAGATGCAATTGTCCATCACATTGCCTTATCTCTCTCTGCTAGGAATACTGTGGGATAAACAATGAAAAATACAAGACTATTCCAAAACTAAGATGGACACAGACATTAGACACAATACCCTAGTCACAAAAAATACATAATTAGCACACCAACGTATTCTTGGGTTTATTTATGGCATGGCCACAGGGCCAGTAAAAAGGAAATTAGAACAGCTCTGAGTTTCAGCCTAGCCTCATCCATTCAACTTCCAAAAGGGATCTTTTGCAAGAGTCTGAAGTGAAAGTTATGACCCCATTTAGTGCCGTTCATTAATGGAAGTAAACATGGCACAGTTTTCACACCCTGGCTCAGGCCTGATACCTTCTTGCAGTACATTAATAATCCTGTCAGAGCTGTCAAGGGGACGCAGCACTTGCTGTTCTGATGACGCTCTGTCTCTGTCTCCATGCAAATAATTTGTCTTTCATCACCATCAGAATTGTTTTCCAGCATTTCTGTTTGACCCCATGACTTTTGATCTCTGGCCTAATGTTCCATTCACCCTTATCAAAAACAAACAAACAAAACCACAAATCTGAATAATTAGCTAGAAAGTTGCTGGCTAACAAATCCAAAAGGTTGCAAAGGCAAACTGTCACCAATCTTACGGTATGATTAATACAAGTCGACTTCCACCTACATTACCTCCCTGGGAAATACTCTTCTGCACCAGTTATTCTTAGGTGTTATTTCTGATTAATTATGCTCTCGCTCCATTAGAAAACTGATGGCCAACTTTGCATCTGTCTCTCTGCTTTCTATCTTACAAAGACAGCAGTGATAAAAAATTCATAGGGATGAATGAATGAATAAGTGGTCAGTGTGTCCGAGGAGGTGTGGCAGCTCAGGTTTGCTGTCCTGGGAGCACAAAAGTGAAGGTCACAGAGGCATCAACTGATACAGACCTAATCCTCCCAGGTAGAGGTGCAGTTTTTCACTCACTGTGCAGCTTAACACAATAGAATTATTAACAATTCCATGAAAAAATACCAGATGCATCCTCAGTTTTATGAATGCATATAGCACTGTTGGAGCCAAGGGGAATACTCACATGTGTTTAAGTTAGACACATGCATAAGCAAAGGTAGGATCAGAGCCCCAGCTATAAATATTTATGTCTGCAGTACAACACAGTCTCAAAAATGCATTCACAAAACAGACTATAATGCAAGATCCTGACAATACAGATTACTGCATAGAGTTTCAATGGGAGGTTCTCCTTCTTGGGTCCATTTGAAAACCCCAGCCTCTTTTATTTTAATAAAGCCTCCACTGTCATTCCATCAACCTTGACCAATAGCATCCAGAAGAAAGCAAAAGACAGAAAATACAGTAAAAAATAATAAAAATAATTTGTTACTGCCAATGTAAAAATCTTTTCACATTATGTTTTAGCTTTTTTATTGATTATTAAGTAGGATACTAAAAGGATCTGACTGTGGAATACTAACATACATCTTCAACTAAGATTAGCACAAATCAGGCAAACTCCCACCTCTCTCTTCTTTAGATTTAAAATTAGATTTGGGTGACTAATGCAGATAAAAATATTCATTTGCTTCAGCCATACAATCTGGATTCCTGGCATAAATGTTTGCAGAAAGCAAATGTCAAAGCAAATGTCATTATTTACTTTGGACGAATATTTCTATACATCCAATCGTAGAATAGAAACACCAGCAGATGACTTATGCAGCCAGTCAGAGATAATATCCCTCATATCTGAAACAGTCAATTCACAGAGGAAGAACATTTGGGAAAAATTTTATCAGATACATCAGAACTCTGCATACATAAGATAGAAACCAGAAAAGTACTGATGAGGAAGAAAAGATGGACTTAGTCAAAAGAAATTCCTTGCTCTGAACCCAGGCTGAAAAAAGCCTTTTTTCCCTTCAGTTCAAAGGATTTTGGATCACGCCCCTACAGTTCAGTCCAGTTTGAAAGGCTCACACAAACCTGGGGACATCACCCTGCAAGCATATCTCAGGCACTTGAATTGTGAAAGCATTGCAGGATCAAGGCTTGTAGAGCATCAAACACAAGTTGTAATTAAAATAATTTACATGCTACTAGCAAGTCAGCTAAAGCAAGCACATTGGGTTCCCAGCATGGATTTCAATTTGCTTCAAAATTACTCCAGGGTGGGAGCTCATATTTTTTAGGATCATCCTAGTTAGCCTAGAAAAAAATGCAAGACCCAAGTGACAGTTATTTGATTGGAAGAAGGTGGGGGTGGCTATTACTTGGTAGGTATTTATCTTTACTCGCTGTCTGGATTCATCATGAAAGCAAACACCCATGCTGTGCGTAAACTACCAACAAACATGTCATTGGCTGCAAAAGAAACAGGCTGGGTTGCTTTTTCCTAATGGAATTACTCATGATGTTAGTCAAGCAGAGCAGGCTGGTAATTCCTAGTGGGATCTGAACCAGTGGGAGTCAATCTCAACACATGGATCCTGTCCTCGCCCTCCCCTGCACTCCTCAAACAACTCACTCCTGGATGGAGCTGTGCTCTCGTGACTTCTTTCTTCACCTTGGTGCTGTTTCTTCACAAGCTGCAATTGCTTAGACATCTCAAAACTCAGACAGTTGTCCTCTCCAGAACGAGCTATGTTTTGCACACTGAAATACTGAGATGAACTCCAGTAGGTCCTGGAACAAGCACCTGTCCCTCCACAGGATCACCTTTTATCGCCACAAGTGACAGTGGACATGGAGGGAGTTGTGTGAAAATGAACCAGATTGTGAGAAATCCCATTTCTCCCTCTGTGGGCAAAGCACCTCAGAGAAAATCAGCTGGTAATGAAAACCACTCCACAGAACAACGCCAATATGACTACAGCATCTTCTAATAGCTATACATATTACCTACAAAATTAAAACTTATTTCCTCTTGGCATATCTGGTTCAAACATTCATAAAGTCTCCATCTCAAAAGAAGTCTGGAGTCTTGTTTTAAGGATGCTTTTATTTTTTTACTTAGGAGCAGCACAGTTGCTGAAATCTCTGTGAATTTTTGATTTCGGTTCTTTTTTTGTTTGATTTTTCCATTGTAGAAATTAATATTTTAAGGCCATAAACAAATTCACTCCAGTGCTTATTCTTGCTAATGTTATAGTGCAGGTGGGTGAATGTTCAGGGCAACTCCTACTCACACAAGCCAACTACCTTGTCTCTGACAGACAAACCTGGACATGTTTAGCTGCAAAGATTTAATGAGTTACCCTACCCAGGAGCCTAGTCTCCGAGGTAAGTGTGCCTACTGCAGAGTCTATAGGTTGGAGCATCTCTGCTGGTGTTTCTTACAAGGACTGCAGTTATATTTTAAAACTGAAACCCAATGCTGACTGGAAGAGACCAAAATTCAAACTTCCTAGATCTGGAGCCTTTCCTCTCGGATATTTCTATACAGGCCATAGACGTCTTGATGGATCTCACAGTTCATCTGCTGTGACAGTTCCTTTGCTTCTCACATCAATAACATAGAAATTTATATTTAAATTTTTGCAGCAGAGTGGCTGGAGTATTGAGTCTCATTCATGCTCTGCTACTTACTGAGCTGACAAGTCATTTCATTATTGCATTTCTGAGAAAGCAAAAGTTAGTATGTTGTTCTGAACTTACTAAGACTAATGTTTCAAAAACCTGAGTCATAGGATGGCACCTGAAACCAGCAGATCAGAAGTGAAAGTTATTAGCCCAGATTCAAAGCCTTAGCTGGAATAATGTGTGTTCTCGATTTCCATGGACTGTGTAGTCAGAAGGGAGATATCTGGCTAGATGGGATTTTGCACATCTGTCAGCTACATCAGAGATCCAAATGCAAAAGCCAGCATGTAAGAACATTATGTGGATTTGTGACCCTCTCCTGAGGATTTGGGGTCTATAAACCAATGAATGGATTACAAAGAAATGTAGTTATAGTATATTCATCTGTGACAGATACTGTTGCACCTCAAGATTGGCTCAGGATACTTAAAGGACCCGTTCTCCACACCCTGGCCCTGTGAAAATGCAGAAGGCAAGCACTGCTTAGCCTGAAGAAACTGGAAAATGGATGCTAAAACAGGTTTGCATGTGACCTGAAAACTCCAGATTTTTATAGGCAGAACCAGCACAGTATAGGAGTTTTTTCCTCACTCATAATTGTTCTATATATGAATCCATGCAGAAGAGTCACTGGTTGTTTATCCTGAACCACACCTTAGACACGTGCAAAGATCACCAGTGGGGCTGGAGTTCCTATTAGTCCGGAATCAGACGACATTTAGTAGGCAAACTAAATAACCCTGTTTGTGGACATTTCCTATCAATCCATTCCATAACTTCCAAACTCTGCTTCAAAAATCTTAGCATAAGCACTGCTGAGCTTCAGATCTATTAGGATGCTTTCAGAGAAGCCCAGGACATACCAAGAGCAGATGAAACTGAGCCACTATGTGTGTTACAGATTAGACTTTCAAAACTCCCACCCCCCAAATTTAGCAATTTTGCCACCTTTACCTAGGGAAAACCTATGAAACTAATATTCTAAGGGTTTTTAAAATACAAAACAGCTCTCAAACCCCAAGGGAACACATGTGAAACAGTAACTTTCTGGTCAAAGTGAGACAGCTAAAAACTAAATCTGGTACCAAGAAGTGAGTGAGACAACAGCATTCCCTATTTCATGCAAACCTCCTCAAGCTCACACAGGCATGTGCATTGGTGACCACATTTCCTCATGAACGTGAGTCCAAAATCTCTTCAGTGCTTTGCGTGTCAGATCTTGCTTTCAGTACTCTTCATTTCAGAGAATGAACTGCTGAGCAACACATCTTGGTTTCTCCAGCATGGTAACTACATTTCAGCTCTCCACAAACTGACTCAAAAACCATGTTCTCCCCACTGATCACCTTTCTTTGCTTTGCAAAGACTATGCTTTTTACAGTCACAAGGATCATATTCTGATCAAGTTGCACACTCTAGAGCACTTTCCTCACATCAGTTTTCCCTTTCAAGCCCAGAGGTACCCACAGGCTCGTAACAAAGCACAAGGTATAGCAGCCAAATAGCGGTTGGCTAGAGCTCTCTGAGAGTTCTACTCACCAGAGTGACAAGCACATCACTGCACAGACACTTTATACTTGAAAATCTGGGAAGCCAACACATGAACTTACTTATTTAACCACACAATGTAAAAATTCTTACTTGAGCCACTGGACTATTCTGGGTACATCTTCAGCCAGAGGGTTATTTGTTTCTGTTCTCAGGAGGGCAGCACCATGAGAAGGAGTCCTATTTGTTTCCTTCAGATCTTGTTTGGAAAGGCAATCATTTTAATCTGAAGCCAGGACTGACGCTTTGCACCAAGACAAGACATTATCTGTTGTTTTTTTTTTCCTGAGTTCACCTGTTTATGTTTAATAAAAATGCTCTTTTGTAACTCATGATGGGCTAGAGAATTCCCAAACTATTCAAAATACTTTAAAGTTCTTTTGGGACATAGCCAGATACTTAATATTGTATTACATTTTATAGTTGTCACTTAATCAAGCTATTTAATATTATAGTACATTTTAAAACTGTCACTTAATCACATTTTCTTGACCCTTTTATGTGAATTAAAGATCACTGTAGATAAAAAATGGCATGCTTTAGTTTAAATAGATTCAGTATGTCCAGTTTGACAGTTACTTCTGAGACATTAAAAGAATTTTCTGTGATTAATGTGACCCCCACACGTTAGGTAGTATAATGTTCCATTTCTTCAACCATTAGAGGAAACAGCATTAGACAGAAGGAGCCAAAACTTATCTGACTGTATGTAAAGCTAAGAAAGCCTAAAGATAATGTACAGCTCTGTGAGGTGTACTCTGAGACCAAATGAAATCAAGTAAGTATTTTCTGTTTCCTTACAACTCAAAAATAAATAAAAAAATAATTAAAAAAAAAATAAAAAATAAATAAAAAATAAAGTTCAGTAATAACCCAGTAAGCCTACATTCCACCACAAAGGAAAGCATCTTATGCCACTTGCCCAGAAAAGGAACAAATGCACTTTATTCCATGACAGGTGAGCAGGACTGTCTGTGCTTAGCATAAATGATTGATAGGCATGCATTCTAATCTTCAGAGAAATCTTACATACACATTTACTCACAAGAGCAAAAAAAGTACCTAAGACATGCCCATCTTCAGAACCATTTATAATGGCAGTCATCATCATTTTATGTGGTTGATCCAGAACAGCATCATTGAAAGATTTTATGCTTTTAAGTTATACCTAGTAAATTACCTTCTCTTATAGGCATGTTTAAAAGTATTGTCTTTTATTGTAACCTTGGTTCTTAGATCCTATTCAATTCATCAAATTCTAATCCCTTTTCCTTTGTATCTTAATCTCAAATCAGATTTACCACATTTGTTAACAGCTGTGACTGTAAGTGCTGCCCATTCTTAGCACATTCTGTGTGCTTTTCTTGATAGTTTAATTAGAATAAATACCCTTTTTAATCCATGAAGTGGGACATAGTACAATAACATTGATCTTTCATTTGACAGCAAATTTGTTTGATAACAGAACAGGGTTTAGTGTAACCAAGTCAGCAACAGTAATTCATTTTGGTTAGCCAATTAAAAATAGTGTGTATGCAATACTTCTGTAAACAATGAACAGTGGGATAAAATAATCAAGACATGAAAAGAGCCTGCACAGAAATCAGGATGTTGAGAGAGAAGAATAGTTCAAAATTATTTACAAGAGCTACCAATGAGATGCATGTGGGTATAAAAGTGCCTCTCTCCAAACATGTGGGCACACTGGGAAAAGAAGTCAATTAGCAGGGTCTGCTCAACAGAACTGCTGCCTCCTGCTCATTTACTCTAGAAGGATAATTTTTTAACCTAAATTTTGCACACAGGACAGCCTTTGTCTTCTCCTGGGAGATCTGAACCAGCTTTTGTACTGGACTATCAGCAGCTTGGAAAGGAGAAACATCCCCCTTCATCCAAGAGCAGACATCATCTCAAGCAGTTTCAACTGCTCCTTCCTACATAAATTAAAATCTTGAAGAGCAGCAGAAAACTAGATACACACTTTTCCCTTCATCCAGAAGAAATTGCAGCCATCTAGACTAACTGAAGAGATCAGTCAACCTAAGCTGCAGAACCTCCAAATTAATACACTTTGTTGCTCTAGTATGGATGTTGCAGGCATTGAACAGTGCTAGAACATAAGCACAGCAGTAAAGAGGACAGGTAGTGATGCTACCACTGGGTAAATGGATATCCTTTTCCCTTCATCCATTTTTTCCCCTTCCTATTTGTCATCAGTATTCTTGGATCTTCAATTAGATTGCAAGCTCCCTGGGACATAAACCAGGTCATTATTGTGTCTTCAAAAAGGGATCATCACAAGGGGCCAAAACTGTGTCAATGCTGCTCAGAGCCTTTGGGCAAAATATTACTAAATTGCCCTTCAACTCCAACCCAAAATTATAGGCATGCTGCGTGCAGTATTTTGTAAGCCATTGTTTTGCAACGTGGAAATATGCAAGTGAACATGATACTTGAACAACATAATTCATTTTCCATTCATGAGCCACAATGGGTATCTCATGGCACTGTTTGCTCTTCAGTTTCAAATGTGAACTTGCATAAAAAGTCAGGAAAATGAGTTTTCCTTCATGTTGTTTTACTAAGCTCTTGGACTACACTCTAAGCCCTAGAAGAAGAAATTGCAGTTGCTCTTGTCTCACAAAAGCAGTGAAATTCCCAAAGAACTGAAAAACTCAGCCCTAGGTTGTGTGTTGAAAGCAGCTCTAAGCTCCCTGCATGACCTCAAAGGATGTTCTCTTCTGCTTTTCTTATCATTCCTTGTGCCAGCACTGCATTTGTGTTCAAAAGTGAAAATTAAGTTTTATAGCAACATCTGATAAAAACCCTAATCTTAACTTTTGGAGAATATCCTCAATGACATTATTGGCCTGAGAAGTTTAAAGATAGTTTTGTTTAAATTTCTCTTTAGCTTTTCACTCAAATATCCCATGTATGACATTATTATAATTCTTCTACCGGCTTCATACTTGCCAACTCTTCTCCTATTCTTTTGTTCTTGGGCTAATCTTTCCTTTTATATTAATGAAGCCCTTTGAAGTATCTCTTCAAATCTTCAACTAGATTCCTTTGTGACTCTTTTCCTCCCCCTAAACCTGATAGGGTCTTTTTACCATGAAAATTATTAATACTTCCCCTGCTTCTGGCACTGTACTGTCAGCTTTAAAATGTTCTATTATTATTTCTGATCTTAAGCTGCTTTCTCCTGACCCAGGAATATTGGCAAATTACCGACCTATAGCCAAGCTTTTATAGGGAAGGTCTTGCATCAAGTGGTAGCCTTTCAAGTGCTTAACCACCTAGTAATAATCTTTATGACAAATGGCCTCCTGGTTTGCAGTTATATTGAGAGTGCTAAGAGTGTCCCTTAAAGTGGTCAATGACTTTTTATAAAACCATACCTTGAGTATCATGTCAGCTCTTACCCACCTTGCTTTAGCACACCTCTAGGCACTGCAGATCACAGTAACCCTTTCTGACCATAGGCCAAGTTATAAAATACAGGGGCCTTTGTTCAATCTAAAGACATCAACTTGTCACTCTGGAACATCATTCATCTGCATCGAGCAATGTGCATCATTTTCTTGTGATCAATGCAGAGTCCACTGCTCCTGAATGTTACTGCAGCTAATCATTAAGACAAATTTAATTGTTAAGAGTACTGACATTCCTTTCAGCTGCTTTAAGCAAAGAATTGATTCCTACACCTACAGTTTGGCATTTTGCTGTGAAACAGTCTTTTTGTATCTTTTTCTCCTTCTGCTCCTTTATCACATTGCCCTAAGGGCAATGCAGTGGTTTAAAATTATGTTTTTTAGCAACAGGAAGTGTTTGTGAGTAGCAATTTTCCAGATTTTTTTTCAGGTCACTTCCTTCAATCAAGAGCATGCCTAAAATTACAGCAAACTAGAAATAAAGACTATTATCCATGAAGCAACATGAAACAAAATGTTCCTTAACAGGTTCTGTCCTCGTCATCCGGCTGAGTAGAAATTCCACAGGCAAACAACTTTTCACCTCCCAACCACAATTCATGGCTTTTAAAAATTGCCTCATCATAATCAGAGGTTTTGTCATGGCTTTCATCAGAAAAACAAATCCAGAAACAAACACAGATGACAAAGACTGTGACAGATGCCTTTGTTTGTTGTAATGATCCTCCCTATGTGGATAAAGAACCACAGTCGAGAGTGGCAAGTATCTTTTGACAAATGTAATTTTGCTGAAGTGGGAATACTGAGGGAGGAGGTGGCTGACAAAACTTGTTCTCTTAAATTAGAAAATCTTCAGCTGGTCCACAGACGACAATATCCTTCTGATTTTTTTCTAACCTGGTTTCCAATTACCAGTAAGATTTTTTTTTAACCAAAGAGTACAGAACAATCAAGCTTATAAAATGCCTTTTTAATGTTCAGCTATATATGTATCTCCATTGGGTCTATTTGCAACATTTGCTGTGCTTAATCCAAAAGATGAGACACACATCACACATGAATCAAAAACATTTGGCAAATGCCCTGTTCAAATAATCCCGTTCTCTCATATGCCCCCCAAGCACAAGACCTTTTACATATCCTCAGCATTCCCTAATCTTTCTGCTCTCAAAGTAACTCCTACCCTCACCTCACAAAAGAATAAATTAGGCAGTCTGCAGGCTTCTTGAAGCTTTTGCAAAGAGACTAGGGCAGAACCGAGGTTGGAACTCAGAAATCTGCTGGCCCCAGCAAAACCAACCTGAGTCAGCTGAAAGCTCCCGAGGGACAAGCAGACTTCTAGGTCATGTTGCTGGCCACTCCATTGCTTGAGTCCTTGGTCACTGAGACACAATACAGGTGACAGTTCCATTTGCACACTCAGCATTATTCTGAAAGTGCTCTCTCAAAGCTGGTGGGGGCTTCACAATTGAAATATATTTAAAAACACACACACGCACAAGTCTGATGCTCCAAGGCTGAACTTGGAGCATTAAGTGCACACGCCAAAGGACTTCAACCAAAACCAACGACTGCTCCTGGCAAAAAGCTGTTCACAGAGGAACTGGGGATTTGCCTCTAACCTTGTACACAGTCAATGTTGATGAGGGAGGGGAGCAATCTGAATATTAAAAACTGCTGCCTCAAGAATAATATCATGTACAGATTTAATCATAATAAAAAATGATCTGCAAGTAATTGTAGTCATTACTACATCTGCTCAGAGCTGTGGGTAATCATTATGTATGAGTGAATTAAATCAAATTCCATATCATGGGCCTGATCCTAGAATTTCTTGGGAAAACTCACTTCTTATTAATAATCTCCCTGAGTGTAGTGGTCTATTTGCTTCTATGGATATGTTTCTTATAAGAAGAAACTTTCAACCCTTCTGCACTTTACCTTTAGGCTTAATTAAAACCTGACCCAAATAACTTAAGAAGGTAGACTGAAATGTAGATTTCAAAAGGTGAGAAATTAATTTGTTTCAGGCTGTTCTTCTCTCTGTAAAGGCACTGAAGTGGGAGGAGAGAAAGATATAAAGGTACTGAAGTGGGTAGAGAGAAAGATGTTCCAGTGTGGAACCTGAGTAAATGAAAAGACAAAGCCTTCCAAGATAAAACATTGAGCTCAAATTCCTTCCTTCTGTCACTAAATCCCAGGCATTAGCATGGTACTGGAGACACAGGTGTAATTTACAGCACAAAGTAGGAATGTCAAACCCTGACTCATGAAGATAAGAAAAACTTGTTTACAAAAGAGCTGCTGAAGGGCAGAACTGGAGCCAAACTCAAATGAGATCAATAGCCAGATGAATTATTAGTAAAAGAAATAAATTATTAGCGTAATTTCTTCTTTGTCATCTATGCCAAATGTTAGAGACTGCATTTTAGTATACCATCATGAAAATCTATCCAAACCGGAAAGTTTTTACTCCAATAGACTTGTGGTGACCCCTGTGTATGTTTGAAATGAGCAGTAAGAATGGAGGCCCCACAGGCACCCTCTGTTCAGAGGTCAAGTTTTGACCTTCTTACAGATAAGGGAGGCATCATGATCTTCCAAAGATGCAGGAGAGAAATGGAACTAGGCCTGAATTCTTCCTCGCATGCCCTTGGTGAGGTCACAAGAAAATGTGTTATAACCTGAGTTTAGGTGGCAATTTCATTGTCTTTTGCATGGTGGATATTCTACCAAAAATAGTCTTGAGGGCAGCTGGTGCAAGGTAAAACTATAGTAGTTTGTGTACATCTCCCCATCACCCACAGCTACACACATATACTCTCCCTACTAACATAGGTAATTGAGTGCAGTAACACAAATGATCATTTTTTTTCCTTCTGAAACAAAAATGAGCTGGCAAGCATAATCAAACAATGAGAATCATTTTTCCAAAGTAGAGTGAGAGCAACAACAACAAAAAATCTGGTGAGAATTATGACAGCAATGTAAGAATACAATCAAGAGAAAAATCCTGATAAATTAGGCCCTTACATTTTAAAATGCCTTAAAACCAGTACAAATAAATATAAATTTGAATAAAATTCAATGCACAATTGAATTAGAAGGGAAAAAATCAACCGAATTGCTAAACTTCCACTATAGAATTGTAAGTAGTTTGTCTAGATAAAGCTATAAAATGAATAAAACAGCAGCAAAAAGGATTGAACTTTTGCTGTCAGTAAGAAATCCAAATCATGGATAAGAGTATTATGAATGCTGCATAAAGAGCTCTGCAAAATATCCTCCAGTGAACAGGAACTAATGATAGATGAATGTGCACATGTAATTGAACATGCAGAAAAGAAAACCAGCATTCCAAGAAGAAAAACAGAAAAGCTATCAGGAGTACTGGCTCATGTGAACATCCACGAGAATGAGATGCATACAAGGAGAAAAGGCAAATTACCGAAAATGCAGCCTGCTCTGTAAAATAAAATACATGTTTGGGTCTACACATATTCTTCATTAGATTACCAAGGGAGCATGTGTCACACTCACAGTCCTGAGGAATGCTGGCAAGAACATTCAACCACATAAAGCTCGCCTGGTTTTGCATTTCATTACCACCATCAGGGCCCATGTTGTTCCCATCTTAATTGATGGTGAACTTCCCTCTGACTTCATGGAGAGCAGGATCAGGCCCTTGCCATTTTAGCTCACCCAGCAAAGGGTTAAAAAATAAAGGGTAGCCAAACTCTTGAAATGCACCTCAGTCCAGAAGAAAGCCACTCCAAAGAACTGACCCCTTTTGCATTCCGCACCATAAGAAATAGGATTTTCGTACCTGTGTTTTGTGTTAAGTTGTTGGGCTCAGCCAAATCAAAATTCAAGCAAAGCAAAGCCACTCGAAACAAAAATCAAATGGGATTTTGCACTCCCCCCACTCACTGAAGCAGCCCCACACAAAGGTACTTTCAGCAGATGAAGCCAGTGCACCTTTTAAGAGCAAGCAGAAATATAACATATTTGTAACAGACAAATTAGAAGTGCATCAAGGTACTGGATGAAAACATTTCTTGAACATAAGCCAAGTACACAGTAGGAATAGGTTAGAAGGCTAAATCATTTCTAACCACAACTTAAAGAAAACTTCATAGTAAAAATAATATCCTTTTTTAACTCTTGTCTTCCAAGCACACATCACAACTTTTGTTGCCATTGGTTTTAGTCCCTGTTTCAAAAGCAGCATTTGCTGTAACAGCTCATTTTTTCATGCAAAATACTGAATCTAATTGCGGAAATATGTCATTCCCTCCTCTCCGCCACATGGCATGAGTTAATGATGATGAATGAAAGTAATAAAACCCAAATCTTTTTCAAACTAAAGCTCCTGTTAAATTACTGGAAATTATATGCATGCGTCTACAATGAGGACACTGCAGAAGGTCAAAGATCTTGCTTCCTGCATTTGGCCAAACTATTCAACAGGCAGCTTGGCTGAACCTGCACAGACACGTTTTTGCAGAGGTCTGGGGGAGCCACCTAAGAAAAGCAGCTTAGTTCAAGGCTGGTGATTTCATTAGAGCATTTCTCCCCTTCCCCATGGAACACTAAATATTGTTCACCAGAGTCTGTGACCTGCGCCACATGTCCATGGCAAGCTATTTTTGGATGATCGAGGCCAAGGTTTGGAAGAGTAATATATTAACTGATGTGATATACATCTTTAATGAAGGTCCCAATTTCCCTAATACAAAACTTTATTCTGTGGCATTGATATGAAGCAGAAGGAATACAGCAAATTTAGGGCCAGATGCTGCCTCTCATTTACTCTGAATCACACCCAATTTCTCCAGTTGGTCCACTAGGAAGACAGGTAAACCATTCAGAGATTAAGGTCTGTCGTGCTTTAACCCCAGCCAGCAACTAACTCCAAAGCAGCCTCTTGTTTGCCTCCCCCCCACCAGTGGGAAGGGGACAAGAATCAGGGAAAGAAAAAAAAAATAAAAAAGAAAAGGAAAACTTGCACACTGAAATAAGAACAGTTTAATAATTGAAACAAAAAATAATGTTATTTTAATATTAATTTTAATAATTTTTAATTTAATATTATTTTAATAGTATTATTACCACACTAATATTATTACCACTAATAATAATGTTAATTGTAATAAAAAAGGAGAGAGAACAATAGAAACAAGACAGACAAGTGATGCACAAAACAATTGCTCTCCGCCCCTTGACCAAAGCCCAGCCAGGTCCCAGGCAGCAATCAGCCCCTCCCAGCCAGTTTCCCACAGTTTATATACTGGGCATGAAATCCTGTGGTATGGAATATCCCTTTGGACAGCTCTGGTCAGCTGTCCTGGCCATGCTCTCTCACTAAGAAGTCCTCAACTTAGGGTAAGCACTGCTCGGCAACAACCAAAACATCGGTGGGTTATCAAAAATATTCTCATCCTAAATCCAAAACGCAGCACTGTACCAGCTACTAAGAAGAAAATGAACTGTATCCCAGGCAAAAGTAGGACTAGGTCCTACTCAATAAAACCACAGATGGCAAAATGTATTTCTCTCCTGTCTGCAGACTCTGTTTCTAATTCTGCATGCTGCAAACTGCACCAGCTTATTGCTGTTCTTCCCATTCATTCATTTCCTCATTTTTGCTTAACTGGACAACAGTTCTGTGGCCCCTTCTTTTCCTCTGGGCATTCAGACACTATGTTCTCCCTTCTTTTCCCCCGGCTCACTTTGGAGTCTTTTTGTCTCCCTTCCTTTCATCATCAATTCATTGGGGTTTCATTGTTTTTGTCTTCCCACTATGTCGATCTCCCACTCCCTGTGCTTCCCTCTTATGGTCCATTTCACAGATGGACAACAGAAGACATAGCAAAAAAAAATAAAAAACACATAAGTAGAGGAATTCCTAATAACCTCCTTTAATGTATTTCCTTCCCACAGATGAGTTAGAAGGCTTTGAATCTTGGACTGGTGTAAATCAAGGTGTTACTTTGCACAAGTCAGCAGAGGTTATTTTGGAACAAAATAAAAAGCATTTGTAGCATCAGGTTTAACAGCAGCAAAGTAAAACTTAACATCTTTGCTAGCTTAATTTCTCTATCCATGAAAAACAGTTTGCTGAATGGAAGTGCATAGAATTAGAAACATTGGTTTTCAGAAACAAAAGACCTAAATTCTGCCACTTGTGTTCACAGTGAGGGAAAACTTACTCTCTAAGCAGTACTCATTTCAGCTCACTGGAGCCATCAAGAAATCATGTGGAATTCAAGTCCCACTGCCAATTTTTTAATCTTCCACCATATAGGCAGGAATGGACAGAGATGTTATCAGCAGGTAAATAACGTAAGGGTTCACCTTTCACATTTTCCATAAGAAGCTGAAAACCTTCCATTTGTTTCCGACCTTGCCAGTGCACACCTGGTTTTCAGAAACCAGCTTTGGGAAACGAGCTCCAGAGCTCCCACATCACCACTATACTACTGGAAATTTCTAACTAACCTACCATGAGGAAGTCACTTAACTTTAGTCCTGGTCATGCACAAAAGGAGGAGAAAATCTAACTTGGGATGGTATTTTGCCAACTATTTCTGAATGCAATGGACACACAGAAGTTTCAGCAATCTCCATCACCTTTGAAAATCTCTAAGGGATGTAAGTAAACTAACTACATAACACCTCTGCAAGCATAATCCTGGTCTTAATGGTTTAAGACTAGATTTTTGGTTCAGCAGTTTTGCATGGAGCTTATAAATACTATATAGAATACACTGTTGTTTTCTGGCATCCTCTGTCCACAAACAGACCCATGTGCTGGAGTGGGATTAAATCCATTTGCAAGTCTGCATGTCCAGTTTAAAAGAAGCATTTTTAAGCTTTACCTCTTTGTAGGCTGAGAGTAATAGCCTCTTGCTACGAGTTGGGGCACCTCTTCTGGACACAGGTCTTCTAGGGGCAAAATAACACCAACTTTAATAAGAAGGTTTCATAACCAAAGCTGGGCCATGTGAGCTTTTACATACTAGATGAATATTTATAAGAACATGTCCTCATTTACTAAGCTTCTGGGAACATTTTCACAATTAAAAACCAAAACAAAACAAATTGAAAATAATTGTCAACATACTGACAACAATTGGCAGCTTTCAAAACAACTCACAATGCCATCTCCAGGCCTTCAAAATCTCTCCCACAATGAAACCCCATTACCATCCTATCCAGATGCTTATGCTAATCTTTGGAGTTTCCCCTCATTCCCATGCCCCCATCTGTCTAAATGAAGCCCTTAGTAAGATTTGAATCATGAACCCTGTGCCACTTTTAAGAGTCACATTGAGGTAGCAAAAGGAGGGTATTCCAGTTCTTTACTAAATAACTTGCTTCAGCCACATGGGACAGGTTATAAGCATTGTCATGGCCTGAGCAGATGCAACAATTCACACTAAGGTAAAACAGATTTCTGGAGAAATCATATTTGTGGTCTCTGCTGTTAAAAGGAACTCCAGTGAGTTATACAGTTGTTATTCACGATGAAGTTGTTAGTTACCGTCAAAAAGCTCACAGCACTAACTCAGGAGAAGTGCAGCTTGCAACACCAATACGTGTTACAACTTTATCTCACCCATACGGACAGTGGAGAAAGCTGCTGAGAATGAGGAATCTCTATAAAATGAAGACAAGAAGCTGCTGCCGGACCATGATTCAGCCTTGGAACATTCTACAGGAGCACTAGGACTCAAAACACCAGCAGAAGGAAACTGAGATTTAATCTGAGATGATGGCAAAGCTCAGATATCTTTTGAGGCAATAGAGGAGGCAATCCTGACCAACCCACTTTGCATTCCCTAAAGATAAGCACAGTCCAGCAAACACTGCAGCTCTCTCACAGCAGAGACTGCTCAGCAGAGGAAAACTAAAACCAGAACACCTGGAATAGTGCCCTGCATAGACAGAAAAAGGGCCTTCTAAAAGCCACAAGTAGACAAATTTCACCTGGTTGCAACAACATTCACGCTTTGTGGAAAAGTAGCGCGTTGCATAGCTGCGATTTCGTAACATCCAGCGCATTTCAGGCAAGCAGGAGGGAGGAATGAATGGGGCAGAAGGTCTGCCTCTGGCTTCTGCACAGCCAGCATCATGGAACTCTGGAGGCATGAATCACCAGCTGGCTCCAGGAGTGCTGAGTTGTGGAGTCTCTGTGACCGGCACCCACAGAGACACAATCAGAGATGAATAGACGTCTCCGGGTAGGAGCGTGGTGAGCAATGTAACGCTTTTACAGATGGCACAGTCATAACCATTAAACAGTTATGGCCAGCTCAAGTGAGAGAGTGAAGAATGTGTGCACAGGGTGATAAAATACACCCACAACATTGAGGAAAATGCATGTATTCTGGTTTTAGATGCATGGGTTATCAAAGACAAGTGAGCACTCACTACAGTATGATCCGTTATCAGAAACCTAAGGCAGCTGGTTGGATTCTGAACTTTGACTCTCAGAGTCACATGTGGTCACAGTTTTCTGGGGAGTAGAGAGGGGGAAAAAAAAAAAAAAAAAAAAAGCCAAGAGGTCTTTTAGCACAGCAAGTTTAATCTGGTCAAATGATTTCTCCTTCTCTCCATCCCTGACCCCATTTAAGTGCTATCTTAAATATTCCTAGGGACCCAGTGGTCCATAAAGAAAAAATGCTAAAGAAAACATAATCTTTCAAGGGCTGACATTACCTAGTTCCCAGCTCAGCTACAGACTAGTTGCTGTGAAATGCAACAACCTGGTGGGAATTAGAAAGCTGTCTTTTAACTGCCATTATTATCTCTAAAGCCTCTCTAATAGCAATCCCAGAATATAGGTTTAAAGAAAAATCATTGTAATGGAGGTCCCAGTACTACATTTTTATATTGCACCAAGTCAAGCTATTGATTAGCTTTACATTAATTTTAAAAGCACAAAGAATTTGTCATGATTTTTCTCCCTTTGATATCAGCATCCATCAGCAATTGCATCAGTTTTCTGCTGAGCTGCCAAGCAAAGTTAAATGATGATGCGCTTCCTCTCCCTGCCTTCTTATTCCAGCTTGGTTCAGCAATCTCCACCAGCCACTTCCTGTCTCCCCTATTGCACCGTCTGGCACTTACTTCAGACAAGTCAATATGTTTAAATTATACCTGTACCAGGCATAATTAATCATAAAGCTTTCTGCTTTGTAATGTTATTTGAACTTCTGCTCGGTGTTCATAAGTAGAAAGCAAAACAAAGAGAGTTCAATGGTGAAAACCGTGCCACTTTCCCCTCCTCCTCATGGAGTTGGAGCTCCTTGGATTTCAGAACAAGAGACAATTTCTCAGGAAGTCGCTGCTCCCCGACGGTTCTGATTTGTGTTGTTGGACTTCAGTAGGCTACAATGAGTAAGGACAGCACTCCAAGGAAAGCATCCATCTTTATAATCAGAGGTATTTTGTATGGGATCACTCTGGAAACACCAAAGTTTTTTGCTGTTAGGGCTTGGTGCTCTGTGTGTAAGAGAACAACCTCAGAGGTGGTGAGCATGGGACCCACCTCTGAGTCACAGTTCTACCTTTAGAACTGTTATTCTCCAGGGCATGTAGTAATTTATAGCCATTAGAGGCCAGCAGTAAATTACTCCCCCAGCCTGGCTCCAAGTCAAGCTCTCCAACCGGCCACTGGAGACTCGGTGGGAGGGAAATGCAGAGAGCGAGAAGTGGTTGGCATCCACCTCTTGTCCATTCCAGCGGTGTCTACTTCAAGAAAAGAGGCGGATAGACAACTTCTAAGATTCAGCTGGACTAGGTGCTGGGCCACCTTGTCTAGACTGTGCTGTTGCCAAGAAAGTTTGGACCAGATGATCCTTAAGGTCCCCTTCCAAGCTGGTATTCTACGATCCTATGATAAGTAATGTTTTCATCTTCCTAGGAACTCAGCTCAAAAGTCTGGATTATCTTCTCGTGGTGGAGCAACAGAAGCTCTGTCCAAAACCAATCACTCATCCCACAGGGAGGAATCCTAAGCAAGAGCTTAGCCAGCTGCTGAGGTGTTTCTTTTAGGTGTTTTGGGAACAAAGAGGTGTTTCTCAGCAGAAATGAGTCTTTCATATAATCCACAGCACAGGCGCCTTTAAAACACTTCAAACAAAAAATAAAAGCAACAACAAACCCTCTTTTCTTAGAGCATCCCAAGCAATTTTACAGAGATTAATTATCCTTATTCATTTTTGCCTTTCCATATATTTCAGCTCTCCCACAGAAAACTAATCCACTGGATTTCAAATTATGGCACAATTAGCATGAAATTAATTAGCATCTGACCTATCCCCTAGTTTTCCTCCAGCTGAGACTACCAACTTTTAATATAAGCCTAAAGCAAAAATTGTAAGACTAATATAGCTAATGGGACAAAGGACTTTTAAATTAAAGAGACTTTAAAAACAGCAAATTACAGCCATAAGCATTTTCCTGACAACAACCCCAAAACTCCAGCCCTCAAACAAACTGTAGGGAAATATTTCCTCTCTCCCTAACACATACAGAATTCTTTTGCAAAGCCTACAATAATTCCTCCCATGTTTGAAAACTCTCATGGCCTTTCAAAAGTAGAGTGTCTATAGTTGTCAATTACCAATGCCTTTTAGTCCCAGCATGCAAAATCTCTTGTAACCTCTCCACACACCTGTAAGGACTTTTGAGTCCATTGCATACATATAATCAGTTTCCCAACTGTATCATAGCCTTCACAATTTCCTGCATCATTTATAGACCTCTTCAGTGTCTCTCTTTACCACTGTATGTATTTTCCACATTCCTTCAGGCTCCTCTTCACTATCTACTACTCAAATTCCTTGCCCTCCTTCCTCTTCAGATGAAGTCAGCTGTCATTAACTGAATGCTCCAGTTATTCTTTTTCATAGTTACTTCCATCACTGCCATCCCTGTCTTCCACGTGAAGCCTGTGATTCACTGATATGCAATAGTATTTAACTCCTTTGCTTTGCCTGGCTAGAGTGGAACACAAGTTTTCCATCAGAAAAGAAGACCTGTGCTCAAAGGAACTTTTCCTCCTAACCTGCCACTTTCATGAGCTGTCACAGCCTCTGTGAAATTTAGTAACAGGCTTTCCTCCACTTCAGAAGGATAAGAATTCCAGGTGCAAAATCCACTGTCTGTGCACTAGAAAGCAATACTACAGACACAGCTTTATCGGGAGGAGTTTATGTCCCTGAAAGTGAAACATCCAGACAATGCCCACACCACTGCAGAAAAATGAATAGCTTGGATAAAGCTGGTAATAGAAATGGCAGTAAAGAAAAAAAAAGAAAAAAGACACATTCAGGCACTGCAGGGAAAACAATATTTAAGCAATAGAAGGGTACAGAAGATGCACGAGGTACATAGAAGAGCTCTTAGAAAACCTATTCATGGCCATATAGCTTCCACATGTACAATACAAAGCACACTTCATTCTCTCACCAGTAGAGACATCTAGACATCATTCAACATCAAGATCTCAGTCAAGAGAGCTGTGATATCATTAGCCTTCGAGAACACTACAACCCAGAAACTACAGAGAGCAGCAAACAGAAAGAGAGGGAAGAAAACCACATTTTGTACAGACACCATATATTTTCAATACTTGTTTTTCATTTCCCAAGTCTGGGGTTCACCTGGGCATTTACTGATGTCACAGTCTGACAACTCTGGTTTTATAGACTGCATTGACTATTGTTTCATTGTGGTTGCCAATATTGATTTTTTATGTTTTGAGAAAACACTCCACTTTTTTGTTATGAGGTGGAAGCAACCAGCACTCCAATCCACAGCACTCCAAATCATTCTGCACTTCAGTAAAACAGCCCTAAGCCCTCTGCTGCTGCTGCTCTTCTTTTTTGCAAAAAAGAATCAAAATAATTTGTTTGTTCCCATCCACACTCAGATAAGGGGTTCAGGGAAAACCAGAGAAGGAAACAGCACCAATAGTCACAGCCTAGTTCAACAGCAGGAGGAACCTGCCTCATGCCCAGGTGTAGTTTGGTCAGAGGAGATAGGAGTGGAGCACAGTCCAGCAGCTGGGCTCAGCACCTGCTCAGGTTGCCTCTTATGCACACAGATGCCATCTGCTGCTCTGGACCAGGTGCAAAAAGAGGGCAAACAGCAGGTCTTTACCCATACAAGTATTGCAATCCCACATGCTGGCACACATGTCATATGTCAGTGCATTTCCACATTGTTTGCCCAGTTCCCAGAAACAGTAGGCAAATTCAAAGACTTATTTTAGCAGGATGTCAAACTGATGAACCAAAATGAGGTGTCCTTTCACTCAATTTCTCTTCTCCTACACCTAAATACCTCTTTCAGAATGGAGCAGTTTATGATGACCTGGCTCACACTAACCCTTCGCCCCTCCAGAATCCACACTATTAATTCTCATAATAAAGAGTATTTTAAATATATTTTTAATCCTCTGAGAAAACCAATTTCATCCTTGAATGTTCCATTGATCTACAGTAAATAAATAGGCATTAGGGAGAAACATTGTTTATTTATTTCCTTGCCACTTAGAATTTAATCCTGGGATTCTAAAGGGATGATTATAAATTTCTCTAACAGTCCCTAGGGTATGTTTTGAATGTAGTCATCTAAGATAGGACTCTTGCACTCCAGGATGCCAGTGCATTACAGCTTAGAAAGATTATAGTCAAACAGCACTCATTTATTACAAAGAGGGATGAGTAGTAATTCCAGGACACACACTAGATGAGATTTCAGCACTGTCGAGTTTGTGTACAGTGTGGAATGTATCTGGGAGCTTTCCAAAGCCTGCTTCCATACAGCAAAGTCTCACTGAGAGAGTTCCTGTCAAAATCTTGTTAGTAAAACAAGAGATCAGGAGCTTCTTCAGTGAAAGAGAGTTTCTGCCACTTATTGAGCTGAGTTTGTGGAGTTGCAGATTTATGCCCATATGGAAGGACTGTGGACATCTGACCTCTTACACTGGAAAATCCAAGGCCAGTGGTTGCTTCATTCAAACTTCCATTCTTCTTGAAAAATCAAAGGATGGGACTTTTTTGGAAGGCACAGGTTTAGGAATGCTGTACTGGAAGGGACCAGAAAGGTCACTGCAGCCAGCTGTATACAACTGGAAGAATCAAGTCTGCTTGAACATCAGCTCCTATAACCACAGGCCATAAAACCCTCTCCTGGCTCAATCTGAAAGGCTGAAAGTGATGAAGACCTCATCTCATACCCAGGAAAGCAGTGGTTAATGACTCTTACAATATAAAGAAAAACCCAAACAAAGCAAAACAAAACCAAAACAAAAACACGCAAACGAACCCTTCATTTCCTATCTTGTCCAGCCTTTTCCTGGGAGAGGAAAAAGCCATCCACTAATCAAAAAACTATTCAAAGTATATCTAGGATATCATTAGGTCACGGTGTTGGATAAACTGACTAGACTGAACCTCTGTGTGTAGGTTTTCCAGGCCTCTGATCATTCTCCTAATGTCCTTTTCTAAGCACTTCCTGACCTGTCAGTACAGCCTCAGCAAAACTGAGCAGCAAGGAACTGTTAACAAAATGAGTAAACTCTTCAAGCAATATATTTCTACCGTATTTCTGAGGAGTAGGAAGATGTAATTCAGTGGGGAGAAGTGAAAGAAATGGCTGCACCATGATACAATCTTTCTTAAACGCCTTGGAGACTCCAGATCCCCAGTGCATGTCAACACACAGCCTGGAAGAGTGGCTGGGCCAGAGCCGTAGGTTGCACACAGCCGAACTGAATGCTCCACACAGCAAGGGTGAAGTCTGCTTTGTGTCACTGCAGAAAATTAGGTTGATATCTAACAGATGACATTTGCCAGTAAAAATTACTGTTCTCATTGTGTTTGTCTTCTGGGAGACATTCCACATCTGACATGCATCCACAGTCCATGCAGGTACCAAGTGTACCTTGCTGTAGACGGCTTCCAACCTGCTACACAGGTCCTTCCAGGATATAAAGTCTCAGGATGGCAGTCTTTTTTGTTTAATTTCTCAATCTCCTTCATGCTTTAATTAATATTAATTAAAGACTAATCACTTTCATTGCAGCCAGGTGCTGAACAAATTTCTCATTCGTTTTTGGCCATGTGGAGAGAGAGGGGCAGAAACAGAGACCATCTCTTCTTCTTCCTGTTATCCCTGGGCTCCTATTGCTCACTTTAAA
The DNA here is from genome assembly GCA_013399695.1 of Formicarius rufipectus. Taxonomy (NCBI): domain Eukaryota; kingdom Metazoa; phylum Chordata; class Aves; order Passeriformes; family Formicariidae; genus Formicarius; species Formicarius rufipectus. The sequence continues at coordinate 189,543 of VXAU01002531.1, forward strand.
GCGTACCTTTGATGCTCAGAGGTGCAGACTACACCTCATTGCATAAGGAGTTCTCTGAGCACAGGACACTAAGGTGGTCTCTGTCTCAAAAATGTCTATTATACCCTGACACGAAGGCAAAATGCAGAGCCCCTGCACCACCACTGTTGTTTCCCTCCTTTATTATGGAGGCTGTGCACGGTAAATGCAGCTGCAGCAACATAAATCCACATAAACCAGATAGTGTTACCACTTCTGGCAAAATCTGGGGGCAATGAAGAACAGAAAGGTCAATGATTTGTCCCAAATCACAGTGAAAATTGGTAACATAACTGGAAAACGAGTACCCATCTGCAGAGACCTGCGTGGCAGCTTCACTATGTGGTCAAAATTAGTCAAACTGATGATTTCACCACTTACAACTGATTGCACACAGGAACATGAGGGCTCAGTTTCATTTAGTTCAGTTGCAAACTAGAATTTGGAGGACAAATTCCTGCTCCTACATTAACAGAGATTTGGGTAACATTGTGAATCACATGGTGCAAAGTGGGAAACTCCTGTCTCTTCTAGATCCTATTTAAGTCAGACACAAAGAGTTTAGCCAGGCAGATCATGCACACAACAATTACTTGAAGCCTATGAGAAAACCCTCCGAGGGCTCATCTTGCTTCTCGAAGAGCCGACACACAGAGGAGTTCCCTGCGATGCCTTTCATGATCTCTATTGTTCACAGGGTACTAAAGTAATGAATAGCCTCTGTTTTTCCAAGTTTCAGTCACAGAATGCGCATGCTAGCATTAAAAGGAAAACAAAAGTGCAGAAATGCCAAGATACTATGTAACACACAGCCCTTCATCACTTGCATTGATGCACAGTGTTACAAATTTTATCTAATCAACTGACATTTTAAGTAGTGGAGAATTTAACAAGAATAACAATGTGGTGACAATTTAGTCTTTCTTCCCCCTCCATAAAAACACTGTCTTCTGTTTGGTCTAGATTTAGGTCAAGACATTTCACTAATTTGCTAGTCATTAAAAAGATATTTTTATACCCAGCCTGTAATATTATACTCTTCAGTGATTATGATAGTTCCCAACAGAATTCCAGACTTGAAAATGAAGGCTGGGAAGCTGAGCTGCAATTATGATACTTTAAATAATTCCACAAAAGTAGAACCACTGTTAAATAATTTATAGTCTTTGATCTTGTCACAGATCTACTGAAATCTTCACATCACTCAAGCTAAATATTTTCAAACAGAAATGGGATAGGTTACTTCCCTCCGCCCACTTCTGTCACTGCAGGAGCACAGGAAAATAACAGTGCCAGGGGCCGAATTCTTCATTACTTTGGTGTAAGCTCCTTCTTGTGTGAAAATTTTTCCTCTGGGGTTTAAATACATTCAGAGATAAGTCTTTCATCACAGCACCTTGAAAGGTTATGAAAGTAGCGGTTATTTTTGAATCAGTGAGTCAATAAGATTGGAAAAGACCTTTAAGATCCTCGAGTCCAACTGCCCACCTACCACCACCACTATTTCCTCCCTTGAACCACATCATCAAAACAGATTTCCCTCCTAAGTGACATAATTCCCAATGTTTTACAAAACAGAAAATGTTACCTTTCAACTCTGCATCTTACACAGGTATAGAACCATAGAATATCCTGAGTTGGAAGGGACCCCTAAGGAACATCAAAGTCCAACTCTTGGCCCTGCATGGGACAGCCCTAAGAATCACACCACGTCTCAGAGCCTTGTCCAAACACCTCTTGAACTCAGTCTTGGTGCTGTGACCGTTTCCATGGGGGCCTGTTTCAGTGCCCAACCACCCTCTGCATAAAGAATCTTTTCCCAATATCCAACCCAAACCACCCTTGACACTACTTCACGCCATTCCATGGGGTCCTGTCACTGGTCACCAGAGAGGAGAGATCAGTGGCCTGCCCCTCCTTGTCCCCTCAAGAAGAAGCTGTAGACAGCAATGATATCTCCCCTCAGTCTTCTCTTCTCCAGGATGAACAAGCCCCATGATCTCCTCACATGACTTCCCCTTTGGAGTCACCATCACGTAGGCAAGAAGAGATGAGAGAAGCTCCTCACAGGACGCCAGCCCTTGTGAAACTCTGTGTATCTGTGCCAGGAAGCCAAGGCAGACTTGTGAAAAACATTCAGTCACACTGCTAAACCTCAGCAGATGCCGTCAGGCCTGGAGAGATGCTGAACACTGCCACTTCCCTCCAGTAAGGGTCAGTTCCTAAAGGCTGGTACACAGGAACACACATGAAAATGAAAGCTCTGATAAACCACTTGGTTAAAAACAAAACAGAAATCTCTGTCATTTATGATCTAATCAGTCACAATCCACTTTAATGTGGTCCTTAATGGGGCCCTCAGCACAAGAAAGACATGGACCTTCTAGACTGAGTCTAGAGGACACGGTGAGGGTGACCAGGGGAATAGAACATGTCTGCTATGGAGACAGGCCAAGAGAGTTGAGGATGCTCAGTCTGGAGACAAGAAGGCTCTCAGAAGACCTCATTGCAGCCCTCCAGTACCTTAAGGGGGCTTATGAAAAAGAGGGAGAGAAACTTTTTACATGGGTAAATAGCAACAGGACAAGGGGCAGTGGTTCTAAACTGGAAGAGGGCAGGTTTAGATTAAATGTTAGGAAGAAATGGTGAAACAGTAGAACAGGTTGTCCAGAGAGGCTGTGGGTGCCCCATCCCTGGAAGTGTTCAAGGCCAGGTTGGATAAAATTTTGATCAACCTGGTCTAGTGTGTGGCATCCGTGTCCATGGCAAAGGGATTTGAACTAGGTGACCTTTAAGGCCCCTTTCAATCCAAACTACTCTAGTCAGGGATATGGACTATTCAGAATTACTATCAAGAGCACTGACCAAATAACCTACTCAGTAGCAAAAACTGGCCTTCTTGGTTAAAAACATCTTACAAAGTCAAATTCAAAAGCTCTGGTGTAAATTAAAGGCTCAGGCACAGGATCAAGCTGTGCAGACAGGAGAAAAAAAAAAAAAAAAAAGAAAAAAAAAAAGTTGCCTCTAATTAGCTGAGCCCAGTAGCTAAGAAAAGCCAAGATAACATATCTTAAATGCCTTTTGCTGGAGGCAAAACCAAGGCTGCATCACATTGCAGCCCAGGATGTCTACGTGCATGTGTATGTACAATTACAGCAGCTCTGCTGACTGATAACTTGTTAAATTGACATAACTTGACTGTCAGGGTCCTAAGACTAATGAAACATGTAAAGTATGGCAGAAGTAAACAGCAGCTTTCCAGGAAACACTTAATTTGCATTCTAATTAATGCAATGTGGGGCAGAAGTCATAAATAAAGGATTCAATCACAGTTCACTGTATAATAGGCAGGCTGGTTTTACACACCTGATCTGACAGGCAAGTACTAATGTGGGGTTATGGAAGATGCCAGACCTAAACAAGCTCTTCACATCTGCAAGAGACAATGAGGTGCAGCACCAAAAAAAAAAAAAAAAAAAAAAAAAAAAGTTTTTCAAACGAANNAAAAAAAAAAAAAAAAAAAATGCTTTTCATACTGCAACTTGCCTTTTCAAAGTTTCCCTCTGTGGGAATAAATCACTTTTTTTTTTTTTTTCAGAAGATGACAAGTGTAAAGAAAATTTCATCAGAGGAGTTTTTGCAGGTGTGTGACAAACAGGATTTGGACACCACACCTTCAGGCTTGTTACCACTGCCTGATGAGTAGTGCTCATACCCTGAATACCCTGGTAAAGACTGGAGTCTCACTTTTCAAACAGCTTGCAGAGGTCTGCCAAGAACAGCTGCCACCACCAAGGAACTCTGGGCATACTCCCTGAAATGGGTGAGCACCAGGTCTGAATCTTGCTATTATATCTGTCAGTCCTGTCACACAAAGCATATTGCCTGCAATAGGGGTTTGGTTGGCTGGTTTTGTTTTTTGGGTTTTTTTGGATTTTTGATTTTTTTGTTTGTTTGAGGATGGACTCCTGCTTTGCTCTCACCTATAGCCTTACTCCATACCCACTGTGGTGTCTCAGCCATTTGGCCCTAGGGACCATATTACACAGTTAATGCCAGCTGGCGAGCTCTGAACACAATGAGGCAGCAGAAAAGGAGGCTGGCTGCATTTAGCCACAATAAATAAGTCTACATAAAACCATACAGAAATTCAATTTTGATGTCCTTTCTGTGTGGGATAGTACATGTGGTTTATGTTACTTTAAGAACACTTTTCTAAGTGCTTTGTTGTATTTATTAAATGCAACAAAGTCAAGAAAAGAACAAGAAATTTAGTTACTTGTTTTTTAATTACAAATAAACAAAATTATTTAAAATATCCTGCTTTTCTTCCCTGCTGAAACTATAGTAGAAAAAGCAGCCTATGTAAGTGACAGAAGGGTACTTGCAAACCAAACTGATGAAATGAAAGGGGACATTAAACATCAGCACCATAATAAAAGTGAAGTTCCTCACTGCTTTTAGCTATTTCTCCTCACTCGCTTCTCATTTCCCCACTACTCTGCCACAAGCAGAAAGTCTTTCCATGAAACCCTCTGAGCTCATTCATTTTTGTGAAAAATACTTCTGTAATGGCTATTTCATTTTTTGCAACCATAGTGATAAAATATATTACCTGCAGAAGTCTCAGGATTATAAAGACGTATCAGTTTTTGTTTAATTTCAGTAAGCCAGGACAAAATCATTGAGGTTTCAAACATACACATGACTCTCATTAGGAGCAATGAACAACCAAAGGCTCTTGCCTTTTATTTGTCCTTATTTTTATTTGTTTATGCCTTGGTGTAGCTGAAAGGCTGAAAGTTTTGGGGGTATATAGCAAAGGGCAAAACTGCTGAGGACTGGGGAGGCAAAATCACTCACATCAGGACAGTAACTACCAATCTGTCAGAGAAGCATTTTGTGTTGAGGTTTTTGCATGTTTCTGTTTTTGTTAAATTGTTTAAGACATGTTACTTTTGGTAAATACCCACTCAACTCCGAGTGCTAATCAACACTGTGCTCGAAGAAAGCATAGTCTGAAAATTCAATAGATCATTCCAGAAAGCTGTAACCTAACAGACTCGCTAACCTAACTCGCTGCCCAAGTGCCCAGGGTCCCTCGCTGAAGCCATGAGAGACCACAGGTGACATTTCTTTTACACACACAGACTATTCTGACTTGGAAGGGACCCACAAGGATCACTGAGCCCAACTCTCAAGTGAATGGCCCATACAGGGATAAAACCCATAACCTTGGTGTCATCAGCACCGTGCTCTAATCAACTGAGCCAATACTTAAGATACTTCAAAGTCAGACAAGTAGTGCAAAAAACAACCATAAAAAACAAGTGCTAGCTTTCTTTGGGTCAAATCTTTCAAGGATTTCCTTAAAACTCGTAGAAATGATCTTAATGGAGGGAGGCCTTGGAATTTTTGGAGTTTTTTTCAGGGCTTGCAAGCACTCTGAATTAAGAGCAAAGACTTGATAAAGTAACAAGAATTGAGATAATAAAGATCCCACCACATCACTTTCTGGATTTAAGGTCATAGTGATACCCTGCAGCAAACAGGTAGATGCAACACTTTGGTCCGTGCGCTGAGTTTAAATCAGGCTGTGACTTCCCCCTGTGAGGAAAGCTGCACCTCACCTTCTAGGAAGGGCAGGTAGAGGACAGCCCACTCCTCCTCCACATGAGGACACAGGAGCCAATTCCTCTTCAGGAGGGCAGTCTGAGGCTTCATTTAGATTACTTTTAAGTAACACCCTCCTGGGGTTTGCCTGACAGGTCATGGACAATGTGAAGTCATTCCCAGCACTGGCTCTGGCAGCTGCAGCTGGGGGCTACATGCAGCCATGGCAATGCTTTGTAGCAGAGCCCAGGCCCCCAGACACTGGTACTGAACCCTGCAGCAGTGCCCACTTTCCACCATGGCCATAGACAGAGGACCCAACCTCCAGGATTAGCAGATCTCAAAGGGTTAACCAGTCACAGTCAGTTCAGAGGGTGAGGCTGAGCGGGGGAGCCAAAAGGATTTGTTGTTTGGGAGCCACTTCATGCCACAGTCAGACAAGTCTCTTGTAGAAGTCAGCGGGATGCTCCTCTGGTTATGGACTGCAGCAGAATTTGGCTTTGGCTCTGAAGAAAAGGGATTCATGGGGGAAGCTTCTGGTAGCAGCATGTACATGAGGGAAGTTGGGCACAGCAGCACTTTTCTTTCAAAATCTCCCTGCTCCTGAAAGGCCACCCATGGGACGCAGCCATCTCTCATGTAGCTATTGTTTTCTATGGACGTGTGCCATGTGTTAACAGCCAGAGCAGAGTGGAGGGAACTCTCAGACCTTACACAGAGAAGACAAAGACTGCCCTCTGCCTTTCTGCCTTCAGAGGCCACTCATAGCACAAACGAGGCAAGGCATCAGAATACGACTACAGTACTACCTTCCAAAAATAGGGTTCAACAGCACCCAAGCTAAGTCCTACAGCCAGCATGGCAACAACAGAAGGAGCTTTCCTGGGAGAGCTGGAGAGAACCTGGAGCAGCATCACCCTGATTTACTAAGCACATACTCCAATTTATGAGCCAGAAGCTATACTGTAGTGAATGAGGGCTAAAAAGGGGCAACCCCACACTCAGAGTGCATTAAGGTCATCACTGCCAGGTCAAGCTTCTCCATTATGGAGAAAATGCAAAGTGCGGGAGCTGAAAGGAGAAGGTATCTGCAAGCTGGACAAAGCCACCCACTGAGGATGCTCAGCCTTCTTACCATCAAAGCCCACAGAACCAACAGCAAGACTAAATCCACCACTCCCTCCTTTGAAAAGGCAGAGACCCTTTTGAGACACCAAGGCTGCAAAGTCCTTTCTCAAACTAGTGTTTTAAGGAGCACAGTTCTATTTCTTTGTAACCTTCCTCTTCATTCCCCCCTTGGCTTTCTTTTAGGGGCAGGATAAGCATTCCCTGCAGAAGCAGGATGAAGTTTAACAACAGCAGAGTTATCAGAAGCTTCGTGTGTCAAATAAACACTACATTTCTTACAAATAGAAAACATACAAGTCATAAATCAAGGATCCAGCTCCAAGAGGCTCGTCCCTGGAAAGGTGTCAGTGCACATGCATTTGGATGGCTGCTGCCCTCAGGCTGCCTGAAGGAAGTTTTGACCCAGGATATTAATACAGCTTATTTGATACAAAGTGAACCAGGCTGGGGCTCCAAGGTCTGTTTACATTACAACACTGTGGGTCTTAGGGAGATTAACACCTGGAGAAAACGCATCTGTGTTTGCTCTGGGTGAGGCTACCATTTAAATTCTTACATTATCACAAAGCTAGACATGATAGATAATCAATACCCTGTAATAGCACTGAGGAAAGGAGCTAGTTTTGTTTTGCAGGGTCATTATTCAGCATATCACTCTTTCCATGTTCATTTGTATTTAAAGTCAAATCAGGCAATTATTTTTCTGAGATTTTTATGAATCCCTATGTATGTTTTCATTTCTCATCTTAAAGCAAAACTGCCTGGATCATGTTAGTTCTGGGGGGGGGAGGTTGTGTTTGGGTTTTTTAGGGTTTTTTTGCAGGAACATAAAATACATTATATTGTTGCAAAACACTATGTCACAGAAATCATACAGGTACTAGACTAAAAGGAATCTTAAGAGAGCATCCAGTCTATCTTCTTACCCAGAAGCAGTATCAAGTTTACTTCCAGCCATGACATATGTCCATCAAACTTCTTAAAACCTTCAGAAAAGAGTCTGCTAGGTCTCTGCATAACCTGTTCCACCAATTAACAATCCTATCCAGATAGATACTTTTAAACAACCAAAAGCCTCGTTCTGCTACTGGTGAAGCAAATCTCTGAACATATTTTCAGATATTTAGTCTACACTTTAGGTAACTCCTCCCCTCTGAAAACGCTGACAGCTGAACATAAGGCTACAGATACACTGCACCTGTAGATATCAAATTAAATACAGAGACAGAATGGCAATCTGGGGAGAGAGAGCAACAAGCACAGATCAGAGTTGGTAGCACTGCTGAGAGTGTGTGATACACTTTACTTGCCTGAGCAAGTAAAGCACTGATCTGCTAAATCTGAGTTCAGTTTGTGTTTTACAGACAGTCTTCTATTAAACATGTGTGAAAATATAGTGCCTCTGATCCTACACTCCACAGCCACAGTGACTGATAGATCTGCATCCTCTTTCTAACAGTTGCCTAGAAAACTTATACCCTTCCTCAGACATACCTTTTCTAGATAAACAGACACAAATCTTTCAATCTTTCTGCACAGATAGTATTTTCTAAGTCTTGAGTAATTTGGGTCATTTTTCTAGATTACATCCCACTTGTCTGCATTACTTTCTAAAGAACTAAAAAAACAGACCCAAAAATCCAGCTGCTGACTTCTCGGCACTCAACAGAGATGTCTTGTGCACACAGTGCAAACTAAGAGTTGATCTTTAAATATAATCATCACATCTTTAATTCCTATTCCATTTGCCAGGTACTAAAATTCCATATTCTCTCATGCTGCCAAGACCCTGTGTGGTTACAGATTCTCTGACATGTCCTACTTTGCAGTTTTATAATCTGAGTGCCATCATACTGATAAATTTTTCCCAATGTATCATGTTCATTTGTTCTTCTAATCCTGTGTTCTAAAGCACTTCTGGATCCTCTCAGCCTAAAATTTACATGTTCACTTTCTATTCCATCTTTGAAGCCACTAATGAAAGTATTGATGAGAACCAGGCTCATAATTAAGCCTCTTTGAGAGCAAAAGTTAAATCTCCTTTTAGCAGGGCACCGCTAATAATTGCTTTCTCGGGGTGGATTTTCAAAGAATCAGGTTCTCCCCTGTTATTCAGGCCAAATTTCTTCAGTTTATATGAGAGCATATAATGTTCCATAGTGTCAAAAAGCCTGGCTTAAGTCAAGATCTATCGCATTTACCACTTTCGCCTTATCCACTAAGCCAGTTACCCTGGGAAGGAAGGAAATTAGATTGGTTTAACATGATTTGTTCTTGACAAATATGTGTTGACTCTCTTTTATCACCTTTTTATCTGGATGGTGCTTACACATGGACTGCTTAATAATTTGTTCTAGTATCTTTTGAGATATCAAGGTTAGACTGACCAGTGTGTAATTCCCAAGACACTCTCCTACTCCCTTTTTGAAGATAGACACTACAGTTTGTTAAGAAATCAGTTCAGAAAAACATGTATGCCTCCAAGAGAAGCAAGACTTTGTGTGCATTGTGATAGCCCCATGCACAAATTTAGGCAAGAAACATTTAACCATTTTCTAATAAGCTTGGTCAAGAACAGTAAATTGAATTTATTTTCTTATCATCTTGGGATGAGACAAGAATAAGCAAAGTCTATGGTGCATGACCATAAGCGAACATCACATAAACACAATCATTCGTTGTCAAAGAAAAATGATCCCTGTTATGTAACCTCTTCCAACCTCCTGCCAGTGGATGATTTCCTACAAAGTATTTTCCACTGCTTTGTTCAACAGAGATTTAAGCAAATCAGTAAATAGCTTCCCCCTGCTTCCCTTGGGAAATTGTTGCATTGCTATATAATAGTCAGGTCTCACTGAAAACAATAAGGCAATATTGAAACATATTTAATAGCAACTAATTGCAACAATAAATATGTAGTAGTAACAGTATCGCTCCTTGCCTTGCCCCACAGATAAAACTGCTTCCATTCACCAATATTCCACATACTTATTCCCCTCTGATTTCCAAAAAGCTCTTATTATTTGTGTCTTCCATTCCACATGGTAACAACACATGTTGGCATCTGCAGGGGTACCTGGAACATGCAGGAATGCCCCACCTTCTATATTCTGGATGCAGTTATACCAAGTGCTTCTCATGTTCTTGGTGGTATCTACTCTGGTTCTCGGTGAAGAGACAAACTTTCATCAAAGCGAACATCTTGCAAACAGGAAGAACAAGACAGAACACCACATCAGACTCCATTAGAACACCATACACAATGGATCCCATATAATGCTTCACCACAATGACTGCTGAGACTTATTTCTTCACACCAACACTTTTATCTATTGAAATAAAGTGATGTTAGCTTGGATGTTCATTTCAGATGCCCAGTATCCTGCTCCCCCTTTTGGATAGTGGCTGGGAATGAAGAATAGCTGCAGTATCCCAGGATAAACCCACCTCATGAATAAACACTGTTTGCCATTCTCCATGTGTTTAAATCAGAGGCAGTTGACCTGTTTAGGATATGATCTATTCAGATAATAAAACCCACATGGCACATAATAAAACATTTTAATCCATGATCCATGCATATACTTCTCTAGAAACAAAGATGGTTACAGACTGTAGCATATAAAATTTGCCCTGAGCTAGACAGCCAGAGCCCTTTAGCACAGAGACATTTTTGAATTGTGAACTTTATAAAACCCAACCCATAAGTTCTGCAGATGTAGCTTATTGCTGAGAAAAATCTAAGATGTTAACTGCCAGTGTTAACTCATATAAGCTGGTATTTGTAAGTGTGTTGTATAACTTGTATTATTTTTCTCACCTTTCCTGTATAGTAAAACCAAGCTATTGTAAATTAAGGCTTTTCCTTTTTATTTTTTTCTTTGTGTGTGTGTTTTGTTTGGTTTTTTTTTTGGGGGGGGGGAATGGCGGGGGGCATAGGGGGGTTGTTTGGGGGTTTAATGGGGGAAGAATTTGGTTTTGTCCTCTGCCATTTCTNGGCGGGGAGCATAGGGGTGTTGTTTGGGAGTTTAATGGGGTAAGAATGTGGTTTTGTCCTCTGCCATTTCTAAAAATTGTACAAATCGAAGCATATTTTTTTAAAGGGATTTTACTACCTGTTTAATAACTTTTTAAAAGGTTCTAGTATTGCATCATGGGACTATGGATATGGTAGGTCATTTCCTTCAAATATGAACAAAGAACACATCTGAGCAATGCTTAGCAACATTAATGGCAGTTGCTATCCAAAAATCTCTTCTGCATTTTAAGTAAAGGGATCCAGAAAAGCTACTCTGCTTGAAATGTTATTTAAAGACATGGGGTTTGGACACAAACCCACACAAGCTGTTTAGCAGCAGATTATCCAGACTGTATCAGTTTTCCTCAACGTTATGTCTGCACTATAATTTTAAGTTGCTGTTATCCAACAGCAGAAATGCAGAGAAAGAAAACCAAGATTCTGCACAGAGGGATGTCTTAGACTGACCACTGTTGGCTCCTTCCTTCACCTAGCTGCAGACAGACTCCACTCAATTCCAACTATCCATGGTAGGACTTAGCCAGAGGCTTTTCCTTTTGGCATTTCATGCTTTGGAGAAGCTTCTTCACATGCTAATAAAGATGCCAGGAAGACCAGCTGCTCTTAAGCAGTTTACAGGCAGGCAGATATAATTAATTCACAAGTTGGACACACATTTGACAGAAAGGATTGTTTCGTTGCCCCCAAACAATTGAGCAGCTCCTATGTGAAATGTACATGCAAGTACATCTGCTCTCACTTAAACCCCATGCATTTACACTACCCTAACTGAAGACACTGTAGTCATCTCTCATAGCCAGCCATGAAGATGATTTGCAGAATAATCTAAATACTGCTGTGCAAGGAAAAGCTTGATCAATAGACCCCATAACTTAGAAGGTATGAATTTATGTTACTTTAATGGTATGTCCAAGAGCATTAAGGCCAATCAAAGTCTACCCAGCTGGCCACATTCAGCAGGGACTTGGTCTTCTTTGGGTCATCACAATCATGACTTTCACCAAACTCAATGCCCAAGGCTCACAGCAATAAGAACAGGATTATTTAAGCATTTTTTTCCCTTGCTTTTTCTTTTTTTAACTATGTTCACATAAACTTCTCTTCCATTTGCATACATTTGAGCAGTCTGCCTTACTATAAGGCAGCTGCACTTTTATGTTCATTTCTCTGACATCTGGAGTGCTATAAATTCAAAGTTTGCCTTAATTTTTTTTCTTTTCACTCTGCCCCATCCCCTAGAAAAGTACTGGAAGTAGCACAGATCAATCTGGACACATTCAGATGCAAACTCACTGGAGACTTACAAGTTTGAATGACTAAAACTGGACCAAAAAGTTAAGAGCAGTGTGAAAAAAAAAGGCAACAGTGGTGTCTCTGCAAGGAAAAAGCAGCATTACCATTCCATGCAACAAGATTCAAAGGAAAACGCTAACAATGAACGGCCAAAAAGGCTAAAGTTGTCTAAAGGCATGTTGAGAGAGAACACTGGGGCAGGTGTGACCAGCTCTCACTCACTTATTCTACATCCCTGCTGGCCAAGTGGGAGTTGATGCCCACACCTCAGGGTAGCTCTGGGCTGACCAACAGAGCAGTTCAGCCTCCCTCTGTGTTTCCCTTAGGACTGTTAGACAGGTAAGGGACCACCACGTTTGGGAGCATGGGGACCCTGGACAATGTAGTGTAAGCATGGAAGCTTTACACATGTTTAATGGAAATGTCTGGAGTAGCCGAGCACCCAAAAGGGACACACGAGAACCACTGTGCAAATCCCTGAGGTATTGCAACACACAGTGCAAACGTACAATTAAGTTCTGTAAATCTGGCCAGACACCAAAGGCTTTGGAACTTGGCTGAACACAAAGTTCTGTGATTCTTCCCCTGACTCTCAGCTTTCTCTGCAGACTGAATCAAAAAGTACAGATAATACCAGGCTGCTCATTCTTCTGCTGCCCATACAGTGATATATTTTTCTTGCTCCATTGGGACAAATGAAATAAGAGAAACGAAAACAGGGTCAGCCTGGTGTCTGTTGAAGGATCATCTCTTACTAACCAAGAAATGGCAAAATCCTCCTAAAGGTTCTTTGGGGAATATTTATTTTGTCCCGCGCTTTTACTGTAATTGTGTTAATCCGATAGATTTGCTAAGCAGTAAAGCGTTCACTGGCATGTCTGAGGAATGCCTGGTGGGGAATGTGTCTGCATGGGAAGAGGAGTGAAAATGCAGTTTACTTAAGTGTGTAGACTGCATGTGACAAAGAATACATTATAGTATATGTTTCCTTCATGGTAAAATATGATGAGGTAATGGGGAGCAGGGTTAAAAGCTGAAGTGACTGTATTTATGAGTCAAGTTCAAGAGGTTGTTTTAATTTCTAGACCAAATCAATGATGGCAAACTTCAGCTCTGCTTCTGTACATGCTTCAGTAGCCTGTGAAGGGTGGCTATAGCATGCCCAGCTAGCACACAGTTCTATACTGGACTTTTATTCTTTTAACACAGCATTTTAAGTGGAAAGTGTGGTACCAAGCATGACAAAAGAGGCAAGTAGAGAAGGGAAACAATAAATTATGTGGAATTGACCATCATGAAAAATCTGAGGTCTAAATCAAACCTACAGCTATTTTGCCTATTGCTCACCTACACATCTGCCCTCCATCTAAGAAATCACCTGTCTGGACAGAGGATTGTCTTTACAAGCTGCAAGGGCACATCAGGAGAACATTTTAAAAGTTTCATTTTCTCTCCTACAGGGTTACACTGCCCACAGCCTCTGGGATCACACAGTATCTGAGAGCCCACAGCTTTTTTTTTTTTTGCTGTTGTTGGCTGCTCTCACTGCTAGAGCTCAATTCCTGTCAGCAGAAGCTTTGCAGCGGATGCACAGCGAACCTGCCTAACATGTTATGAACTGACACAATTCCAGCAGTAGCCAGTGGTCTCACATAATGCAGTTATTTTTTCCAGCCCTGTTTTCTTCTTCCAGCTGAGTTCCCAAAAGGCAGCAATGCTTTAATGGACCCACACAGTGAAAAAATGAGCAACAGCAGCATCCGAAAGGCTTTTGTTCGTTATTGCATCCAGCCCTTCTGGAGTTCTGAGATGAACTGGAGGGCGAGCTTGGCTAATATTTTCTGACTGAAGTACAGGGAATGACTGGCTCAGAAGTTTCACATGTTAGAGCCACCCCACTTCTCAACATGCTACTTAACTAGTGAGAAATGAGTGATTCAAAGGATGTGAGGTCTCTCAGATACCTTCCCCCTTCCTTTCCCTTCATTTGCCTGAGGACACCTGGTCACGTCCAAAGACAAGAGGATGTCTCAGACTATCACACATGCAAGAGCTTTTGTAGAGCATGAGGAAAATTTGGGCCAGTAATAAAGCATGATGCAGCTTTACCACTCTTAACGGAGGAGATAATCTGGGGGCTCAGGACTGATTGATTGGGTTTTTTTAAGCAGCATACAAAGGTCATTTTCAGTAGGATGGATCTAAGCTGCTGAAAGTCCCAGCTGACTCTGGGAATCTTTGCCAAGAGGTTTTCAAATCCACATTGACCAATGTTACAATAAACTATTTCCACCACCTATAGAGCTCTGACTTAAAGCAGAGCCAGCAGTTCAGGACAAAGCCTTTGTCCAGGCTAAATGCAAGGGACAGCTCAACACCAGCCAAGGTGAGAGCTTGCTTGATCCACATGAAGCCTTGTCTAATGCAAAGCCAGTAACAGAGGTACCAAAGTTCACATTGGCACAGAGATGCTGGAAAAACTGCCCATTCCATGTCTCTCTCCTTCTCATCATAAGAACAACAATGAAAACCATCCCTTAATTCCTCTGTGGCTCCATACGTGAAGTTACCTACAGGCCACGCACACAGTCACTCCCCTGCATCATCCCTTCTGCCTCCCCCTACTTTGGCACAAAGCTCCAGATGAACAGTTTCAATTACTTGAACAATGATCTTGGAAGTAAAGTATTTCCCTCCTTGCCACAAATCTTTATAAGTAGTGAAATAAACACCACAATGTGCCTTCTTCCAACAGCTGGAAAATTATGGTCTGACTGAAATGACATCATTGTGTTTTCCTATGGAATTTCTGTGCTGTGAGATTTCAGGGAGAAGCTGTGCGGTGGCTTGAGGTGGGGTGAGTGAGAGCCCTGTGGTGAAGTGGACCAACAAAAAAAGTGAAACTGCCTTAAGTAAGGTCTACTATGAAATAAATGTTTACACAAAACCTGGAAAGTTTCCTTAAAAACAGATCAGACAGACTGTTCTTTGGCTCACAGTCATTCCTTGGTTCCAGCCTTCAACAGCCCTGTCCTTGCTCTAGCATACGATATTAAGTTTCTCAACATCTTAAATTGTTCTTCCCCTTTGTCTAATTACATCAGTGAAAAAAAAAAATAAAAATAAAAGGTACAGAAGCTACACCCCAGCAAGGAAATACCTCTGTTAAAGCAATGTTGCAATTCTAGCAGCTTTACAAAAGAGACAGCACTAAATCTACACCCTTAATTACACAGTTGTGGATGTCAACAGAAGGTGTGTGACCACACCAGGATACTGCAATTCCCTTTATAGCACAGAGGTCATGTAGAATAGGAAAAATAGTTCCTAACAAGTTAGAATCAAGTCCCAAAATGTGACTCTGGACAAGAAGAGACAGAGTGCAAAATGTTTGGTGGTAACAGAGTTCCAAAAACATTTTGACCAGGTGTTGAGAAGAGAACCAACTGCCCACTCCTATCGAGAAATGGCAAGTTCAGTTTTTCACTGGCATGGCACTTTGAACTGTAAGTTTTGGATAATTTCTACACTCAGTTTCAGTCAACATTGTGCAAAGAAAATAAAATCACACATTGTGGATTTTTTCCTAAATTCCTTTTCAATTCCTTCCCATGCTGGGGCCTCCTAGGATAGCCAGAGCTACCCACTTTGCACTCCTCAGCCCAGCAGTGCCCGGTGTCATTAAAGGTTCGGTCATTCTCACTGAAAATTCCTTGAGCACAAGTCTCTGTAGCTCTCACTGCAGCTCAGTAGTGCAATTTGATACTCAATAGATGGATTAAAAGAAAATAGTCACTGAAACCAAAGAGAAATTCTGAATTGTCCTTGGTGATCACTGTTTCATTATAAACTACCTACTCACTCCTAATCATAGCTGTGGGAAACCATCAGCAGCACTGGGGCTGACTACAGGCAGTAATCAGGCTGAACATGAAAATCAGAAATGAAACAGAGCATGCAAATAAGAGAGAGACAAAGACTATCTTTGCTGAAATTCCTCTTCTGTTTCAACTCATATAGAAAACCTGGAAAAACCTTCTCAGTGCTCAAAAAAACCCAATTAAGATCTTCAATAGCTCTGGTTTCTAGACACTTTCTTTAACTTCTTCACCCTGCCCCTCTAAAATAATTGCATAAACAACACAGTATGGCATATTTAAAAAAAAAAATCAATGTGTATGTTAAAACTTTGCCCAAAACAGGGATAAAACTCAATCACCTTGCAAAGTTTCTCTATGTTCCTTTTCGTTATGCAAATGAGTGAACATCCTATATTCACACCTGAAATGCCATTATTCATTTGTTACCTTTTTTTTGCCAATGCAGCAGTGATAAGCGATTCCCCCCAGTTACTAACTTTCAAACACTGCATTTAGTGGGGTCAAGAATAAAGAGCAACAGAGGTCTATCTTCAATACTTGGACAAAGAAGAACAAAATTGATGTATAACTGTGCCTATGAGTTTAATGTATCCAGCCCTATATATAAACATAATTTGGTGTGATTTATATCCCTAATTAGATTCCCATGGCAACATTCTTCAGCTAACAATGTGTATCATAATCACCTTTTCTTCATACAAATTATTTCCTTAACTTTGCATGCATATCTTAGCAGGTTTTATTTTTAAAACTCACGTTAACAGTTTCTCTCTTGTTACCAGTAGGGGTGCTACGATAAGAAACTAATTTGCTGTAAAAATTACTCATTTGTCAAATAAGCATTAAAATAATTGTTCCCCTTTTGACTGTTACCCTGCTGTTTCCAGTCGTTTTCAAAAACTAAATTATTTACTCATTTGAAAGTTCAGCTGCGCATATTTTAATTGATATTCCCTCATAGGACTCATATCGTTAATGACAATAATTAACCCAAAATGGCTGCTAAATAATTATGCTGAAAAGATACAAAGTATTTGTGCAGAAAGTAAAATCAGCATTTGAGAAACCATCAAAACGTACAACTTTCCTATTTTATGGCAAAGCATAGTAATAGTTCATAATCAAATTAAGGATGAAAAGAAAGATGTAGATTACATGCTTTGATGCAGAATACTTTATGTTTCCAATATAGCGTGGTATTCCAGCTAACAATGAGTACTCAGTCATTCTAATAAATCCCTACTATTGCTATTCCAGATAGTAATATAATGTATTCTCATGAAGTCAGTGCAGTTAGGAGCGTAGCAAACTATCCATTAATAATATTTCTCTGCCATCTATCTATTGCATTTCATTCCAAGGAATCAGAGCCCTGTAATAATTTATAGCTTCTGGAATTAATGCTGAAGGCTTTTTTCTGGCAAGCATTGTTGATTTCAGCGAGGAGAGCTAAAAGCTATTTGGGCCCAGCTTCTTTCTCTGGACACGTCACAGGCCAGATGCATTACCGACCTATTGTTTGTGGAGCCATTTATACCAGCACAAAATCATTTCTGATTTAGCTCCTTTGCCTGTCAATAGTGCAAGTTAGGGATGAAACAAGCTCTGCATGCCCTGCTAAACAGAGACAGGATGGGTTTGTCTACACGGGAAACAATCTGAGTTAACTAAGGATGTGATTTTAATGTGGGTTTCTATATACAACTATATTAAGCCCATGTGGACTCACTCATTCAGAATTAAAATAGCTCTAATTCACTTTAATCTAATTCACTTCCAAAGACCACAGAGGGGTTTAAAGTTGTTTAATCTATTTGAACAGCTCATTTGAATCCACATGCCCGAGTGTCCCCACAGACACTCACGCAGGCAAACAAAAAACCAGTAAAGCAGTAGAGGGGGTTAAGAGTAGGTTGGCAGAAAGTTTTACTTCATGGGGTTTTGGTGGAAAATTTGGTTTTCAACTGCATAGTCTCTTTGAAGAAAGTGTTGACATTGAGTGCTCCTATATTTCAGCTGGAAACTGAATACCCTTTCTTTTAGAATTTAGAACTCCTGCTGCAGTGCTATTGGTTGACCATCACGTATCCCCATAGCCTGGGGTCCCAGTTGCTGGCCCAGCACACTGTGGTCAGGGACGACCAGGGTGACAGATAAATGTAGGTTCATCAGATAAGTGGATCTGGAGCCAGAATGCATGTTCATTGTTTTTTGGCCTTTGGTTTGTTATTGAAATTCAAGTTTTTTTACTGAAATTCAAGATTTTTAATGTGGAAATAACTGTCTCCCCTTAACTCTTGTAACCCAAATCAGTCCTACCCAAAAAGACTTTTCCAGCAGCCCAACAGAGTATCTTCCAATTAAAAGGTTAGGTGGTGCTTTCAATAAAACCAAGCACTTGCCATGTTTGAAGGCTATTCACAGGATCATCTCTGTGCCAAGCTCTTAAAGGAACATGGGTGCAGCTGAAGTTACAGGTTAACAGTCACCAAATCCTGACATTTTGCCCTTGTTAGAGAAAGGGAGAGGCTTGAAGGAGCAACAGGGTCTCTGCTCACAGGTCTAGGTGAGTTTTGGCAATCAGCTGATACACAGAAGCGAAGGTTGGTCATGCTCCTGTTTCTGGAAGAGTTCTGAGATCTCTAAAAGGAATCAATTTTCTATAGGTGTTAGTTTTTTAAGACTCAAGAAGTGAAAAGACAGCCCACCTCATGGGAACATAATGGATTAAGGATAGATTTATTGCCAACCCTCACAATCTTGAGTGTGTTCACTGTAAAGCTCCCCCTCTTAGAATCAAAGGAATAAGTGAGACTTCTAAAGCAGATGAATTTCTATTCTTTGCTTTAAAGGAAAGCAGGAAACTCTCAACTGAGTGAACCTCAAAGGTTTAATAACAAAGAAGAACATTTTTAAAAAAAGTTTTGGTACTTTTGAAGGAGTAATTCTTAATTTTTGCATACTTTCATTTAGCAAAATGCTTTCTTATAGCAATTTAAATACTCCTGGTTGGAGAATGTTAATATGAATGTATCTGCCTTATTCATTTGAATTGCCTCTGCAATTCTTGTTCATTTTCACATGCAGCTCTGAGGGTTTGCGTGTGTAACCAGCCCGTGTGAAAGTCTGGCTCTTTTAGAGCTACCTTCCACATCCTCTAAGTTATATTCTGGATTCTGATATCTGAGACAAACAGGCAACAGACAAAGAGCATATTTATGAAAATAAAATTATTTCAATTGCTCAACCTATTCCTGTCTGAAAAACAAGTGCAGGCTATTACTGGCATCAGACGACTCCCAGTTTTCACTGGCCAGCAAAGCTGCATCTGCAAGTTCAGTGAGATCAGTAAACAGTGTAGGTTAAGTAACTGGTTACTAATATTTTCCTTGAGCTGAAAAACTTTTAAACAAACAACAACAGCCATGATCACAGTAACCTTCCAGAGGTTAACAGCGTGCAGGTGGTCAATTGGAATTAAACGCAAACCAGACGGCTGCAGCGTTATAAACTGAACATCTCAGCTCAGTTTGCTTCAGGAATTGGGTCTTCTTTCTCAAGAGCCTCAAAGATACAACACATAAATGTCAAAATGACAAAAATAAGGAAGTATGTCACAGGCTAAGCATTTTAATGCCTTTTCTGGCTCACTTTTGCAGGCTGAACTGTCTGTGTTGACCGCATTTGATGGCATCAGTACTTAGAGTGGCTGTGTGCACGAGTTTAACAGCTGACATAAACAGAGATGGCCCATCAACGAACTGAACTGTGATGTGGGCTTGTTTTAAACCACTGTATGATGCATTTTATACTTCATTTATGTTGCCACTTTGCTGACCTTAAGAGATAGTTTTAAGTATTGGTAATCAGATATTGAACTGGAAGCAGGTTCAAATCCAGCTAATGGTGGTTTAAGCAGTGATCAGAATGGATTATTTATATCCTTCCACAGACCTTTTTCTAAGCAGGTTTCTCAGTCTATTCATAAGCAGTTAATGCAATTACTGATGACAAAGAAACTTATTTGGAATGTACCCCAAAATAAGCAGATTTGAATTACAGAAGCTGAGAACTGTGTTGTCCAAGATAAAGACTTTCTCCAATGCCATCAAGAGGGGCTGTGAAGGGAATATGGGTACACCAGCACTGATAGGGATTCTTCTTAGGGAACTAAACAAAAGTTACCTGTATAGTTCCCTGACATGCTTAAACTGAGCACCTATGAAATGCACCATAACTTCCGCCCACAGTGGACGTAGTCCAGCAGAAAAGTTCCTGTTGAAATGGAAACTAAAAACAGAGGAGAAACACTGAAAAGCCCTTCATCCCACATCAAGTTTTGAGTAAGTTCAGTGCACAAAGCATTTGCTTTAACAGCTTTTAGCAAACTGGTTTTCAAAGCTGGAATCCTCCCATCCGCTCACCATCCAAACAACACAGTTGTGAGTAACATAATGCCCCAAACCCACAGGCACACGGCAGCCTCTGCGAAGAGTGAGGGACAGAAGGACCATGACCATGTCAACATACACCAGCCAGCACTTGGATTCCATGGAAAAGCACCAGAACTTCTGAAACTTGACACTGCTCAGAGATACATGTTCAAGTTGAGTGGATGCCAGTAAATAAATACAAATCCGTTGTCATGGTGTTTCGTAATGAGTGGCTGCTTAAAACTAGTAACACTCATCTCCTAATGAGGCAATATACAGTTGTTTCTCAGGCTGCAATATCACCTCCCGATCTGTTGTCCTGTGTCCTGACCCAGGGTGTGAGTCACAGGTGGCTCCAGCGTGCTTGTGTACAGCAGCATGGTGCCAATGAGCTCAGGGCATATGCTCCCTTGTCATCTTCCAAAGGCTGCTTTAAACCAGGCAGTGGAAACAGTGAGGTTAGAGAGATCTCCAAAGTGGATTGTCAACTGTCACTTGAGCAAGACTCACATAGAATCACTAAGGCTGGAAAAGACCTTTCAGATCAGCAAGTGCAATCATCAACCAAGCACCAAAGCACCACCACCATTAAAGAATATCTTCAAGTTCTTCAAGTGTCATATCCACACATTTTAAGAGCATTTCCAATGATGGTGACTCCATCACCACCCTTGGCAACCTGTTCCAAAGCTTCACAACCTGTTCAGAGACTTTATTTTTTATCCCTAATATCTAATGTAAACCTCCCACAACACAACTTAAGGCCACTTCCTCTCATATTGTCACTTGTAAGAAGAGACTTTGGAGAATAGACTGACTTCCACCTGGCTACACCCTCCTTTCAAGTAGATGTAGAGAGTAGTAAGTTCTCCCTGGAGCCTCCTCCTCTCCAGGCTAAACACTCTCAGCTCCTTCAGCTGCTCCTCATAAGACCTGCGCTCCAGATCCTTCACCAGCTTTGTTGCCCTGCTCTGGGCTCGCTCCAGCACCTTTGTTCCTTACTTGTGCTGGTTGGGAAAGTCACATTTCCCCTGCACACTCATCCTACGTGCTCACAGCTGATCCCTCCTTCATGCCCCTGCACAGCCAGGTATGTGCTGGCCCAGGATCAGAGCTGCACACGTGCACATCACCTCGGTGTTCTTCCCAGCAAACCAAGCTGGGTGGCCAAACCTAAGCAGGGAGAGGCTGAGTTCCAGCTGCAGCCTTTCCATTACTGGTAGCACTGGTTGTTCTCTCTTCTTTTCACTCAGCCAAAATTTTTCAGAAAATTTATAGGAATTTCATAACCTCCATAAAAATCTGGTTTGAATCGGCTGGTTCAGAAGTTATAAGGGAAGGCAAACACTCTGGCAAGATTTTAACACACTAACAAGGTCTTTAACCTCAGCAAACACTTAGACAACTGAGTGAAAAATTAAACCCTGACTATTTTTAACCTCTTAAAATGCATATTAACCTGTGCTGCAATGAAGGTCCAACACTATTGCTTTCTAAAAATACCTCTGTTCTGCTTGCTGCTTATTTGTTCTGTGTACAGCTATTGCTGAACAAAAAAAAA
Source organism: Formicarius rufipectus (assembly GCA_013399695.1). NCBI lineage: Eukaryota > Metazoa > Chordata > Aves > Passeriformes > Formicariidae > Formicarius > Formicarius rufipectus. Next base: position 211,509 of record VXAU01002531.1, read on the forward strand.
AAAAAA
>VXAU01002531.1:211528-250147 GCA_013399695.1 Formicarius rufipectus
AAAAAAAACAAAACAGAATCCAGGTGCTCCTCCAAAAAAGTCAGCTGCACTTCTATCAAGAAACTCAAAGAATAAGGTACTGTATCTCACCTGAAGCAATAGTGCCTCAATTCCTTAATGATCTGATGATTCTCTTACAAACAGCAACTCTGACTTCAGCTCTGAGGAAAAAACATGTAGCAATAGTCTACAGGATGGACAGCAGTATTTTTCATCCTATTCAGCTTTGCTCTGCATTACCTGTGAGTGATACATTACAGAATTGAATGCCAGAAAAGTGCATTTTATAATAAAAAGTATAGTGTTTCATAATTTGATTTAAATCAATTATCCCATCTCTCACTGGAATGCTCATGAGCTTCAGAAATAAAATATATAAATGAAACCAGCTGGTCTGGATACTCTTTCCTTGGGATAGATTTCACTTGAACTCAACAAACTTTCTTCTGCAACACGTTACTGTAACACAACATCAGAGTGGAGAGCACACAGTGCGCTGTGCAAGTTACTGCAAGGTAAACAGTTAGGGTTAAAAAATGCAGAAGATTAAAATTCTTTCCTGCAATGGCTGGCTAAAATCTAAGGAATTAATAATTCCTCTGGGGCTGACAGGGAAACTGAGGTAGTTATTGGCTCCTCAGCAAAATCCATTAATTTATAGCTCTTAACTACATTGCATAATCTTTCTGATTTGTCTCAGTCTGGAGCCCCCCTGTGCCCAACAGCTCGGAGGTCTGCAGTGCTTAGGATGAAAAATAACTACAACTGGAGAAGCACATGCAACCAAAGCTCCATGTTCTTTAATCTCCAGGTCTAATGCATGTGTAGATTTTGGCATCACTCTTAAAATGATTGTTTGTAACTAAATACCGTATCTTAGTGCTTAGATACCATGATGACTGAGCTTTTCATAAATCAGAATAAATATATAAGGCAAAATCCTGTCTGTACTCAACTCAAGGGGAGCACTGCCAGCCACTTTAAGGGAGCCAGGGTTTCATGCAAAAGGTTTTCAGCAGCTCAAGCTGTCCAGTGCTTTGGTTGCAGTATTTTCAGCTCCACTTCCTATCAAGGCCTCTTTTCCCATCCAGCATCTGCAGTAGTGTTGCCCTGAGATAAAACTGCACAGTGAACTTCACAGCCAAGGCAACAGGAAAATAGCCTCTGTTAAAATAAGGGGCAACTCCAGCTTCAGCTGACAAAAGCAACATGCAAACATCTGCTGAATTTGTGCACGTAGATTCCCCTGGGCTTTTGGTGTACCTTGTGGGATGAGACAAACTGCTGCCTAGAATGGAAAGGAGCATCCTTCCTAGGCTTCTGCTCAGAAGCATTCCAGAAGGAGTCCTCCAACACTCTTCTTACAAAGGTAAATGGTCCATTAGCTTGAGCAAGGACGTATTACTAAGCAGCAGACAGAGAAGAAAGAGAACATTAAGTACCAAACTCATAAGCTCTTCTATTGTTTTTACAGTTCATAATATTTTAGGGTTCATTTTGAAAACTCCAACTCTTCCCTCTTCCTCTTTTTTGATCTTCTCTTACAGAAAGTCATTTGCTGATATAATTACTAATGTATCTTTTCTTATATTATCCAGTGTCATACAGTCCTCTGTAGTCTTACAGGTGTTCCCATCAAAGTAAGTAAATGCCTCGTTCTACAGCTACAATACTCAAAGAGAGGCAAAGAACCTGCCTTCTTAAAGATACAATGACATCTGTGGCTGAGAACAAGATAATTTTCATAGCTACTGCACACTTAGCTTTCCCCAGCTCAAATAATGTAGGACACAAAAGCAGGTGTCATTTGCAACAAGTGGTAAGGAGAGCCAACTTAAAATAATGACTTGTGCACTACACTAACAGACTAACAAACTCTGTTTACATTTATATACTTAAAAGACTTGCATTCCTAAGAAGTCAGTACCAGAAATATGTTTGTATAGGATTAACAGTGTCAAATTAATATGTATGGCAAGACACCCGCTTCTATAACTTAACTTGACAATAAAAACCAAAATTATTTAAAAAATAATTATGTCTACAAAGCCAAATGTTCTTGTGAATTAAACAGAAAAGGAGGAGACAAAAAAAAAAAAAAAAAGACAGAATGAAACAGAAGAATGGGCTTTCATTTACCATGAGGCAAAACAAGCTAAAAGTGTGACTCTCTTCCTTCTCCTGGAAGACTGAAAATGCTAGAATGAATCAAAGCAATCACTAACAAACAAAATTACTTTGCACAAGAACAGGTTCTTACTATAAGTCCCAGCTAAAGAATGAATTTTTTTTTTAATATCTAAAAATGTTTGAGGAATGGGAAGACACTTATTTATAAGTGAAATCTTAACACCAAGAAACTATTCACTTATGACTAAGATTCATGTTTTCATTCAATTGACATTCCACACAGCACAGTAACCTCAGGATCCCTCATGTCTTTACCACCATGAAAAAAAATAAAAATCGTATTAAAAAGGGCTTAAAGCGAAGAGGGTCAAGGAAGCAGGTGTTGTGGTATATTTTAAGTAACATTTTCTTCACTGAAAAATGGAAGCACATGAGGGCTAACCCCTAACAACAACATCACAGAGAGGGATGGGAAGGTTTTAAAGTTCGAAGGATGACTCCCCTGAAATGCGCATCTGACCTGGTAACCCCTGTAAGACAAGGCAGAGCTGAGTTAAAGAGGAAAGAGGGCTCAAAGAAACAAGGTTTTCAAAGAGACTACTCAAATGTGTCCTGGAAAGTACTTTAAATGTAACTGCAGGGATCCGCAAACTCTCTGTTGTTAAAACAACACTTCAACAGCTGGGAGCACTACTCCATCTAAGGCAGATTAACAAAATGTATATCTGTGGATAGATCGGGATCTCTCCCTCCAAAATCTCATCTCATTCCTAATTTCAGCACTGGATACTTTGTCTTTCACAGTATCTAAGTTAAATACCCTTCTGGCTTGACTGAGCTGTCTTCGAGAAGGCATCCTTACTTCCAATGGTGGTGATGGTATTCAAGGACCACTTGGCAGTATGTGATGGCCATTGAAAATATTGTATTTCCTTAAAAACCAGCAGCAGAGACTGGGCAATATGGTCAAGAACCAACTTGCAGTGGAAAAACCACTACTAAAAACACTGCATGAATTTCATATCCAATCATTTTTCTGAAGTGTAATATGAGACACTGAACTTCTGTTTCTTCTGGTCTGAGGAATAACAAGAATTATGTTTTCACTCATTTTGCCAAAGGACACACAAGGCTGTTTACCTGACTGTAAAAGCAAACCCCCTGTCAGAAGATCGAACAGTATAGAAATTAGGAAAGATCAACATACCTCTTCGAAACATACTGTAGATGTAACAGGTGAAAATTAGCCAGGTTAGGCACAAATGAACTCATTTTGATGAGACTACTCTCTTGTTTTATCAAAGATGTGACTAAAGCTGATGCTTAAACTGACCTGGACCTATTCGAAAGGCCATGAAAAAAATTAACACAGATTTAAGAATCCTGCATTCCTCCTTAATTCTTTTCTTCTTTTTTTTTTCATATTTATTTATTATTTCTTTTTCTCAGCCTTCAAGTTACAGAGAAGCAGAGGGACTCCTCTGGACCCCACACTTCATTATTCCCCAACCATCATGGAAAGCTGTGCAAAACATTTCTTGTGCCCTCAGGAAGCTGCTGAAATTTGAAAAGAGAAAAAGCACACAACTTTATTGAGGTCGGCACAAGCCCAGAGATTTGCAAGTTGCATGTCTCTGTTAATCAAAGTGACTGTGCCAACATGATTAGGATACCCACAAAGCCAAGCCAATCAAGCAGCTAACTGAGGGAGACCACAGAGCAGATAGCAAATACCACTGGAGTTGTACATTGTCTCAAAAGATTATCACTGTAGTTGTTCAAACCCTTGTGACCAACAAGGGATTTCAGTGAGTCATTGCTATTGTGTTTCTGTAGCTCAACATTATGTCCCATGCATATTCTGGAGCTCCATAGCACCACATGTGTATAACAATGTGCCACACTGAATAAAATATCCTTGCGGTAAAAGAAGTACCAAAAATATTTGCACAATAGTGGAATGCCAACCAAGCACCAAACTACAGCAGAACAACTCATTGGGTGCCATTCCAAAACAGCATCTGCCATTGCCCCAGGAAGTAGCTTTAAAAAAAAATAAAATAAAAATAAAAAAAAATTAAGAGATTTTTCTGAAAGATCACAGCTTTTAACATACCAAGGAAACATCAAGAACAAATTAACATATGACTCACCTCCCTGAGGTCTATCCCATGGTTTCATTATCAGTCAAGCAGAATCCATTGTTGCAAAAGCAGTTCAAAGCATCCACTCCATCCATGTGCTACACTGAATTCACAGCAAGCCTTTATGTGTATACAGCTTTGTTAAAAAAAAAATTAAAAAAAAAAAAAAAGAGGATGGAAGGAAAACATTTAAAAAGAAAACAAACAGCCCCTCCCACACTGGAGCTGGAAAGGCCAGAAAAGTCTTTATACATCAGTATGGGCTAGGAAAGAAGATGGTCATTTTTCAGACACTCCTAAAACTTTCCCAAGAAAATGATGGTCTGCAGCTGGGGCACACGGATAAGTTGCCCTGGCAAAGGTCACAGAAGAAAAGATCCCCTGCTAGTTCAACAGTGGTGGCTTCCTAAATAGTCTTGAAACAACGAACACCATGTGAACGTGAATGCTTCTCCCTCAACAGGACTCAGACAGGAGAATAGGGCCCACATGACTTCTCCTGTCCTCCTGAAAGTATTGCTTCCAAGAAGAGCACAGTATCCCCTTTGGATCAGAGCAACCAGGCATGCTGAAAGGAAAACAACTGGCTTAATTGACAACCTGGAAAGGAATCATGGAGGAGTCCCATCCAGGAGACACGTTTTGGGCTCCTGCCACAAACTAAAGAGGTGGATGTAACTTCTGACAGTGACAAGCTCTGTGTGGCATATCAGATGAAGGCAGGAGATAACAGGGAAGCCCTCAATACATCAATCATGTCACAGATAGAAGGTGTCATGCGCCTGCAAGAGTCTGGGCTGACTGAAAGGTAAGAAAAAAGGAATCATGACATTAGGCTTCTTCTTGGATAAGTGGGGAGCGAAGAGGAATGTAAGTTCTAATTAAACAAAGTCCTGATGAAAAAATGCATGTGCAGGGGGTGCTCTAACATCAGATTTGGTCTGCTGAAGGATGAATGAGCAGCAGGTGGGAGTCCTGAAGAGGAAGGACAAGTTTTTAGGGATGCTGGTCCTTCCTCTCCTTTCTTCCAGCTGATGACATGACACAGGAGCCTCTCCATGTCAGGCAGGGTCCGCATTGAAAATAGTCATGCTCTTCTCTCTCTGTTTTCTTTTTCCTTTTCAGAGTCCTGCACTGGGATAGCAACAATGTAAGAGGAGTCTTGTGGACAAGATTTACAGCCCACACATTACCGAGCCATGGCTGAGTGCCATTGGACACGTGGGTCTTCCCCTCAACAAATAGTCCTTTCTCTCCTTGCATTCCAAGCACCAACAGAAGGCAGTGGTTTAGGATTCTCTCTTGTGGACCTGTGTCCCTGGTGCAGTAACTACTTGCCATCAGTGTATTATAAAAAAGCCTAAAATGTAGCATATATCTTAGGGTGAGAATCCTGTTCTCCATGGTAGGTCTTGAAAAGAATTATGCAGATGAAAGGATGGATGTAATAGATTGGAACTTCACAGCCTCTCTGTGGTCCCCCACAACCACAGAAACAGAGATTCCTGCTCACAGTGCTCCACAAAAGCATCCAAAATATAAAAAGCTTAAAGTAAACTCAAACTTTAAAGCATCACTGGAGTTTACCATGAAAGCTGCACTGTGCATACATATAGAACAGGAACTCTGCAACACACAAAGCTTTCTACAGATATTCAAGACACCCTTTCAACTCTGATTCATTTAAGCAAAACATCACTGAGGCCATGTTAATCCTCTTGTTTACAGTTACACCCACGAAAGAATAGGAATTCACAGCTCAAGATCAAACAGATACACTAAAGGGAGCTATTTAACATCACTAAGGATAGCACCTTATAATTACTGTATGGAGAGGTTGGGTCTTTCAGAACAGATTTTGCTTTTAATAAAAAAAGAAATAGGGAACTTTATTCAGCTCTGGTTTTGCCCCCGTCTCGTATCTATTTCAAGTTAAAACTAAACCAAGTACCAATTTATCAACCATTGTTTCAGAACCCCAGATCATCAAAAACCTGTATGAAAGATCAGCTAAGATACAGGTATAGCAACATCAAAAACATAGAGCAACCAAATGCAGCTGTAAACCCAAATATAAATATTTTTTCTCTTTGCACCTGCAAATAACTGTTACCAAGGACAAGTTGAAAATCGGAGGAGAATTCTTGAAGAGCTCAGTGCAAACATAACCTTTGATGGTAAGGTCCCAAATATCTTAAAGTCTGTGTGAGGTCTTATTAACTTACAGAGTATTTTTTGGGCAACATGAGTGCCTGCTTTTCTGATACTGTATTCACAGTACCATCAGGAGGTGGTTTTTCCAAGCAGTCTTAGCCTCAGGAGGTGAAGTGCCCTAGCTACACAAAGCAGATGTCCAGAAATGCAGACAATTCACATTTGAGACCTTTTGTCACATTGACAGCATTTGAATAGAATCTGGGCATGGTGTTTCAGTTCTGGTAGCAGTTCTAGGTTCAACGTTAATGCGAGATTTACAGCAAGACCTCTAAACTATTTAAATAGAACTGAGTTAATATTCCCACCAAAGTCCGCAGTTAATCTCTTATTCACCACAAAGTCCACGAGAACTCATGAACCCCTTCAGATACAACAGTTTAAATGAAACTATAGGATGCCTGGTAATAGAGAATTTCTTCACATCTTGATATTCTCCATGAAGAACAAGAGAAATAGAAGGAAGCTTGTTCCTATGAAAACAAATGGATTTTGCCAGCAACTTCACTTGAATAATCCCTGTTGCATTAAAATCTCAGTAATGCAACTCCTCTGTGCCCTTGAGAAACCCCATCCACTTTTAGCAGCTGAAGCATTCAAGATCTACAACAAAAAGCAATTGGATTTTGAATGCAGGTTGCTTCATTTTAAAACATTACTGCTCTTTGATGTTTATCTGTTTAAGAGAGTTTATTGCAGCTAATTCACAGCAGGAGTGCCCTGTGGCATCCTCAAAAATTATATTAAAAATATAAAAGATAAGAAAGGAAAACATAATAATTATATAATCTAATTTTTTATGGCTACAAAACAAAAATTGACCTCTAATTTTGTAATGTATATGCATAGAACTATTTCTGACACATACCAAAAGCATGAAGCCATCATAACCAGGCCTTTTTATTGGAAAGCCTGACAAACTGAAACAGCAAGAGACTCAATACCATATTAGTTAGGTTTCAACTTTATTTAGAAAATGAGCAGCAAGTATAAGCCAGAAACATATGGATGAAAGGTTGTTATCCACGGAGTTAATATGCAAATGGTATTTTTGATGAACTAGTGCTACAACTGCTGCAGTTGCACTCCTGCACCATTTACATTAATTACTGGCTAAAAATTGCACTTCTTGGTCAACTGCATGTTGTTCCACTGCCTTGTCCCATCTGATGGATATCAGCTGCCACTGGGTACCTGGGCCAAAAAGTGCCAAGTGAGCTCATAAAAGTTCCACTGAGCCATGGCAGTAAGAAGAGGGAGCATTTGGGAGAAGTCCCTTGTAACAACTTGAGATGCCCATGGGACGGGCTGCTCTGGTGCATGGCCTGATTTGCTCAAGGTGCTACAGAAGATGCACATTACACACCTGCCAATGTATTCTGAGAATAAAACCAGATCATTAAGACCTGAAAACTACATTGCACCAAGCCCAAGGTAATGCATACTTAATAAAACACAAAAATCATTGCCATGCTTTTATCTTTAACTGTATCTTTTGAAGGCAGAAACTGAAGGGCCACATCTTGAATTGCTTCCTGAGCAGCAAGTTCAGTCCACCCTTAGTATAGGTCTGTAATTTCAATTGCGGGCACCAAAGAAAACACTGTAAATGGCAAAACTCAATAGAGAGCTGTTGTTAAAATCAAATACTTCCCTGAACAGTGCCTCCCACAGTAGAGGCGCACATAAGAATCAGAGAGAGGTATTCTATACTGCCTAACACTGCAAGCAGAGGCAACATTTGTGGACTCACATCACAAAGGAGTTTTCACAAAGGAAAGTCTCAACTGACAGATCTTCCATAGAGTCATCCCTCTCAAAACAAAAGGGTCCTTCAGAGATGCTTTCCAGAAGTCTCTGGATTAGTCTGAATTTTCTTAAAGCCTTAAAGTTCTTTTGGGGTTGGTGCCTTCACAACTCATCCCCAACTCAGTCCACATTTAAGCGGAAGATCTGCATTCATGCTATTCCACAGGACTGGCAAACTGAAAGATGGAAAGTTCTCCCACCGAAGAGATTATCTATCCCAGATGTAGTGACTGGGGAAAAAAGGCTAATTACAAGGGATAAATGGGAACAGATATCCAAGGCCTTGTTTGTGCTAAAACGAATGAGGATGGATTCACCAAACACTCAAAGGTCAGCTCTGAGCTCCTCAGCTACACAGTCTAAGATCCACTTCTTGGGATCTATACAAACCTCTTCCCAGGTCAAGGAGGGTTGAGAATAAAGACTAACACTGAGGAAATACAAACAAAATCAAAAATTATCTTCTAAAATTACTGAAATTTCATATAGCAAGGTACTTCAACAGAAAATTGGAATGTGTGACAGTGCCCCTGAATGTGCTCAAGCAAATTCACTAGGAACCAAGTTCTTTGAAAACAGAGACAAAATAACCTTGATTTAAACACCTTGGTAACACGGGAACCCACCTGAGAATCCCATATTTTCTTATGTGATAAACAGCCTAAAAAAAAAAAAAAAAATCAAGACTTTGGAGTATTTGTTCATTTGGAAAGAAACTGTGCCACGGACTTCAGACTGCTGATGCCATAAATCCTGCCTAGAAAAAAGAAACAGCCAAAACACCTTTCCAAAGCACCATGCACAGGTAGAGGACCCTCTGAGGAAAGAATCCTTGTTCCAGCCATTGCAAAGAACCCATCTGCCTCCTTTTGTTGTCAATATCTAGTCCATCTCCAGACCTGAAATATTTTCTCAGGTATAAATCCTCTTCATTTTCATGGCCATCAATGAAAAAATGAGATGTTCCACATTTCTAGACACGCTGAAAACATTACTTTCAGTCAAAACTTATCCCATGAATACCAAATTCTACGCTCAATATTCCATTCTCCAAAATTATGCACACCAGGGAAATAAACCACAAAACAGCCCAAATTCTGTCTAAAACTTGGAGTGTATAGGCACCTTTGAGTGCTTAGAGCCAGCAAAAGGCAGGTGGGAGAATCTAAGCCATCTGGCTACAGCCCTAAGTCCACATTTAGCTCAACAAATTGACCAAAAGACACATTTAACTCTGCAGCTGGGATCTGCAAAGACAATTTCATTCGGATCTGGCCTTTGCAGCCAACACAGAGGGCTCTAATTGTGCGCTGTCACAGTTTTACTAACACCATATATATATATATTCTGGATTATCAGCAAGAGCCACCTCTGTGCAGAGGGGTTGATGAGCAGAAATTTCTGCAGAAAATCTGAATTAGGGAATTTACACACAAGTCCAGTTATTGTGTATTTCCTCTGCTAGAAATCGACTCAGACTTGAAAAGAGAAACAAGTGAAACTGGAGATCTGCTACGCTTTGCACTGCCTTCATAATCAAAGGTGGGAATGAAAGACTCCAAACCTGTGTTCACCTTTTTTTATGCAGCTTCTATTTCACTACCATCACCAAGGTACATCTCACACATGAGAGGGGGAGGGAGAAAGGGAAGAAAAGATTTAATAAATAACAGGGGAAAATCCTGATGACGTTAATCTCAACCACAGTGGAACAATAGTCTGAAAGCATGCCAGGTCTCCCTACAGTCCCAGGCTGAAGCCCAGCATCTAGCTCATTAAAGTAAATAAAATATAACGGTGAATGAAAAAGAAAAATAGTAAGAAAGATCACATGAATAATAGAGAGAAGCTGAGCACAAGTCCAACCAAATGATGTCAACTATTATTTAATTTTTACTTTGCTCTCTCAGAGAAAACACCAGAGAGAGCAGGGGGAGGGGGACTTGGGGAAGTAGTGTGCTAAGGAGAGACAAGCAAGGATATCCCAGAGGGGTTTTGAGAACATAATCACTAAAATAATATATATATATTTTTAGAAGCCCTTTGACATTATTCCCTTCCAAAGATAATACAATAGAGTGTCAGTGGGGAAAAAAAATAATGGTCAATTTACACTGAACAGCCCTGGGTAATTATAGCCCAACTGCACCTTCACTCAAGGATGGAATTTGGCCCAGTGTGGACAGTTGTTTATATAATTATTACGGGGGTTAAATCTGTTCTTGACAAAATAAAGAAGATTGACATTAGTAGGTTAAACCATCTTATCTAAAATTAATAGTATTCAACCAGGGATTCAAATTTAGATGTAGAAAAGATGCTACACCTTTTCTTTTGGTTCAGTGGGAAGCTAATCAGAACCACTGGGAGAATTAACTTTTGCACATATCCAGAAAGACCTTTTCCAAACACCTAAGACAATTTTTCGTACACTTCCTCTTCCTACCCAGTGTCAGGAAAACATTCTGCTTCTGATCAACACCACTAGAACGGAGATTTGTTTTGGAGAGATTCAAAGACCCAGGAGATTTGGTCTGTCATGGACAAAAGAAATCCTTCTCCATAAACTCCAATCAGCAAAATTTTGCCAGATACTGGCTCTAAGTGTATATTTTAAAAATTTCTATTAATCAGTATTTGAATAAAACACTGTATTCTCAAATCCAGACTGTGCAAGTTACATAAATTTAACCATTACACTACCTTGATAATCAGTCCTTACTCTTAGACCCAAAAGAAAACCAAAATTTGTGATGATTGCTCTTACCTTCAACAATGCCAGATTTTCACCTCCAGGCACATAAAGGTCACTACAAAACCATCATGTTACCAAGTACATCATCTGCTCTAAGCCTCGAGCAAAACCTCGGTCACCTTTATTATCAATCTGTGAATTAATGACAAATAAAGACTTTTATGCTGACCTGAGTATGATTCTTGTAGAGTTGAATGGACAGTGGCAGGTGGGTGGAACCTGTCCATGACTATGCATTTCAATGCAGCAAAGCAGATTTAGTCTCTCTTTTTTTGGCTGCCTTTGCTGTCATTTTGGGGTTTGATTTGACTGACCTTTTGTATCATCCTTCCTCAATGTAATACACACATAGAAATTGAATATATGAGTAGGCATTCAAATCCAAACTTTGATCCTTGGACACGAGTAGCACAAATTATCAAATATTTAAACTACCATATTTTAAGTAAAACAAACAAACAAAAAACATCCTCTCTACTTCCATCTGAATAGAGAAGTGCAATATTCACAAGTTACATTTATTAGTTAGGAAAGCTGATTGCCCAACCAGGCAGCAGGCTAAAAAAGACTAACAATTATAAAATATGAATTAAAAATCACGAGAGCACAAACCCAAGTATTTATGAACAATCTTCAAACAATGAATTATTAATTGAAGAACTTTGTGAGCAACTTCCTACAGCAAATAAATCACAGAATTTTGCAATCTGCACAAACAATTTATTGAATAAATTATTCATTGTGAATCAACTATTCACTCAGATCCGAATCTTTCTTTTTTCGTTAATCACTACAAAGATTAACCAAAAATCTACCTAATTCTATTGCCATGGTGGAAATTAAAACGTATCCATTACCTATAATTTTATTAGAGGTAGCCTAGCACATGACAGAAATACATTGAGGTCATTAAAACCACAATCTTTCCCAAATTTGTTTTACCATAAGTTTGGGGTACTTTAGGAGCACAGTGATCCATGAGAGGAATTTTGGATATCTGCAATTAATGTACTGCCTCAGAAAATCCAACTACAACAGCATACATTTATATCACTTACTCATGGAAACAAATGCAAAACAGATTTGGAAACAAGGTCAGCCTTTTATTCTCTTTGACTTGTTTAGTATGCTCTCCAAGACTTTCTGGGTGAACCTGGCTACTTATAGCTCATTTGTCCTTATTTTACCTCAGTTGCCCAGGTCTGTCAGGCAGATAACTTCTCTGCTCTGGAGAATAAACACACTGGGCCAACCAGAGCTTAAGATGAACAGTCAATGGCAAACCTGAAAGCCAGAGTAAGGGACTTGGACTTCTAGGAATGAGCATCATGTTTATAAAACAAGATCACAAACAGCAGCTTTTAACTTCCCTCCTTGATAAACCTGCCCCTTCTGCCCTTGCAGCTCACATCAACCATTACTGCACTGGTTTAAAATACCACCTTAAGCCGCAGGGAACTCTCAATATGTTGGAAAACATAGTAGAATAATCCAGAAAAAGAACGGGGTTAACTGTATGATCCATTACTTGGGATTTACAATGAGCACACAATAGAGAAAGAACATCTGTGATGCTGCTGTGGCACATGGGGATCCCTGAACACACCCCAAAGCCACAGCAAGCAGCACAGCAATTCACAAAACATGGCTCTGCTGCTCCCAGACCACAGGCAGGGAAAGAATCTCTGGCTATGCTCATAACATAGCTGGCATTCCCAATAACCAAGGACTGACTGTCAATTTTTTTATTTTTTTTTTATTATAACCCTTGAGGTGTCCAAACATTGTGGAATTTAATAACATAATTCTCCATCAGCAGCACAGGTAAGCATATCCAAAAGGGGCTTGGGGAAAACAGGAACCTAGTTGGGCATAGATAAAGACATGGGATTGTTCTTTTTGATTCACAGAGCAGAAAAACCTTCTCTGAATCACTGTCTTTACCATGACGTGGCATCTTGAGGTAGAGGTATGAGAAAGGCACACACCTAATCAAAGCAACAACATGTCTCCAAGTAAACTATTTCTTAATCTCATGTTATCAAAAAAAAAAAAATCTGTTCTAATAAGCACAAGTGTCTCTTTCTAACAAAAGCTTTCTTCACACACCTAGATGAGTGATATTCAAAGCTGAATTCGCCCAAGTTAGCTTAAAAACACTGTAGGACAAATGTAAAGCAAACTATAAACTCAGTTTAAAAGCAAAAACTGGAAAATTGAGGTTTAGGTATATTGCTGCTAATTCTGTTTGGCCCTTAGAACATATTACTCAGTAACTCATGGCTTTTAACTAAGGCTTTTAAAACTAGTATTTATATTAAAGCACATTATGATCTTGCTGCAAGTTCCTCCAAGAATTGCTAATTTTACTTAGTGGGGGTAAGTCTGGATTTATACTTGTACAATTGTGGTAATATTCTACTCACTGTCTCTTAGGGTTTTGGTTTGGTTTAAACAGTAGAGCATTAATATTTTCATTAGTCATCACGACAGAATGAGCTGACATTAGTGTCTTCCAAGAGTGACTACACATAGAAATATCTGGGTGACTGTTTTGGGAGGAAGCATTTAAATAATTTTTTTTCTTTTTTTTTAATAAAAAACAGAATTGGATGTTTTATTCATCTCTATTCTACACATCCTAACTAAACTTCATCTCAGAATCCTGACACAGAATCCACTTCATTTATTCTTTCAATGCCATTCACCTCTACATGTGTCCTATGTTTGATCAGATGGGCTAAGCAGAAAAAAGGAAAGGATCCATTCAGAGCCACCTTCCTCCAAAACTGAGTGCCCTGTTGAATGTTCTCTTACTTCACATCTCTCCGTTGCAGTTGCAAATGGTTTTCATGCTTGCATTGCTCACGGAACAGCAAGAAGGATACTTGCTACAGTTACAATGAATGCATTCATTTTTTTCATATCAATAATTTATTTTTTTTAATATCTGATTTGCCCTTCCAGTTTTTACTCAGGAATTTAAAAAATAGTAAAGCCAAGCTTAGAATAAATAGCTTGCATTTGCTACCCAGATTTAATTTCTGCTTGTTTCATAGGATGAGTTAATTTGCCATAAAACTTTAGTGCTTCTGATACCGATTCCAGCATCCATAGTTTCCTACGGAATTTTATTGCCCCTAATATAATGAAATGTAGTTTAACCTTCACTACTAATTTCAGAATTAACTACTACAAACCTGTCTAAAGGGCCTTTTTTATCCCACACACATTATCTGCTCATTATTCGGCTGAACCTGTCTTACTTCTACAGCTTGAAGTTCAGTAAGGGGTTCAACAGAAGCTTTAGAGCTACAAAAGGTAACCCAGCACAGAAAAGCTTCCAGAGGAAGGATATGTAAAAGATTCCTGCAGGAGGGATGTTGCCAATCCAACACCACTACAATGCAAAATAGTTACATATTCTGGCTAAACGGGGATAAGGTCAATGGTGTAGACTGAGTGTAATCTTGAAATAATCAGTTTTCAGTTATAATATTAATAAAACAGATGATGCTATGAATTAAACCTCTGTGAAATGTAGAAAACACCTGACTTCTGGCACTAATGGCACTTAAGAGATACCCTGTGGTCTACAAATAAGTCTTTTTAAAGCCAGGTGAGACGCAACCACAAACCTTTTCCTGCCTTCTCATGCATTTCCTTTTGGCAGCACCAAAACCGAACAAGCCATCAGTATTCTCTTCATTTGGGCAAGCACAGAAAGGAATATGCTGCTTATTGAAAAGGTAATATTGTAATATTACAGTAGGTTGGTTTGCTTGCAGGATTAAAGAATGATTTAATTAAACATAAAAAAACATTTTGATCATTGTCTGCCTCCAAAACCAAACCTGCCTCAGTCAGGCTTAGAAATAACATTAATTCACACTTTTTATTGCCACTGTCATGTTGCATGGGATGCCATAGGCACTCACAGTGTGGATGCAGTGATGAATAAATCCTATTTTAATCTCTAAGTGGATGGCTTTATCTTGGGCCAGGTATTAAGCAATGAAAGCTCCTAAATATTAGCAGGTACCATTAAAACCACTAACTTTAGTGACCCACCATCTCTAATTTTGCATGTTCTACACTGTAGCAAGACTACAAAGCTGAAGCAGAAATTAAACGACACAAATCTCTTAAGGCAACCTTAAACCTCACAATTCTCGGTGCAAGTCTCAGTTCAGTTCAGAGAGAGTCACCGAGTGGACAGGAAATGAAGCTGGACTGGTGGGCAATTCCAGCACCACACAGTGTTTTTCATTCAACAGGCATCCCAAATAACTCCCTTTGGAGGCCGTGGCTGGGCTGCACCAGCAGCTCTTGCTGATGGCTTGAGCTGACCCCCACAGGAAGAAGGTTGCTTTGACACGCGACATCTTCCTTGACCTCAGCCTGCCTGGATTTCCCACCGTAACACATTTCCAGCCTGCCTTGACTCCCCAAAGCACAGCTGTCTCCCACTCCTAATCTGGGTAACACCCTCCAGTTGTCTGAACAACCCTCCACCAACACTCCTTTGTTTTCCTCTTCCCTTATTCTGCTCAATAAAGCTGGCTTTTGGCATATTAAAGCTTAATTTGTTTAAGAACAAACAGTTGGGGGCCTGCATCTCACAGACGAGAGTGACAGATCACATGAGGAGACCAAAGACTTCAGGGGCTGAAGATTTGGCAGGTTTGTGTCTCAGCGGAGATACAGAGCTCATTGTCATGTTTCCAAAAGGCATTACACAGGGCTCCAAGGTGGAGCTGTTTACCAATACTGTGATCTCTCCCCAGATGCAGTTGCTACTGCAGCTAATTAAGAGAACAATTAAGACTAAGGCAATCAGTCAAGTACACAGATTCGAGTCATTTTCTCCACTCTCCGATGCTGTGCTGGCTCCCAGAGGGCTAAACCTTATTCACTCATTCAGAAAATGACAGGAAGAAGCTATTAAATATCTGAAAACCATAAAAATGCAATCATACTGTTCCTGAGCTGAGCCACTCACCAGAGACCAATGCCAGGCAACTTAAGAAACTTGCTGGCCCCCAGAATTCACATACTTACAAATAAGAAAATTAATCAAAAGCAGTTCAGATCAAAATTTAATTAAAAAGAAAAGGATTGCAGAAGACTTCCTGAGATTTCTCTGGTTTATGTTTATGACTGATCAATATTACGTGTTATCAGCTCAGTGTATGACAAATTCCACTGGGCATCTTTAAAGAGGAAGTAACAGATTAAATATTGAGCTAAACAATTTAATCTCTGCTTTAAAAGGTTTTCAGATATTTGTAAAGGTAAATCCTATTAGAGTATAAATGTCTCCATGTGCTAGTGCTGCAGTCTCGTCACAGAGGAATTTGTAAACACCAAGAGACAGACCCTCATTAAATATAAATTTCCTTCTTTTGTAGAGCTATTGATGAAAAAAGAGAAAGCATTTATGTCTTCAGCAGAGGGGGGGAAATGGTTTTAGGAGTGAGATTTAAATGTATCTACAGGTATAAGTAAATATGCCTAACACTTCTAGAGTGGTCAATGTCAACTGGCTCCCTAAATCCATTTCAACAAAACTGAGAGCACTGATCCTTCACACTTTGCAGTGAGGGTGGAAAAGACTCATCTACTAGGAACAAAAACATAGTCAGCTGTGGCAAGGACATAGGAGAACTGAGAGTTACATGTGATAAAAAAAATAAAATAAAATTAAGACAAAGTCTAAATCCAAAATATTCTGTACACCAGCTACTACATACATACACTGTACATGTATATCCATATGCAGGCATACAATAAATATGGTTTGTCATACACACCCAGGTCATACTGCCTGTGTAAATGTTAAAACCAAGCAACGCCAAGGAAGCACAACACGGGCCCTTTCAGCTGCAGTGCAAAGGGGTAGAAGGTGCACAAGCCCTTCAGCAGTTCTACAGCACCCCATCTCCTCTTCACTGGGGGATCTGTTCCTCAACATCTGTGCAGGTGTATCATCACCGGGACTTACAGCACACACACAACCACAGGAAGCACTGTGGTTGCTCCTAAGATAACCTTCAACCTAGAATTCAGTTCAGAACCTGTGCTTACCTAGATGTATTCTCTGGCCCCAAGTATCAAATCTATCTCTTACAAATAAACAAATACCAATCATTAAGTGACCAGTAGGAACACCACCAGTCCCTCAAAAGCGCTTACTCCAGTAAGTGTTTTACCACCTAGGACCATCCCACCACACCACTGGTGGAGCACCAGGCCAAGCCAGCCTCCTGCATCCATCCACCCAGAGCCCTGCAGGCAGCTTTGCTGTTTCTGAGCCAGTGGCTTTCTTCATTTTGCATTTGGGAATTAGTCTCTTTTTTTTTCTTTTTATTTTCCAATTTTATGTAAAAAGCAATTAAAGTAATTAGAGGTTTCACACAATCCCTTTTCCTATCCCCTCTCTCCCATGCAACTATTAATCAGCTTTATTCAATCTCTACTCAAGTCAGATATAGAGGGAGAGGAGGAGGAGGAATGTTTTGAACATTTAGAGGAATTTGACATTTGTTATGGATGGCTGGGTGACTTAAGAAGCAGAAATACAAAACAGATACAAACAAATCTATTGTATATAAAGTTGCTGTGACAAATAAGAACATTAATAAAATGGAACAATCTATCAGATGAGAAAAAAAAATGACAGCACTAAGGAATTCAGCAGCTTCTCAGTCAAAACTAAAACTCCCAAGGGCTAAATTAAAAAAAAAAATGTGCTTTAAGTTACAGGAAACTTCTTTAGTTCAAAAGAACAAGTTCCTACACATGTACTATAGTTTTCTGTAAATAGAATCACTAATATTTAAAAATAATTACCTTTTTCAGAACAAGCCTACATACAAATGTAAAAGTGTTAAACCTGGTAATTCCAGTTCCCTCTTTCCAGACATTTACATATTTGGAAAAAGACATAAAATTTTGTCATGAAGACAGTGACCAGGATGGTCAGTCTCTTCTGATCCTGAACTGAGGGATGCCAAATGAACTTCAAAGGGAGTGGTACAAGATGAAAGGGAGACTCTCACCTTGGTGGTCCTGCCCCAGGACACCATCAACACTAACAGCCAATGAAGGAATAGAAAAGTTATTGGAGAGGACACAAAGGGACTAAAGCTCCCTGCTGATTAGTTTTAAATAAAGGCTAGCACTTCAGGAAGCTCCACTGCAACAGACTCATGTAGGTTAGAAGAACCTGTACAGGAAATATCTCCTCATGCCCTGCCCTGCCACACACTTTTACCCACTGTCTGAGACAGGCAGCTGCACCAGATTGAACTGAATTATGGCCTTGTCTGACTATTATATTTTATATAGCTGATTTCTAGAAGATTATCATCATTGAGTATTTTCCTGCCTATTACTGTTTAGCCTTCATTTCTCACACCACCTTAAGATCAGGATCCAGATGTTTGGGGCCCTTTTGCTACATATTTTCAAAGGCAGTGGAAAAGGGAAATAATCCATGGCCCTGTGTGATTGTGTTTCAATACCAAAGGACTAGTGCAGGCAAGAACAAGGGCTTTTTTTCACCCTGTGTTGGATGGAATCACCACTGCATTTAACTAATTATAGTTTTACTATCAAGGGTGCCACAACCAAAATATGCACTTGACACTTGGGATAAGACGCAAGAATACATTCCTACAAGTCATGCTCTGCCCTGCACTACATACCTGGTCCTGAACATGAGCAGCACCTACAACGAAAAAATCCATGGGACTCCTCCCAAGCACAGAGATCTGGCTACTTACAGCTGGTAAACCTCTGCAACCAGCTGCTCTCTGCAAACTCCTACAGAGATTTGCTCAGACAGGAATGTGCATGGGAGCTGCCGTGAGCAGAATGGGCCCAAGCATCTCTGTCAAGATTAAAGTTGGCTCCAAATGAGGATTTTTACCTTACTACCGTCAAAGAGTACACGTGTACTGTCTGTCCTTATGAATTTACTTTCATTAATACATTTAAGTAAAGAGTGAACAAATGAGAAGTGGTACAGACACGAAATTGGAGTCACAGAGGACTTTCACACCACTAGATGGTATGAAAATGTAGAACTGGGAGCAGCAGTTACTATA
Organism: Formicarius rufipectus; assembly: GCA_013399695.1. NCBI lineage: Eukaryota > Metazoa > Chordata > Aves > Passeriformes > Formicariidae > Formicarius > Formicarius rufipectus. The sequence continues at coordinate 230,692 of VXAU01002531.1, forward strand.
CAGGTTCACCACCTTCCTCAGTTTGCTCCCATCAAAACACTTTTTCTAGCTTTTTTTGGAAGACCTCTCATTCACAAGATGCTGAACAACTTCACAAAGCAAACAAGAAGGTTCAACTTAACTGCTACATTAAAAATGTCAGGTATTGCATGTGCTGCTCTTACAAAGAGAAGATAAAGCAGCACGAATATGTTCAGTACAGCAGTGGAGGACATGCCAGGGCTAATCTGCCTGGAATCCCAAGAATAAAGGGGAGTTTGCCCTTTTAAATGAAAACCATCTTATGTCCTTTATTGTTTTAAAAGTGTTTGTTAACAAGCCAGTTCCTTGATATGGTCTCATATTGTGCAATTGATTATTACACAGAACCTCCCACTCCTTTCCAGCTGAAATTTTGCAGGAGTTATGCATTATAATCAATAGCATGCCCCACACTGGATGGACTTGCCAATGCAGCAGCTTTTCCTCCAACACCCCCAAGGACAGCTGCAAAAAATGAGCAGGCTACCTCCTGGAGCTATCTAAGGACCAGATCCAAACTTCATTGAATTCTATGGAAAAATTCCCACTGACTTCAATGGGCTTTGGATCAACCCCCTGCAGAGGAACACTTTTCAAAATAAACATTAGGGGGAAAAAAATCATTAGGACTATAAAGCCTTTCATATTATCTCCTGGATACATTTTAAAGCAAGAGGGTGGGAATGTGCTCTTTTCTCCTCATGAATGTGTCAGGGAGAAGTCATGCAATTGTGAGTTTGCAAAGGAGGGGAAAAAAATATGGTCCAACATCTACAAAATCAACCTCTGTCCAGACTTGGATTTCATTAGGAAGTTTTGAAAACTATGAGTTAGCCACAAAAAAATTTAAAATTCTCATTAGGATTAAAAAAAAAAAAAAAAAAGAAAAAAAGGCATAGCAGTTGTAGGAATTATTCCTGGGATTTTGCCTCTCCAAATATGCTTCTATCTGGGACCCAATCAGGCTGAGCTCACAGACAGGTACATACACTACACACTGTCAAAGTGTGCAACCAGAATCCTTCCAAAATGCAGTTTCCTCCTGCTCTCAGAGGAATGACACCTGGAGGTGAGTCTGAAACCAGCAAGCCTCTGACTGGCTGCTATTCCTAGGATCAAAATCTGAGATTTACCATCCACCTCTGCCAGTTCCTGGACAGTTCCTTCACAGCAAGACAGAGGTTCTCCTGTTGGCAATCCCTGGCCAAAAGTCCCACTCTGCTCAGGAGCTGCAGATGCATTTGCTGGGCTCAGTTGTCCTTTTAATCTCAGCTTTTAAGTTGTCCCTGCAGGCTACACAGGGGAAAATGCTCGAGCCTGGTCATGAATGTTGACTCCAGCTTGAAGAGATCCCCCACAGAGAAGTGACACCAGCAGGACTATAGGGTGGATGGGCTCCAAGGTAGATTTGGCTCAAGGACCAACTGGGCACAGCATAAAGCAACAAACTGCCTGATCTGAAGCAAGCTCCGTGCTGTGAGAACCTTCTGCAGAGGCAGTGCCCTCTGATTCTCCCTTTCATTCAATTATCCCCATGATCTAACCTTGCAGATCTAACTACAACTATGTGAATATGAAAGCAAATTTTAAAATGCACCAGCTCGGGATGGCCAGAAATCAAATTTTTCTCACCAAAAAAAAGAATTAATAAGAAAATCTTTTAGGGGTTAGAATAAAAATGTCATATTGCACCAAAAGCACTTTAAAAACAATGCACTCTTTAAGAATGAAAAATGTTATTAAAAGGAAAGAAAGTTTCATTTAGGTCAATATTAAAACATTTCCTTTACACTTTCCTGAGACTTTGTCCTTCTACTCAGCCCAAACTACCATCTGAAATTCATCCAGACTTGCAAATAATTTCAATTATTTCCAATTCTCTTTTGGGATAACTGAGAATAATCTTGTCTGAAAAATAAAATAATTCTAACTGGAACACCAAGAAGGAATAAGTCATGCTCAAGAGTGAAGTCGCTGCGTGGGATATTTCAGATGCTTTTGCGAGTCTGTATTTGTACACACAGAGTTTTGGTTCTGGGAATTCAGACAGAATCCTTTCAGCTCTCTAGCTCCCAACAATTTGTGACAAACATAGCAATATTTAAGGGTAGGACTATTTCTCCTACTGTAATTACGCAATGACACTAGTGAAATGATCAAAGAAGTTCCAGAAGCTGAAAATTCATTCCAATGCAGACATAAAAATAATTGGGTTGAAGAGTCATGTTTTAGCACTTTCTTCTCAGTTATGCCCCAGAGGTTTGCTCACAACCCACAACAATTTCAAAACCATACTTCTGGGCAATAGTACAATATAACCATAAAATTACACTTGAGATAAGATTTAATTATCATTCTCACCTTTCCAACACCTTGCAAGAAATAATCCTTAAAAGCCTTACAAGAAAGAACATTGCAATTAAAATTATAGCATGCAACAACGATACTAAAAGAAAGACAAACTGCTTTATAGGTTTTACAAGAGCTTAAGTTCACCAGCTTTATTCAAAAATATTACAAGTGATCCTGTCTGATGGATTTTAGATATTCACTTTGGGCCAGAGAATGTTAGAGCTAAATAAAACAAACTGACATTGCACTTGAAGAGACGTTTTCATTCAGAGACCTTGAGCCATGAGGCTGGAGAAAGCCAATGGACCTGCAGTGGGTGGGCCACCATGGAAGAAGCATCATATGGCCAAACCAATTTTTGTTTGGGAGGTTTCAGGCACAAAGGGAGGACAGCCAGTCCTATGAGGCTGTAGCATCTCAAAGGGTTGAAATTTTATGCCATAGCTGCCATTTCAGTCTCTTATTCTCTCAGGGAATGTATAAATCATCTTCCAACTGTGCATGCAGTGCCTGTAAGCAAGACACACCTCAGCAGTAGGGAAAGGGAAACACAGGCTCAGTCATGTATCCTGCAGACCACATTGCTTTCCCAGCAGATAAAAATGCTGGGAGGTCAGCTGGCCCTTCCAAACAAAGGGGAGTGGATCCTGAAGACACCCAGCTAGCTGGAGAAACAGAATTACTTTAATTACAACAGCAGGAATCTCTAATTTATGTTCCTAAGGACCTAGCACTTCTCAGGGTGGATTGTTTGTTTCCAGGAGTTGACTACCTGAAGCAAGCAGAGAGCCCCCCACATCATATGGGCAGATTTAGAAAGACAAGACTTAGAGGTTGCTGGTAAATCCCTCGAAACAAGTATCCAGGGGTTCTCTGAACCAAAGGTTAAATGACAACTTTCATTCCACCAACCTGGAAATGAACTGGGGGCAGGGGGAGAAAAGGAAATACTCATCTTGTTTTTTAGCCAAAGGGTGCCGTCTCTTCATAAATATTCCCAGAAATGCTCCTGAAAAGCTGATCCCTCCTTAATGATTATGTGTGGAAGGGAAGAGTGGGTTCTGCCTTGTTGCCTCAACCTTGAGCAGAAGAGAAGAAGCGTCTTCCAATTAGACGAGTAACTATTAAGAGATAGACTTCACTGTACATTCTAAATGAATTCATCAGGGTCAGTCATACCAGGATTTCTTTCCCTCTTTCCACAGAAAAGAAAAAAAAAAAAAAAAACAAAAAAAAACAACAAATAACTATTTTTATTTTTTTTTGCTTCCAAATAGAAAATTTCTCTTTATAGTTTCTAAAGGCCAAATCCAGCTAGTACTGCTTTTAAAACCCCGATGAAGAAGGTTAGATTATTGAATTCAGAAGTCAGATCACTGCAAAGAATATTTTTATTTTACATTAAAGCCAAACACCACATCCTTCTGAAGCAGCACGAATGCCTTCAAGGAAGATGGAAAATGTAAATCACTGGAAACCCTGAATACCCAATAAATCACTGGCAAGCTGGCCTGGGTTTCAGCGCTGAACAGAAGGAAAGCAAAGGAGCTCCTGAGTCCAGCAAAGATGGAAAGAAAGCGTTCATTGTGTCGGGTATGTTACACGATCCGTGTCGGACCTTTGTGCACCATGCTGGGGCAAAGCATTTACACGGATGCAAGGAAGTGGGAGGTGTTAAGGAGGGAACGGCCCTGGAGTTTATACAAGTGTTACCAATGTTAGAATAACGTTTATCAGTTTACAGTATTTGACTTAGCATAGCTCCAGGGAGAAGGGAGAGATAACAACAGTCCAAAACATGCTCCTGGACCTGAAAAGCCGGAAGGAGATCTAATTCTCCATTTGAAAAGGAGCCCAATTAACTTTATCTTGTATATCTGAGCTCCAGCCGGGGAGACAAGTTCACTGGGGGTTATAATAATAATAACGCATGTGCAAACATTTTGACTACTGCATATACTGAGACATCAGAGGAGGAATATTGTGTTGTGGAGAAGGTTTATTGCATCGACTCCTGTTCAGCCCAATTCTTTGGAAGATGCTTTAAGTCAGGCACACACTTAACCACTTTTATGATAGGAAACTAAGCAGTTCCCATACACTTCAAAAGGCTTGGCTAATGCAGCTGTACTGCTTTTCTGAAATAACAGGGCTGTGCTGATTAATATCAGCCCAAGAGCTAACTATCCATGATTCATTCCTCTACATGAGCTCAAAGCAGGAACACAACAGGGAAAAAAAATATATTCAGCTTTTGTGCTGGAGAACCAGTCAACTACAAACCCTATGATGAAGTTATGGGAAAGAACAGCAAATACTTCATTAATTCCAGTAATTAGTTGCTTGGAGTGGACAGACATGAGGATGAATGAAACTTGAATTCAGCCAACTCCTTTGCAACAGCCTTCATAGAAGGCTCAGTCCTCTACCATCCACCACAGGCAAGTTTCATCCAATATGCACTTGCACATTGAACAATATTTCTATGCAAAATAGAACAGGCTGCAGCTCTTCAATCTGGCACCTCTGTTGATAAAGAATCACCTAGAGAACTCCTTAGTAAAGGGTGCTCGAGTAAAAAAATAATTACAATGGCTCGAGGTGAAAACTACACATGTACATACTACACAATGATCAAGAAATCCTTTGGTTGCAAAGTACTAGAGGTCTAGGAAAATATTGGAAAGGAACTATCACGCATACAAAACTTCTCCAAGTACCAATTTGCAGCAATCAGTGGGAATGGGATGGCGAATTTTCTGAACCTTTGGTCTGAGTAAGTACAGCAGCTTTTATTGTGTTGGTATACCTGTGGAAATTCTGATAATTTCTTAATCTTCATATATGAAAACACAGAGACGGAAATCCAAAAACTGGAGAAAAATAACAGATGGTGAATAATATCCAATAAAAAAAGAAGGAGCAGAGGACATTAAAAAATTGCTATGGAGCCATTACAAAGAATCACAGGATCATTTAGATTGGAAAAGATCTCAGAGATCATCAAGTTAAACCTTTGATCACCACTTTGTCAACTAGACCATGGCACCAAATGGGACGTCCAGTCGTTTCTTGAACAACTCCAGGGATGGTGATTCCACCACCTCCCTGGGTAGTCCAATGTCTAATCGCCCTTTCTGTGAAAAATTTCCTCCTGATGTCCAACTTAAACCTAACCTGGCACAGCTTAAGCATGTGTCTTATCCCGTGAATGTTGCCTGGGAGGAGGGGCTGATCCCCACCTGGCTACAAGCTCCTTTCAGGGAGTTGTAGAGAATAATAAAGTCTTCCCTGAGCCTCCTTTTCTTCAGGTGGAACAATCCCAGCTCCCTCAAACACTCCTTACAGGACTTCACCTTACAGATCCTTCACCAGCTTCACTTCACCCCTCCCTGGACTCTCTCCAGCACCTCAATGTCCTTCCTGAACTGAGGGGCCCAGAACTTCCCCGATCCTGCTGGCCATGCTATTCCTGATGCAGGCCAGGATGTCACTGGCTTTCTTGGCCACCCAGGCACACTCTGACTCGTGTTCAGCCACTGTTGACCAGCCCAACCCCAGGTCCTTTTCCATTGGGCCACTTTCCAGCCACTCTGCCCCCAGCCTGTAGCACTGTGTGGGGTTGTTGTGGCCAAAGCGTGGGACCTGGCGCTTTGCCTGGTTGAACCTCATGCTACTGGCCTTGGCCCATCAATCCAGCCTGTCCAGATCCCTCTGCAGAGCCTTCCTAAATTCCAGCAGATTGACACTCCCACCCAACTAGGTATCACCCAGGAATTTACTGAGGGTACACTCACCCAGATAATCAGTGTAAATATTAAACAGGACTGGGCCCAATACTGAGCCCAGGGGAACACCACTAATGACCAGATTGCAGGTAAGCAATTTAACTGAAAAGATGGTGAAGGTCTCAGAAGTAATTTTAATGTGGGCTATGCACTACTGAGGTTAACAGGAATTGCAAATATTCACATAGGACTCCTGGCCCTGAGCCTATTTTCATCAGTGAATGTTAGCACCAAGTCCACAGCAATCAGAATTTAGGTCTTTGGCCATCAGAGTTGCTGCAGAGAAGTGTGAGAGCTACTGAATATAAAAGTCTGGGAGAGGCAATAATTTGAGAATTATCATATTTTCATGCACTCCAAATGAGCCACTCTCATTTAAAAGTACTATTCCACAAAAAGAAGTCTTCACTTTTTGGTTAAACCTATGATAGGGAAATAGATGCAGTAGGGACTACTCTGAGAAAGGTGCTCTGAGCTAAGCACCTCTAAGCTAAATAGATTATTTATAAGGTCCACAAAACTTCAGAATCAAAGTTTAGAAGTTTCATTTTCAGGCAGATAATCTTTGGATTATACATGTCAAAATGTGGTGTAGTATCTACCTGACTGGTAAATTCATCCTTGCTGTAAATCTTTGAATCAAGGAATATTTTCCAGCCTGCTACAGACACAACTTTATGTCCAGAAAACAAATCTGGCAAAGGTTCAGTTGCCAACTGATCTTAAAAAGTTCCACTTCTTTGATTAAACACATCTATTTCTGCAGAGTTCAGTAAATGCGTGAATGGAACATGTGACAAGCTGTTGGCAGTGTATTTATTTCTACAACACTCTGTAAATCTTGTCTAGGCTGCCTCTATCCTCTCATTTTCTTGTCTCTATTACTGTTCTTCACAGCAAGTCTGTGCCCTTCTCAGGCACTCAAGCATTTAGGGGCTGCTCAAAGCCCTTTGGCTGCCGCCCTTCACTGCTGTGGTAAATGGGCAGTGATTGCTCAGAAAGGCACTGCCTCTTTTGCCATATTACTGAAATATTTTTAGGTGCTCAACAAGGAACTTTCAAGGAGTACCATCTAGATACCTCATAAAGTATTGACATTGCTAGAAAGGAGGACAGGAGGGGAGTGGAGGTGAAGTAAAGCCCTAAAGTAAAAAGTGTCTGAGAAAGACAGTCAAGGGTGTGGATGAAGTTTTCCAGGGTGCCACTTTTCACTGTCATATGAATTTTCTGACAGGAAGATACACTGCTAATGAAAAAATGCCACACTGTCATTATGATCTGACTTAGAAACAAACAAAACAGCAAATTAAGCAAGACAGTTTAAATGGGAAAAACTGCCCTCTGGCCCGGATATTCCAGGTTTATTTCCAGCAGGAAGAGGTAAAGCCACAAACTAAGGAGCAAAAATTTTCCTTTACGGTGACATGGACAATGGGACCTACAGAACAATGTACATCAGCTGCCCATGGTGTAAGAATTAATTAATTAGGTTTGACATCCCAACTTGAAATGAAGGAAGAGCAAAAACTTGTTTACACCAAGTTTATCCCATTTCATGGTGGCAGAGAGCTGAAGGAAGAAGGTTCAAATGCTCTTGACAAATCAGAGAAATGGACAGAAAAAAGGGGTAAAATTAAACCAGGGCAAGTATAAAGTATTGTTGGAGTATTTAACTTACACAAAGGAAACATGTGGCTAAAGAAACATGTTTAAGGGTTACTGGATCAGAGTCAACATGGCACTGCTGTTGAGAAAATATAATACATAATGCTGGAGTAGATAAACAGGGTATACAGTACTCACTGGCAGTGTCAATAGGGCTTCACATGAACCCTGCATCCATTCCAAGAGTGGATGCAGCTCAACAGCAGTGGGATGGAGTTTCTGAAAGGTTCAAGACACGTTTATAAATGTAAGGACTAGAGCAAACACCACAAAGTACTGCCACAAGGACCTACATAACCTTCCATCACCGGTTGCCCCTCAGAATGGGATGGGCAACTGTGCCATAGGAAATCACCCATCCATTCTACTTGGATTGGTGTAACTCCACACACATGGGAGGGACACCTTCCAATCCAATTTGTAATGGATTTTGTATCACATTGAATTGGAAGGGAATACCTTTGGGAGTGAGGGGATTCACTCCTTTCACTTATAGATCATCCTTACCTTCACATTCAGAGAACCTTCAGAAAAGATCACTGAACATCATTTTCAGTTTGGCTTGGCACACCTATAGAACACACCTTTAAATCTGAAATTTTCATTCTGTGGCTGCATCCCATTTGCTGCATCATCAGCACAAACTCACAGTCCTTTCCTTAATTAAGGGTTGATGCAGATTTTTGCTAACTTGACTTCACAGGTACACACAAGCATCTCTGCCTTGTGCTGCACCATTCCTCATTCCCTGTGTTTCCTCCCTCAGAGTCGGAACAGGCATTCCCCTGCCCTAGCCCTGCACTGGGCTGCTCACAAACACCTCTCTACTTAGGAGCTCTCCTCTTCGTAGCTGAGGCAGATGCACTATTAAAAAGGATCTCTGCTGCCCTCTTTCACCAATTAGTCCATTTGAATGCAACAGAGCAGAGAGAGAGAAGCCAGCACTTCAGGGAGAGGAGAAAGGCAGAGATAATGTTGGAAAGGCACTCAAATCTAGATGATTAGAAAGGACGAGCAGACTGTATGGGGTTTATCCCTATCAGAGGGCCAAATTTGAACTGAAAACAAGCTCAGACCAAGATTTCCTCTATTCTGCTGGTCAAAATCTGGGTCAAACTCCTACTGAATTCAAAATGCAGCAAATCCAGCTGCAGTCACAACTAGACCCAACAACCCAAAAAAGGAATAAGAACAATTACTGTTTCACTTCCAAGATGATTTGATCAGTGATGTGCAAGGTGAATGCTAGAGCTGATCCTAAAACTAGGATTTCAGCTGGAAAACAGGGAAGTCAGGAGAATGATGACTGCCATCTCTAAATTAAGGGAAAATAAACATAAAGTAGTGGCCTCCTTAGCCTAGCATGGCACTGATGTCTGTAACTCACTGACATGATTGTGCCTGGAGCATAAGGTAAGACATTTATTGTGGCAACCTTGGCATCAATTATCAGGAGTAACAAACACTCACAAGGAGGAAATCTTTGTATTCATTATATTGCCTTTACTGCTAATAGAGCAGGAGTAACAGAAGGATCATTGTCTGCACACAAGAGCAAATATTAGGACTACCAGACCTAAAGTCCATGAGACTTGCTCAGCACTAGATGCCTGAGCAATAAAATGCCAAAAAGGACAAGAAAATGTGATTATGACAATCTCCTGGCACATCCAAGTCTGGAGTACTGCAGGTAGTTCTGATTGCCCCACCTGGAAAAGAATCCAACAGAACTGGGTAGGAGCAAAGAAGGAAAAGCAGCTCCTGAGTACAGAAGGAAACATTCAGCGTAGGGAGACCGCAATCTTCAGGGTGGAAAATAGCTATTAAAAGGAGATGCAGCAATGAGACCTTTAAAATCATTAAGGGAACACAGGAGGAAAATATGCAAGACACTATTTATCACAACAGAGCTCCAAAACACCGAAACCCACTTGGCAGATTAAAATCCTAGCAAAAGGAGGAAAATTCCAACAGTTCTCGGGTAAATTGAGGAAGGCACTGGAACAGGAGGCTATGAAGACAAGAGAGTGTTGGGAGAAAAAACATCAGCTTCTTCAAGAATAATGTGTTAGTGGTCATTCAACGTGACAGACTGAATGGAAATAACAAGGCCAAGTTGTCCATTACACTGAGTTTCTGACCTGTGCAGAGAACACACAGGTGAGAAAGAAACACAAATATTAAAAAGCCTACATACCCAGTTTGCCTTTCTGCAGGAACTGCCCTAATATCTCCTCAATTTTCCTAGCTCAAACATCCAGAGACAATCAAAAACTGCTCGATATACATCATCTTCTGTCGGTTGTGCTACAGGCTGAGACAATAGGCAACACTGTGGCTCCACAGGGAATTCTTTGATGGGAATCTCCAGCAGTTTCAGCAAGCAGGATGATGGGAATCTCCGCCAGTTTCAGTAAGCACTACGAAGTGGACTAATTAGACCAGAGAACTCAGATCCAGTCATCTAATGAACCCACCTTTGTTTTAATGTCATGAGCTCCAAGCACAAAACACCAGTTGGACTCAGCTGCTCAGTTTAATTTAAAACATATACAGATTTTGCTGAATATTGTCAAGAGGAGCTTTGAAAAGAGGGATGAAAAAACACATTCTATTAGTCATACATTAAAAGTTATTTGTTTCTCCTGGAATAGGGCTGAAGTACTGTCAGCTCCAATGCCTAAACAGTAAACTCCCAGAGTTACAGAGCCCTTCTAAATTTGAGTGTTGCTAAATATGATTTACCACCACAGATAACATAACACAGTGCATGAAGTAGCTTAGCAGTGCCTTAGCCTAAAGAACATCCAAAAAATTACCTAAGGGTCTCAAGACAGCCTAAAACACTCCTTCAGCCTAACTGAAGTACAGATTTGTGTTTCCTTTAGCGTGGAACTTTAGCATAGCCAAAGGCATTCTGATTCAGAAAAAAAAAAGAAAGCAGGGGAGCTCTGCAACTACTGGGCAGTGATGCAAGGTCGCTGCCTCCTCCCACCTCACAGAAACCAGGCACAGGGGCTGCAGGGCCAGCTTTGTGCCACCTGAGGACTTCCCTGAGAAGGAGACACATGCCAAGTCATGTGTGCAGCAGCCCTTTTGCCCCCAACATTCTGCAGTCAGAGGTTTGAACAAGAAGGGGTTTGGCTAGGACTGACAGGAGGACACGACCATCTCAAAGAGGAAAATCAAACATACCCAGCAAGGAAGAGTAACGCTGCAGTCCAGCCTTTAAAACAGATTTTTCAAAGGAGGAAAACAGCCATGAATCAGTAGAAGAAATATGACCTTAAAGCCCTAACAAAAGGGAACAGATGGGAGCACAGCAAAGTGCTCACAAACTTGAACTGGAATAACTGTCTCTTAATAAAACCTCTCCAAATATGAAAGCTCCTCAGACATCTGCAATTAAATCCTCGATTAATCCCACCTATATTTTAAAGGCAGTTGAACCAGGCTACTAATCATGCTATCGACAGACTGGAAACTATACCAGGATGACAGAGATGGCAAAACAGAAACAAGAAGAGCCAAAATACAAACTTAAAAACCCAGGGAGACAGGGCTGGTTTTTTCACCTCCATCTCCACATAATTAAGATCCTCCTGTAGGTTTTATCTCTAAGTGCTGGAGGGGGTTAGGACTTTGGTGTTTCTGACTCACCCTGATTTCTTACATGCTCAGAGGAATGAAGATAGAGGAAAATATCACCACTTCTGTATTATGGAAACCTCGCAATTAATAATTGAGAATCTTTTTATCTCTCTCTCCCTTTTTCTTTCAGAACTAGAGTGCTCTCTTCAGCTTGTTAAGCTTAGTTCACTCCCACTGATAATTCACTAGAGATCATAATTTATGGACAATTGAAGCTGCAGAAACATCTCTTAGAAGGAATAGAGCAGATCCATAGCAACAATTCTTCAGGGGAATATTAATCCCCAGCTTTATGTAGTGCTAAGTGTACAATAGTAATCAGAACTTGAGTAGAAGCTGCTAATCATTGAGGGAAAAGGCTGTATAAAGAATTCATAATGGAATTAGCCTGCGGCAAACAAAGAAAGACAAAATTAAATCAGCCATCAAATTGCACCAAGGAATTTTAATTTACAGGTTAATGTAGGATTATGTAACTAATCACAGCTAACATTTTCAATGAACAACCAATAAAATTCTGCTCTTTTTTTATTCCTGCTAATGGTATTCCAATAACACACTTTTATCACCATATAATGTGTTAAGAATGATTTTCAAAAATTCTAAAAATCTTCCAAAAAGCATTATGACTGAGCAATCAATGCAAAATGCTGGCTTTAAGTTAATTAGCATAAATATACATCTAGATGATCTACTGTTTGGTTCAATCCAATACAATAAAGTTCCTTGGAGTCTGCATGGGACAGATTTACATAACCAAATGTGCATAACTGTAGCTTTAAAATATATGCATGATTTCCAAAGAGGGAAATACAGCAATACAGAAAGCCTCCAAATTAAATAAGTCAAACAACTTCTGAGTACTAAAGTGCATCAGCTAATTCTAAATAAAACCCTTATTATAGCTTTTTCTATCAATATAGCATATATATCCTATGACATACGCACAAAGGATTGCTCTAACAGAGTTTGTGCTGTTTATAATATGAACATCATAAAAAAGAATAAGGTTTCTGGGATAAAAAGTTGATTTGCTTCCCCTAGAGAAAAAAAAGAGACCCTGTATTTGACCCAGTTATATTTTGATATTGGCCAATGCAAGGAGATTTAAAAAAGAGAGAAAGAAAGGAAAATCTCACCATTCAAAAAAAGTATTTAAAGACCACAAGTTATCATATGCAAATATATAGAAAAGACTCATATAACTCTTTACACATCTTTAGAGGGAAACTCCAAAATTATACTGTACGCTTCAAAACACATCAGCTTAATCAAAAAGATCTTTCTTGCAGCATATGGCAGCATGAAAATTTTTATAAATGGAGTAAAAAGCACTTTCATAAGCTTTACTTCACTTAAGAGGAATGCCAGGAAGAAAGGCAACAGCATTCTTCCTGCATATGTTTTTCTTGTTCTGAACAATGTGGGAAAACCTCATTTTACTTTAATCTAACAGTTCATTTTATGGAAGTAGCAACATTCTGCCCATTTATTAGCACAGAGGGTTTGGGGTTGTGGGTTGCTTTTTTTTTCCCCCCTTCCTTTTATAAAGTCTAATTTTAAGATGCACACTTCCAAAAAACATTATGGTGTCAATTGCACTACCCTTCAGCAATCCTGTAATAACTTTATTCAACCATTTCTAATTATAATTATATTTTCAATTCCTTTTAGCTATAGAAACTCTTTATCAATCAGAGCACAAGACAGAAAATTACTTTATTACAGCTACAGCTCGTTAGTCTGAGTGCTCTTAATGAAGCAGCCTCATAATCAGATGAAAATCATGCTGAAGAAAACTTGCATCATTAGTCTGGGCCTTAATTACCAAGAAATATAGTCACTAACAATGATACTCCATTTCATGATACGGTGCATGCACCTTCCACAGTACTTGCAATTAATAATTCCACAGACTGCTACAGAATCTTTCTATTTATTCATAACAATGGAGGGGAAAAAATTCTAAATTTAATTGACCGGCTCTGAATGCACTCTCTCTCTTTCCTGCTCAGATTAAAATGTCAAAAGGCTAATATTCTATCTTACAAAAATTTATCATTTTAATTACATATTTTATGTATGTGGAACGTCCTTTTTATTTTTTCTCCTCTTGATCATTTAGGGCAACATTTTGGGGGAACATGTGTGAGGAAAAAGATCTCTCCACCTGTGTAGGTGGCCCATGCCAGAGTGGTAATAAATAGAGGGAAAAGGCATTTCTTTTCCTTCTCAGTGAATGAGGTTCGTGTTGGATAAGCTTCAGACACAAGCACAAGACATTCATTTAAATTAATGATGCCCTTCATCCAGTACACTTATCAGTAAGGATGGAAGGATTCTTGAGCGAGGAATATGTTGAGTCCTAAAATCCTTTACCAATACGATCCAGCATAGGGTTAGTAACTTCCCTACACACGTCTCTTCTAACCCATGGCATTTTCTGTATGCTTTCACACTGAAATACACCTCTAAAGTCTCCACTAGACTCATACACACCAAAGCATCAGGAAATGCTGTGAGAGTCCCCTTCGTCCAGCTAATGAACCTGCTAAAAGATCGGATCACAAGCCTCGACCCAGAACACCTGGAGGATATTTCACTCTCATTTGCAGCATGGAAAATGATTCCACAGACACCAGCGGGAAGGTTCACAGCTCACAGCAGCGTCCCCGAGATCTCTACCTGCTTTCTCCCTCCCGCACCTCGTCGTGACTAAACCCCGAAGGGCTCCGGAGGGCGAGGAGGAGCAGAGTTTTCCAGCGGATTAACCGAAACAGGGAGCGTGTCCTGCTGCTTCCCCGGCTGCGAAGCTGCACATCGAGACCTGGGGATTCCACTCCACATCCAAAGAGTCTGACATCAAGACATTTGACATTATGATTTTTTGCGAACTGCCCAGCCCTTGGCTGCCCTGCTGCTCTCCGAGTAAGTCACTTTACAGCAGGAAGAGATCGCTCTGGAGTTAAGTTACCGAGCCTGTGATTAATCTCAAGGGCAAAAGCTAAATAACTCCCTTGTACCATTGAATTGTCTGGCGCTCACACGGTGCTGTGCTTTCATGCAAGCACTTCAAACAATAACTAGCCATTAGACAGGCTAGATGAACTTGCTATAAGGATATTCAGCACATCCTGCTTCCCGGCACTGCGCTCCACGAGGCGTCCTGACTGTCGCCTCTGCTAAATGATCTGTTGCTTCTTCCCATGAACTTTGACAAATCATTGCTATCACTTAAAGCCTCTTACGTCCCCTCCTGATACAGAAAGTAAGCTCCCTTCTCCTGAAACAGAGGGTAAGAAGCTCCCTTCCCTGTTTTTACTGCCTCCCATATGTGGCAGAGTTGAGGGCTACTCAGCAAGAGAAGGAAAAACAAAAATCAGCCTAAAGTTCTGTAAAACAAACCTGTAGGTAGCTGGATTAAAGACAGAAAGAATATAATAAACAGGCTTTCTGTCCACTGTCTCCTGCAACTCTTATTTTCCTTCCCTCCCACCACACCTCAGTATTTTTTATTTTAGGAGAACCTTTTACGTAGTTGCTTCAAGAATTTGCATCTGGCACCAGCAGCCGAGAGAGACAGGAGACTGACAAGATAGACTGTTGTGGCAATTCCTATGTTCCTACTACATTCCTAAGCTGTGCTTTTTGGCATTGAACATGGCAAAAGAAAAAATAAAAAAAAAAGAAAAAAAAAAAGGACTATTTAGAAATGTGACAACTGGAAAAAATATTCTTAAACCTTACAGTGCCTTCTAAAATTGCAGAATTGCAGAATAAAATTAATTTATAGTATGTCTATAGCTGGCCAAAACCCAGGGGCTCACAGTAAACCAAAAGGGGTAAAAAACTGGCTTTGAAAGGGATTCTGAGGTTTTGGCTCTGTCCAACAAGTACGCTTATAAACTTATTGTATAACTTCCTGGCAAGTGAGCAGCATCAGACTGACCTCCACTTGCATCACAGAAATTACACATGCATTGTCTTTGAGGGGAAAATGTTCTTATGGTACCATATTAATATCCTTTGTGGGCTGGGTCATGAATCAGCATTGGCAGCCGTCTCTGAAGCCGTCTGCCTGCCAGCCTTCCCAGCTGGAAAACTGGTAACGCAGGAGAGATGTATACATAAGGGAAGTGATGGTTTCCCAATTCCGAATTGATTTGTACACGAATCCGCTCGAGTTTAAAGCGCCTCGACGTGCCAAAAACCTGGTCCAACAAATATATATATATATATTATGGTGAGCGCTCCCTGCGTGGGCTCGGAGTGAGCTCCAGCGAGGGTGGGTTAGTGCAGCCGCAGCCCACGGAGGCAGCTCTGCAGCCCCAGGGATTCCCCACGCTGCCCTTTGAGGGGAAAGAGATGCTTCCACAGGGAAAAACAGCTCGGTCTGGCTAAAATTCAGATTTTTTTATTTTTTTTTTAGATTTATTTCTTTCTTTTCCTCTCCTTTTTTTCTTGCCATGCCAATATGGGTGCACAGGGCGAGAAGGGGGCATGGTGCCCCTGGTGGGTCTCACGGCTTGGAGGGGAGACGCCGGTTCTTTGGGAAGCCCTTGGGAATTGCCCTTGGCTCCCGCTCCCCGCCGTGCCTGGGGGCTCGGCGCCCTCTGCCGGTCTCCCGCAGCACTGGCGGCTCCGGGGACTGAGGGTTCGAGACCCGATCCGGCCTCCCACGAGTGGAGGAAGAGGTGCTGCAGCCCCCCCGCCCCCATGCAGATCTCCTCCCTACCCTTTGGTAGCGCTCACAGTGTACTCCTAGTCAGTGTTTCCCGAAAAAATGATAATAGAGAGTAACCAACCACACTACCACTCAGGGTTACAGAGCTCTCAAGTCCCACCTGAAAGCATCAAGAGAGTGGGACAAGCAGTAATTTATATCTGTCAGAGCCAATAATTAAAGCAACGGTAAGCCCACCTTCCCTGGCAGCAGGGGCATCACAACTGGGTCTCAGCCCAGGTGGCAGAGCTGGAGCCTGGAAACACTTCCAGTCCATCCCTTCAGCTCTCTGCCAGAGTCCCAGTGGTTTGGAGCAGTTATCGGGGATTATCGTAGCCTCAGTCACCAGGCATCGACTGCCAGACCTTCAGGCCTTAAACCAGGAGGAGGACACACACTCAGCAGCACAGAGTGGAACTCTTGTATTTTACCTGTCCAGGTGATTCTGCAGTCCAGCCTCAGCTTTGTGGCTCACGTCCCTGAACTACAGTTTGGCGATTAGGTCAGTCTAAGTCAGCACTTCTTCACATTTTATCTTCTTAATTCTTGTTCCAAACGACAGTTGTGTTTGCTTACTGCTCCTCTTCTTCCCACAGAAAGATTTGTTCCCAAACTTAGAAACTA
The DNA here is from genome assembly GCA_013399695.1 of Formicarius rufipectus. Lineage (NCBI taxonomy): Eukaryota > Metazoa > Chordata > Aves > Passeriformes > Formicariidae > Formicarius > Formicarius rufipectus. Next base: position 247,516 of record VXAU01002531.1, read on the forward strand.
ATCCTTCAAGGAGAAAAACAGGATTAGACCGGCAAAGCCCCGGGTTTGGTAGAAGTAAAATAGCTGTGGTTTCCCAAATGTATATAAATCCAACCTGCAGGTATGAGCCACTCATCTGAGCTGCCACCCCACTGTTCCAAAGGAGCACCTCACTGCCCATGTTTCTTGGCTGTGCACCCTCTTTGGCTCCACTCCCTGTGAGCAGCCAGGAGAGAAGCTCCAGAAAAAACTAAGGAAGTTCCAGACATGGAGCCAGACTGTTGCAGTGGTAGGAAAGACAATTTTTCCTCAAGTAAAGACATGCCAAGTCACTTGGTTCCCTGTGCCTCTCACTGAAATTGCCTGCTATAAAATCCAGGTGGAATGTAAAATGAAGTTTAAAGGGGGGGAAAAAAAAAATTAAACCAAGACAAACAGGATTTCCTGACTTTTCCTTGAGTAAGCAAGGTCAGTACTGGGTTAGGCTGCACACAGGGCCCTTTTTAGGCAGAGATTACAGGTGAGGGGCATGGCCCACCTAGATGGGGAGCAAAAGGCAGCTGAGCTAAGAGCGCGCAGTGAGAGTTTGCTTGGGGAAGGGGACAGACATGAGACATCGTGCAGAAATTGGAGCACAGCTACAGGCTGAGACCATCTTTAATCACTGGATAGATACAACCCACTTCCATAACCCATTACAGCTGTAATGAAAGTACAGAAGTACACCCATGTGAGATGCCTGCATTTCCCACATAAACATACATCTGATCCCCACCCTGGTTTTGAACCTTAACCTCAAGACACCTCTGCCTGCTCAAAGACTGCGGGAACTCACACAGACCGGGGCAGAAGAAGCACAGGCCTGGAGGGGTCCCTAGGGCTGCCCAGCTCTGGACAAACTCTTCCTTCTCAGGGCATAGCGCATGACTGCTCTCCTCTGCCTCCCCCCAGCTCATGGCCATGGGTACTCAGCACCGGAGGGAAGTGCAAAACCAAGTTTGCCTGTGCTGGTCCCCAATCCCTCTCTCCAGCCTGCAAGAGGCATTGCACTGATGTGTTCCTGCTGGCCAAAAAGACCATCCCACCACCATCAAGAAACACAGTTTCTTCTCCTTCTACACTACCATTCGCCCACCTTTTCCCCTCCTCACACACAGGCAAGGCTTGCTATTCATTCCCCCCTCATGCTCTGGGAGAAGGGAACTACGGCGGGGTTTTTTTGGTGACAGAGGGGTGTTACTTTGTATTTTTCCCAAAGCCAGTGGGCACAGGGTGAGACAAGCCCGTGCAACCTGCAGCACCACTGCTGCAAGCTTCCATCAGCCTGAGGGGCACATCGCCTGGGGACGCTGACGAAACACTCGGGGCTGCCACTTGATTGCACAAAACACCCCTGAAATCGCCAGGTCAGGAGGAGACAGAAACCAAAACCCTAAAAGACCAGCCAAAACCCAGGATGTCTTCTGTTCCTGCACCCATGACCCGCCAAACCCACCTCGCACCCTCCAACAGCCCAGCATGGAGTTAACAGACACTGAAAGTTTATCAGCTCCTACTTCACAAGCATCTCCAGAATTATCCCCAATCTCTATCTCCCAAGCCTTTTCAAGACTCTTGCCATATGAAAACAGTCAGGAGCACAGTGGGGTTTTTTTGCTGTTGGATGATTAGTTTTTTCCCCTTCTTATACGATGACGTGGTTTATATTATTTGCTCAATGGGATCACTGCCTTTCCACTGAAGAGCCTATTTTAAATATCAACACAGGTTGATATTTTAAGAATTATTTAAAATGTCACCAGTCACAGAATGTTTAATTATTGCAAACATCTTTCAAAAAATTCCACTGTGGTTTTCTTACGCCAAGTGATTTATTTCAGATATAATTTCTGTTTAATTAATAGGGGATTTAGCTCTGACCTGGAGGGTGTGAGAACCAGCAGTGGAGCTGGAGTTGAGTTGGGTTAACATTAAACCTGCTTGTGCCTGTTGAAGGCTGAGAAGGAAAAAAAAAAGGGGAAAAAAATGGGCTGGCACTTACTCAGGTGCTGCTGCTACACCAGCAATATTCTCATGTTGATTGCAATGGAAAAATTGTAAAGTCAAACAGAACTTGGGGGAAAAAATTAATCACCAGATATGAACATTGTGCTTTGTTATTTATTTTAACTATGTATATAATTTGCTATAGAGTATAATTATCCCTAATTTCAGCTGAGATAGTATCTTGGCCACGCTTTGTTATTCACATAGTCTCAGAGAACAGTTTCTCAATCAGTCTGGCCTGAATTTCCTTACACCTTGAGAAAAATTGGAACCAAGCACTAAAAGCCTATTTGGGGAGGGAGAAAAAAAAAAAAATTAAAAACATGGAAAATGCCTAATCTATGCTGCTCAAAACACCAGGTTACATCAGAACCAACTTAAATATCCTGTAAAAAATCTCTTAGTATGACGCACATACAGCTGTCTAATATTGCTGCTTAAAATGCCCCCGCATTAAATAAGATTCTATGCTGTAAAATTTTGTAAGGTGATAAAACAAAAAAATGATATAATAAATATAAACCATCTGCATTTTTTAACAAGCCATTTGGAGATGGATTTAATTTATATTTAGAATTGTTTTGAAGTGTTCCTTTTTTTTTTTTTT
>VXAU01002531.1:250173-280706 GCA_013399695.1 Formicarius rufipectus
TTTTTTGAAAATGTCCCAGTTACACTATATTAGATTTTCGGTAGAAAGATTAAAAGGGCTGACACACAAATAAACACGCATGCACACCCAGAGCAATTTCCAGAACCATGAGAGCATTTGATTCTTCAAGAATACTACAGCTGGCTTTCAGTCACATAAAAAGGGTTAGTGTGTGCAATCGGCAGCTCTGGAAAATGGATTCACGAACACAAAAATGCATTACAACAACATCAAGATTTTGGCAACAACCAGCATAAGCCAGGAAACAGAGCTCCAGGCTGAACCTGCAGCCTTAACTCCTTCCGTGGCACTCGTTCAAAGTTATGGTCTGCGGAAGGGGAAAGCCCGTCCAGGGCAGAGACACCGAGGGGACCCAGGGCACAGCACAGGGAGGGCAAACAGGGGAGTGGTTCTCCTTGGTGTGACCCAGCTCCCGTGGCATTCTGTCCTTTAACAGGCTCACACTTTGTGTCAGAGGTCTGTTCAGCCTGCACCTCCACCGAATCAGCTTCTCACTGAACTTTCCCGTATTACTTGTACTGCCTTGCACTCCTACCTGACGAACGGAACGCTCCTGAGTGCTTTCTCAGTGCTGGTTTCCAGCAAACCTCCCGATTCCAGTGAAACGGGGATGATACAGCACTGCCCTGAGCACCAACACGTCAGCAAAAGAGGTTCAAGGTTCTCAAAATTGTAAAGAGCTTTGTATGCCCTCGCACCACTGCCCAACACCTTGTGCCCCTCCCCTCTCATCCTGCCATCAGCTGCAAATTAACACACCCCCCCCGCGCTTAGCTCAGACTTAACTTACTTCAGTTCAGCATTCCCAAAAGCCACAGAAGTTTGGGGTTTTTCCTGTTGAAACCTACACCTAGAAGAACTAATGGGTTTGACTATCTTTGCCTCCTATTAGTTTCCTCTCTACAAATCCCTTGCCAAGATTAAAAATGAGGGTTTTTTCCTCCCTATAACACAGACTATGGTGTAGTTAAAAAAAAAAAAAAAAAAAAAAAGGGAGATTTTGTGCCAGACCAAGCAGGCAATGCATAAAGGGGGTAGGGCTGTGACCACTTTACTTCCTTTACCATTCCTTCCTTTAGGAAAACAACATCTGCCAGGAACCATTACAAAGTAGGAGAAAGTTACCCTTTAAAAGAAATGGGGTGTCATATTAGAACTACAAGCATTTTCATGCCTACTAATAAATATGTGAGCAGTCATTTGTTTAATTTTAAACCATTCACTCTTCTAAAAAGCAAATGCGCTATTGACCTGATACCAAATATAATTCTTCTGCCTGAAAACAGATACCAAGAATGTTAAGTTCATCATCATTAAGAGAAAAGGAGTTTTTATTGGACTTTCTCTTTCTATTTTATCATTTAATTACCTGGTGCTAACATCTGATCAATGAGATCAAAGTTTGACCAAGCCAGGGATTTTTCTAAGGCCAAAAACTCAGCATTTACAAGCTCAACATTTTGCCTTTTTTTGGTGTCTAAGTGCATTTCTCTACCAATCAATGTTTAACTACAGAGATCTCCTCTCCCTGGTGCAGGATATGCAATCCAAGTTCTCTGTCCCTTCTCTGGTGTGCTTCACAGCCCCTCTGTCAGCATCATCACAGCTCTGCTTGAGTACTTGAGCTCCTCACTTGTTTATTCTAGGGTTCTTTTCTTTGCTTTAAGGAAGTACTTCACTGCTTATACAATCTTAGGAATTTCAGGACTCATAGAAATTAAAAAAAAATAAAATTCTGAACTTGTGTTTCTATTTTCACTTTGCAGTTTTTGAGTTGCAAGAGAGAGGAAGAATTCCTTCCTACCTCTGAAAAGAGGAATTTCAGCAAAAAAAAAAAAAAAAGAAAAGAAAAAAAAGAAAAGTTACATGGCTGGCTCCTCATCCCAAATGCATGAGATGGGGCCATCATCTCCAGGAATTTCCTTTTTTTCTTTCCTATGTAAATCCCCATCTTCATTCTCCGCTTTCTGGGTACTCAGAGTCTGTGGTCTCTTTCCTAAAAAAAAAAATAGGGGAAAAAAAAAAAAAACAAACAAACCAACAATTTCATATCTCATTTTTACCTAGTTCCTCTCAGTCCTCACGCACTCAACCAAGGAGAAAGGAAGCTGTACTTCAGGAAAAGAGAAAGGATTTAGAGGGGGAAAACATCATTCTTTGCTGTTTTCTGGATTACTTGTCCTGACAAGAATGCCTGCCAAAGCAAGTAGCTGCCTAGGAAACTGGAGCTCTTCAAACAGGAAAGATACTGAAATGGCAGGACTTCTTCAGCAGGGAAGAAGTTAGCCCTACAAATAACATTTCTCCCCCCACCTTCCCTATCCTCCTATTTTCAGCATCAATATTCCCCAGAAGCAGCGGTGGTATGGTACCCAATGCATCAGAACAAAAATTTCAGTCAAGTAACAGAAATAAAAGCAAAATTTAAATTAATAAAAGTCTGAGAGAAACATAACTGCTTTGGGAGAGAATGTTTACCCCTCTGGGTTTGCCACTCCCTCCCAACAAGGACTGGAGAAGGAAGAAACTCCTATACCAGGAAACAACTTTGTCTTTTTTCAGATCTTCAGATGCACACAGAGAGCATGTTCTAAATAACAAATGAAATCAGAGAGATTAAAAAAAAAAATAACCATCAGAGCATGAAGCATGGAGGCGTGAAATAGTGTGGAAATCACTGAATAGGACAACCTTAACCTGTTCTGAGTAATGGGCCAAGATAAGGCACAATGCTGCTTTCAGAACAGGAATTTTTCCCTTGTCTTTAAAAAAACAAAAAAAAACCAAAACAAAACAAAAAAACTAACAAAAACAACAACCAAATGAATAAACACCAAAACAAACAAAAAACAAACTAAACAAACAAAACCCCAAAACATCACCTACAGAATTTGACCATTTAACCTCAGAGAACCATTCAGCACATGACCACAAACCCCAGCACAGAAAAACAAAACCAAAACTGTTTTACATTCCCATCCTAAGGATGCTTCAGGCACCATTCCCTGGCAGCCCTGACTCATGTAAATACTGAGTGAGGATCTGGGTCTTGTTCAAAGGCGCTGGAAGGACTCCAGTTGGGCTTGCATCAGTGAATCCACATATCAGTGAGGGAGATGTTCAAGAGCAGAAACGTGGCTGATTTGCTCATACAGGTTGGAGTGTTTCCGTGCCCAACTCTACATGTGTTTTATGTTGGCACGCAGGAAAAAGCCCAAGCCCGCATCCATCAATAGCAGTACCTCAGGAATAACAAATCTTTCCCCTTGCTGCCTAAAAATCTCAGTTCTAGCAAATGTACTTTGTGTCAGTAAAGCTCAGGCAAGACTGAAGTGCAGCCTTCTGTGGCCCCGCTCCAGCGCAGTACTGCTCCAGTAGGGATGCTTATATTCCACTGCTCATGGGACAGTCACCCAAATTCTCACAGACTCAGGCTTTGCTCAGGGGAGATTGGGAACCTGCTGTTCACTGCAAAAATCAGTGATGTAAGGTTGCTTCTTACTTGCCTAGGCATTTTTAATTTATAGGGAATCACCTTAAGGAATACCCTAAAATCTGTTGATGGATTAATGCACACGCCAGAGCAAAAACCATTTTGGGCCTTCCTCCCTCTTCAGCCAGGACCAAAATGTGAAAGGAGGATGCTCCTTCACTTTTTCCTCCCCTGGGATCAGCTCCAATAACATGTTATTCCTCTTGTTTTGCCCCTTCCTTCTCCTCGACATCTTTTGTTGGTGTTTTTGTCCTTCATGCTTCAGTAAAGGCAGTGAATGTTGATGGGGCGATCCCAGAGAGGCAGCTCTTCAAATAATTTCTCACAATCTCAATATTCAAACCATTTCTTCCAACACAGAATCCAGTTCTGGATGCTCATATATCAGCATGTATTGGCATTTGGTATGTATTTGCTATCAGCATGTATTTGGTAGTCACTGGGAAAGTCTGAGAGGCAGGAATATTTCACATGAGCCCTGATTTCACACTCTCTCTCATCCTTTCTCTCAAGAAAAGTTGCTTGCAATCATTATCTTTGCTCTAAGGGTGCACATGTCTAATGAGCAGCAAAGACTGCAGCAGAAAAAAACCCAAAAGGTAAATTTCAGTAAAAGCATTATTACAAAATCTAGTCAAGCATTGTAAATAGAACTGCCATATTATTATTGAGAAAAGGTGTAGTGCCCATGCAAACTACATATTTGATTAGGATCTGAACTCTTTGCTGAACCATGAATCTGAAATAATTTAGGTGATACATATAAATTTAATTTCTTTGTTCAACATTCCACATCTGAAACGATGCACTGCAAATGTGCAGCTCTCACTGAAGGCTGCAAAATGAGTCTTCTTATAACTTGCCTATGCTGTGTGGAAATAATCTGAAATAATCTTAAAGGAAAAGGAATAAACCTATTTTAAAAACAGCTGAGTCCTTTAGATCGTATACCATAACCAATTTATGGAGATAAATGGAATCCAATATTAAAGAAATACTGGGGTTTTCTCCTCCTGTGGAAAATTTAAATGCAGAAAGAGAAGGAAAGAAAAAGAAAGAAATTTTAAAAAAAAGGGAGAGAGAGAAAGAAAGAAAGAAAGAAGTGGTAACACACACAAGCAACACTTGGCTATTGTATCTAGAAACACTGCACCTTGTTTTTTCTGGCCCAAACTGAAGGCAAGCAGATTGTGGAAATGACTCATTCTGTCTCTCTAATGGAGATATACCAGCTATTGGACATCTTTATTTCACATTCACTAAATGAATCCAGTGCCTACTACTATGATAGCCATCAACAAAGACAGAAGAGGAAATAAAAAAAAAAGGGGGGGGGAAGCAAGAAGGAGAATACAAATTAATATTATAGACTACAGTATGGGCCCTATTACTAAAAATGAATACAAAATACTTTTAAAAAAATACATTAGGCAGGTATTGGCTTACAGTGAGGTCAATATTGTGATTCATTTAACTCAGGGGACAATAAATCTTGATATTGACTGAAAACATAAGTCAATATGCGTACTGTTGTGTGCATTCCATTATAAAAATCAGAGGGGGCAAGTGTAATGGACACTTTTAGAAGAAAATTAGTTTTGCCAAAAGATTCCTTTCTGCATTTTAAATTCACCACTTCAGACCACTGTAGCTGAATGCTTGGTCCCCTCATCTTTAGAGCTGTAGGTCGGGCTGGGGTTGGTGACCATCTCATCCCAGACACAGTGCACAGCTCCAACAAAGCTGACAGCCTCAGAGGATCAGAAAAGGTGAGAGGCTGTAGAAGACAATCACCTTTAAATGGCTGGTGTCCATAAAGGTTAGGCCTATTTCTGTCATCTCCAGGGATAACTTTCAGCAACAGAAATCAAATGTAATCAAATCTTTCATACTAATATGGGAGAAAGGAGTCAGAAGACCTGTCTAGGTTCCTTCAGTTTAAGTTGTGTTGAGCTGTAGGATTCCCCAACCCTATCTTTAATTACCTGAAAAAAATATATTTAAAAACAAACAAAATCCAAACAACAACAAAAACCAAAACACCAAACATAAAAACACACACAAAAAAAGGAATACCCTCACATTTTTAAAACATCAGTTAAAAGCAGACGCTGTATGTCTGATATCCAAGCTCCCAGGGCAGCTCAGCTCCCACTCTGGAGTCTGCAAAAGCAGTCTGGCACAGGCACAAGACCAGACAGAACAACCAAGAAGACCTCACAGTCCTCATAGCTCTGGAAGGCCTTTATAAAAACAAAACAAAAAAAAGCTCCAATTTTGCAGAAACATTTTTATGTCAGACTGGTTGACCCAACACACAGTTCTGCTGGAGAACTCCCAGCTACATCTAAACTACAGACACTGAGTTTGGTTGCCTGCACTGTCTGAGCACAGTTATCATTCTGACTTATTACAAGGTCTTCCAACACATCTCTCAAAGACCTGCTGGACCAGGTACCACAGTGTAAGTGCACACAGCTCCAGCTGGTTCCGCTAGAACCTGACCTCCTATATTCACTTACAGGCACACCTACCCCACAAACACTGAGCTCGCATAATGGACACTTCCTAAAAATCAAATAAAAACCACTACATTGCTTTAAAAGGCCCTGCTCTTGTAAAAGCACCCTGTTTAACTGAAACAAGTTGTACAATTACCAGTAAAAGGCTTCAACTGTCAAATTAAGTTTTCCACAAGCTAGAGGAACAGAGAGCTCTTATGCAGGCCAGGATCACACCTCTATATGTATATGGATACACATATGCATATATACACACAAATATCTGCAAGCAACAGTTCTTCACACATAATCCATCACAGGGAGAAGGGAATATGAGTAGTGATACCTGCAGTCAGTGTTTTCTGCATAAAAGTAGCATGGCCACACTTAAGAAGTCATACAAAACAGGAGAAGACTACTTCTCACAGGATGAACTTGATGTCCTGGTTATTGTTTGCTGTCACAGAGGCAGGACGCCACCCACACTCAATCACAACCCAACAGTGTCCTCTCCAAGCAGCTTTCCTCCCCACCAGCTCAGGGACAGGCAGCAGCAATCAATACTACATGCTGAGCTACAACTGGGAGCACTCCTGGGCTAATGCATCTCAGAGAGAAGCCAAAAAAGCTCCAGGCAACTTGCAAGCAACCAAATGCAGAGGTTACAGAAACAGGGACCCCGCACAAGTGAAAAATGCCTGCAGTTGTTTAAGAGAATGTATATCCAGGCAGGCTTAGAGACAGTGTGCTAAGGCTGGGTACCACAAGGCGCCTACCACCGTCATTGTTCCACTTAAAGATCAAGGAAAGAGTGGTAGACAACAAAATTGCTACTAACTACTCACAGCACTCCTATCTGGGGACTTGTTTAGCAATGCTTGCCTCTCTCCTAGTACAACAAGCCTACCTCCAGCCAGAACAGGGTTCATTTTTGCGGTAACCAGGAGGCGGCACAGCCAGGACCTGGAGGTTGTTCTATACCACCTCATGTCATTGCCAGAAGAGATCTTCTGGGGAGAAGGCATCTCCAGTCAGCATAGCATATCTATTATCAGGGGCTTTCCTTGTCAACTGTTTACCTCTTTCTTGTACCCACTGTCATTAGTATTGTTGCTGCTTGTTTTCTTATCTCATTGCTGTTTCCAGTAAACTGTCCTGGTCACACCCTGTGATCTTTACCTTTTGTGCCTCAAATTCCACTCTCCACCTCACCTCAGGGGGAGGGGAAGGAGGAGCAAGCTTATGGTTTGGGGAGTCTCAAGGGGAGCATTAAGTGGGGTAAAACCATTCCTAAACCACAACACATACACTTAAGGAAAGCAAAATGGTGCATAGGCAATGACCTAATAAGGTTTCTGACTTTATGTCACATCCTTCTTAACATGCAGCACTCATTTTCCTATCCCTATGGTGCTCTTGACTAAGACAGCTTACAAGGATCAGGCCAGCAGCAAAAGCAGAGGGAAGGACATCTCACTAATTTCAATGGACATGTCAGCACTGTTATCCCACCAACCTTGTTTAATAAGGTTTCTCTCAACGGAGTGTGCATCCTTACTGGGAAGAACTAATCAGAGCCTTGACTTGCAAACTTCAGGTCTTGCTATAAGCACTGTTTGACTCCAACAAGGCTAGATGCAGATCTTGGTTATGCTACTGGTTTTACAGATTCCTCACCAGCTTGTCAACAGTTTAGAGACGTGCTACTACAATCAAAGCTTTGCCTGAAACCTCGTTGAGACAAAAATCAGCATGAGTCTTGTGTTTGTGTCTGTACAGATATCACCTGGTGTGGCTGCTTGCAAGCAAACCATGTGCCCTTTCATGCTGAGAGTCAAGAGCCTGATGTCATGCACAGAAGGTGACTTCCAAGTGAGAAAAGCATTGCATGGCTTTAGCTCCCCTGAGCAGCATCCAGGTGCCTTTTTGCAGAGGGGTTGTGCCTATAAATGGTGGGGATCTGGGACTGCAGCTCCACTATGATGACATTCCCACATATCCATGCTCTCCTCATTCTTGTAGCGCCTACTGACAACTGGTAAGGGGGCTGGGACCTCAGCTGCAGCCCAGCCAAAGGACAACACTGGGATACTGGAGCATGAAGAGAGCCACTTCCAGCTTAGAACAGACACTGAAAACTTTGTGCAAACTTGGCTGGTTTTAACCAGAGGTAGGTCAGAGAAAGCTGGACATTCTCCTTGGCTTAAGAAAACAAAACCAACCAAACAAAAGCAACTCCGAAACCCCCTAAAACTGAACAAAGGCACAATATATCACCGCTTTCCAAAATAAGTAGAATTTGTTACCATGCATAAAACTTTATGAACCTTTATTTGTCATGACGTCTATTTTACACAGATACAGTTCTTAGTTGGCCTTTGTAGAGGCTTATAGTCCTTAGCTATCCAACATTTCTTCTTGTCTCTTTTATATTTTTAAAAGTCACTAATTATTTTGGCCCAAAAGCCACAGAGTCTCCTCTGTACTCTCAGATATTTTCCCCCACCCCAGCCCAGCTGGCCTGTGCAGTGAGCTCCAAGAGCCCCAGCCCCTATAGATAAGCTTGCTCTCAGGCTCTCAGCTGACTTTGAGGTCATTCCCAATGGGTGCCAAGATGGTTAGTTATGAGAACACTGGCTGTGTTGCTCTTCCTGCTGTCCAGGTTTACATCCACTTGTGCACTGACCGTTGCTTCCACACAGCAAGGTGACAGCAAGCCCAGGCAAAGGTGGGAAGGCAAAGGTGAGTTCAGAGCCTGCAAGCGGAGCCCCAGCTACTAACAGATTACTGTAGGGACACACACACACCTTCCTTCACATCCGTGTCCAGGCTGGGACCTTAATTCGTCTTTGGGTTTGGCCTCCCTGCTCATACCTCCATGACAAACCACACTGCTGCCTCCTCTCCTGGGAATCCCCATAAGCCCAGACACCCTGGCAGAAAGCAGGGTGTTCACCCCTCAGATTGTGGGAGGTTTGGGTCTGTTAGATGTACTTCACAGCTCAGACCCAGATCAGCTTAAAACACTGGTTTTTCTCTCTGTGTTTTTCTTTCCCCTTTTCTGAAAGATTCCTCCAGAGATAGACAAGGAGGAAACATTTTTGCCTCCAAGAAATGAATGAAAATTACAACCCTATCTACATAGCAAAGGATACTTTACCCCTGGGTGCAGAACAAGAAGGCTGAAAGAAATGTAAGCTAACACAAGAATTATGAGCAACTTTGGATGTGGGTAGGTCTCTGGTGTGAGACCAGGATGCAATCCTTTTTTATTTTTTCCCTCCTTTCTATTTCTAAGATGCAGATAGATATTCAGATCATATAGTGGGCAAGGCAGATAAATAAATAAAGTCTTCAAGATTTCAAAATACATACAGCTCTGCGGTTGGGGGTCTTATCACACAGGCAATGATGAAGAGTAAGTCCTGCAGAACTAGTGAGAACAGGAAGATTAAATAAATTTAGTGCTGTGAGAATTAATTGAACTACTTCAGTTAGGGACACAGGTTGGTGCCATTTCTTGTGCAATGTATTTACAGGCATATCAGTCCATCAATGATGGAAAGTGAAACCTGCTCTGAAATACTGCTCTTCAGCAGCTAGATAAGCACACTAGAACAGCTCTGATACATGTAAGCCAGCTTTTCTCCAACCCTCAGTTACTCTCTGCCAGCTGTTTAGTCTTCCATAAAGAATACCTACATTTTTCCTGCATTCAAACATTTTATCAAACTGCCATATAAAAGTCAATGGATATTAAAACAGAGTAGTACTGTATATTCTTTCTACAGCCCCAAATTCAATTATAATCCTTCAAGACCCCGGGGAAAAGTTACAAGTGGAAACATTGTGTGCTCAAAAAAAAATGAGAAATGATGGCATTCAGCATCTGTAAGTTTATTTCTAATGCCTTTCCTCAGGAAAGCAGGTACAAATAATTTGCAGTCATGATATTGCTTTTGTTTGCAATGCTTCCTTTGCTCTGCTGCTAACTACAGGTAATCTTTAGTTTAAGTTGTCTTGCTTACAAAGATACCAAAAGGTTCCCCCCTCTACCTGGCTGCTTCCAAAGCATTAGGCTTGTGACTAAACAAGGGAATAGATGCAAACCCAGTGATATTTATTCCCCATGCCATTCACCAGCAACTCCATTAGGAAAACAAACAAAAAAAAGGCATTTTTGTCCCATCCCCCCCNAGACTTTTACATCGAGTGAATATGGGACTCGTCACTTGATGATTAATTTGCATGTTGATAGGCAGTCAGTGTAGCAGCTTTCAGATTAGGGACATTCCGCTGCACACTAAAAGGCACAGAGAACAAAAAGTGAATTTCAATCTTGCCCTTCTTTTCCAGTCAGTGCATTCCCAGCCCATGTCTATTGATGAGCAGTTGGAACAATACCAAAATGCAGTGTAAGATCAATCCTGCTGTTTACTTCGCTGAGCTGAAGGAACAAAGGACAGAAGAAAGGACTTAAACCCAGCTATAGTAAGAGAGTGGGGATGAAGGATGAAAAATGTGCCTGATGGGCAGTAGCACAGAGTAAACTCATTTAGAAAATAGGCAGCTCCAGCTGAGATAAAACCAACGATGATTTGTATTTTGTACTGTATCTTCAGGGGATAAAAGCACTTCTATCAAATACCATTGGAGGCAAACTTGAAACTCTGCAGTAAAATGCTGTGTTCCCTACTAGGGAAAGAATAAAAATTCCCATAATTGCAAAGGAGTGTTAAATATCTGATTGTGCATGCCTTTTTCCTCCCATGGTGAGATAACTCAACCTGGTCCTCTTTTTAACTTCACAGGACTTATCTAATAGAATATTCAGCTGGATGCTTTTGTATCAAATGCAGCATGACACCGTGTTTTACTTTGATAAATACAGATAATTGTAATTTGAGGGATTATTAGCCTTTAAGCACTTCTCTTTCTCTCTCTCTCTTTTTTTTTTTTAAAGGAGGAAAAAAAAAAGGAAGATATTTCAAGTGAGAAGGATGCAACTCAAGCGCCTGAACAGGCAGGATGATGTGAAGAGAGAGGAAAAAGTTCTTGTTCAAATGCAAATGTCTTAAGAAACTGTAACTAATGAGAAGGCGAAAACAAAACATTCCCTTCTATCACTAAACAAAAATCATCCTAAATCAAAAATCTATTTACTTTTACTGAAAACCAAGAATGTCTGACACAATGAACTACCACCATCTCAGTCAAGGACAGCACAGCACAGAATAATAGAGATGGTAAAAATGAACAGCAGGAGAATTGATGGTATCCTTGTTGACATTGAACTACGGGGGAATTTGGTTGTTTACTGATCACCATTTACAGGGTTTGTTCATCTGTTTGGTTCAAAAAATTACTTCCCAGAGGCTATTGCCAGTAGGGATGTGTTGGCTTCTCACTTTCACTGATCAATGTACATTCTTCCAGTAAGGATAAAATTTGAAGTAATTTATTTGATTTCCTATGATGCTTCAGAAGACTCTCTGACTGTCACCCGGCAGCAGATAAACAGCATTCCTGTTTGCAGGAGTAAGCACTTAGAGACAATTATAAATTGACCTGCCTAGACACCAGCACATCAGAGTGTGAACATCATCTTTGCAAATAGGTATAGATATATAGATATATACACACACGCACACACATATATATATATGTGTGTGTGTGTATTTGGGGTTTGGGAAGGTTATTGTTTAAGGGAACAAGAGGCAGCAATAGAAGAAAACAAGTAGAAAAACCTAAGGGACTTGCACAAACCCCAGATTTGAGAGAAGTCTCAGTGGTACCCCCAATGATGCAGCTGTGCCAGCACAGCAAGAAGGATAACAGGGCTAAAGTTAGGCACAAACATCTCTACTGCTGACTCAACAGCTGAGATTTTTCTGTGGGTTGATAAAGAGCCAAAACATTTGCTCCATTTCACCTCACTTTCCAACCCCACTGTTTATTCTAAAGTGACCTGACGTGTCTCTTTTGTCCCAAGACACAATAGCTAAGAAACTTGGGCCCTGATTCTGCTACTCTCTTCTTTCAGTGTTATTCAGCAGCAGACATCAAACCACTGCTGACTAAAAGCCAGTATATTAGAATTAGAAAGGAGGTACACACTGCCTCGTGTTAACATTGCTTCTACCAGCCTGTTTCTGGGCTAGAAATTCAAACCTCCTTTTTTTTTTTTTTATTAAAATATTACACCTGTGGGTGTTCTCCTGCAGCCTAAGGACCTGCCAGAAATTTGTCCAGCTGGTCAGTAACACATCCACCTTGCCCTGGTGAGAGAGAATAGCACTGTGTATGGACCAGTTGCCAAAAGGAGGAGAGTTTTTGGTCTATTTACGGCAACTTTCACTGAATGTAGAAGTATTTCTGTTTAGCTCTGTGTGCACACTCTCCTTACATAACAAACAGCCGAATCAGATAAACTGCTGTTAATTTTAACTCTGTCTTCAGGACATTCATACAAGCACACTCACCCATGTTTGGAAAGAATCCTCTATATTTATCCATAAGCATAAATATTTGGTACACTGATGGATCCTAAATTTTTAACTACGTTCTTCCAAGCTTGAGAGTTCATGTTACTTCAGAGACAACACGAGCCAGTTTATAACCCTCTAGAAACATGCAGACTCTGATAAAGGTTCACAGCTGAAATAACCCTTACTACAGTGGTAAAAATACAATGCCATCAGTATAAAATAAGGCAGCATTATTCTAAGCAATCCTATGTCCATAAATAGTGCAAGATTAAAGTGCCTATAAATTGCAGAGTCTTATTTACTTCTAGATACAATTACATTTACAACAGATAAACGTCCAAAGTCTTTGAAATCTGAAGTCCCTGGTGTCATTTTCCGGATACAAAACTATACTGTATGTATCCATAATGCACATTCCTGTCAAGAATATAACTCATTGACAGTCTAGTGAGAAAAAGTCTACTTCATTCTTCCAGCTTTTTTATTCCCCAGTCATTGGCCCTCTGATAAAATCCTTGACAGTTGTCTTGAATTTCTACAGTGCTGCAATTAAAAAAACCAAACCCTCCCTGCCGCATGATTTTCCCTTTTAATTAAATAGTATCATCTGGTGATGCTCAGGTCTGTTAAGCTGTTTATGGCCACACCTTTTCAAGGTGAGAGGAATTTCTGTTCACCTCTCGGGGACAGCGTAGTCACATCCCTAGCAGGGCCAGCACAGCAGCTCTCTGAAGATCCACAATTCAGAGTGAACAATGCAAACACAAAGCCAAAGTCTCAGCAGCTGCCAGGCATTTGAGGTTCCCTGACACCTCAGCTGGACTCCTCAGGTCAAGGAAGTTGAGTCTTTCCACTTTTGGAAGAAATTGTCCTTTTGCGACAGAAGGTAAAGGGCACGAAAACGATGTTTGCATGTTTTATCCTTGTCATTAAATGGAAGAACAATCTTTAAAGGATTGAGTGTTGCAAGAGTAAGCACATCATGTGAAACACGAGCACACAGGTCCATCAGCCAGTGCTGATGGGAAACACATTCAGCACACCTGGGACAAGCATTCTGCCCCCCACTCAAGTTCATGCCTAAGCAGGCACAAGTAATACTTGACTTACATGCTGTAAAACAGGAGTGTGGCAAATAAAACACACAGAGAAACATCCACTCAGTTTCCCAAAATAGCTTTTGAAATCCCACAATACTCTTTAATTCCTTAATTACTAATTACTTATATCCTAATTACTTGAATCCCACAAGCAAGATCTTTTTGTGTAGCTGAGACATATTTTTAGAGATTATCCAAAATTTCACAGACCTCGCCAACTCACAAACATCAAGTTAGTTCCCTCAACAATTTCCTTCAGTGGAACAACAAAAAGCAGACAGCCAAACAGACCTTCAAAAATTGCAGTAATGTCTGTAGAGTTTCCTCCTCCTCTTCAGTTCAGCCCTTTTTTTAATTAATTGTAAGCATAGGAATGCAAAGATAAGATTTGTAGACTGACATCTCTTTTTGTGGCTAGGCATGCTGGTATCCTTATTTTAAGAGGACTAAAAGATCCCAGAGCTTTATAGATCCTAGAGATGAACTGGTGGCAAGAAATCAGAAACAAAATGCAAGTTAGATGGTTTGTCTTGGCAGCTGAACCATCAGCTCTGTTTCTCCCCGAGACAAGTACAGTAAGGGCAGGTACTGGGCGAAATATCCCAACAGCCTCTGCTTGGATCTTGCTGATGCCAACAATGGAGTAATGGACACAAGTTCTTGATGCCTCTCCAAGGAAAAGGTAATGCCCAGACATCTTACCTTTCTTACCAATTCTAGTGTAGATTTTCTGAACTTTCCTTTCAATTTCAGTGGTCTTGCACCAAAACCTATTTCCACTAACAGTATCCTACCATTCCCCCCAGAAACAATTTAAGAGTCTTGGAGCAGATACAAATGGCCCACCCAGAGCATCCTTCTCAGAAGCATTTTGCTGTAGGGTCAAAGCACCAGGCAACATCCTCTCTAAGCTTCTTTTCATTGGGCCCTGTTCTTCAACACATACCCTGAGCAGACAGTGGAACGTGGAATTGTTTTAATAGGCAGGCCATGAAAGCAAATACCCAAGGCAAAGTAAAAGGAATGAAGAAGGGAGAACTACGAGTTTCTCTAATAAGTTTCTGTAATTTGCATCTAAAAGAAATATAAAAGGAGAAAAGAGTTTCACCACTCAAGCTTTGAAAATAAATGAACTTCACAAGCTCTGTGAGGTAATTACAGCAGTTTCCCAGTGAGGTTCTGGAGCACACAGATGACAGGCAGAACATGAGCTAAGAAGCTTGGAATGGGAACAGCAAGTAACAATAGGTCAGAGTGCAAGGCTTGGACCTCTCTGCTTTTAAAGGCTGGCATGTAAATAAAATAAATAAATAAGGGGAAGAAACCTGAAAGCCAATGCTGACTTTTATCAGGGACCAGGGTCAAGGCTGTGAATGACGGCTCCAAAAGGCTGGACTCCATCAGCACTTGAACCGCTGACATCTGCAGGATTTACGGATGATGGCACGAGACCTCAGGCTGACGGATTACAGCAACACAGCCCTGACCAGCATTTCCAGAGCTTTTCATAGGAGCAGCTGCCTTTCCCAAGACAAATTTAAAACCAATCCAGGCTCCAAGGATAGTTCACAAGTCCCCTCCATGCTCCATACCACAGCAAATCAAGCAAGCAACGGGGCATTTCAGAGCTTAAGCCAATGCAAGGGGACAGACCCCCAGACTGAGGCACCCACTGCATTTAGGTGACATCCACGGGGCCCTGTAGCTATAAAGGCTAGAAGCTTTTCCCATACACACATTTCAACACCATCATCAAATGCTACTCTGATTCCCACTTCTTGATATGCCTTCCCTTGCTTTCTCAGCTTTCACAAGCTTGTCTGGCACATGCTCCATCCCAGTCCAGCCTTTCCCAGAAACATGGGGAAGAGAACAGAATGAAGGTGTTAAAATGTGGCAATTTTCTAAAAGGCTAAATAACATAAGGGATTAAAATAAGGCTGTTCAGCTTCTGTACCACCAGTTCTCATGGTAAGTCTGCTATGCAGGAATCAAATGTTATCACTATCTGACTGATATGATTAAATGAAACATGTCAATGGTGTGCCTGGCTCTGCATGTCCAAATCTCAAAAGCTCTCCCCACCCTCCTGAAAAACCAAACCAACAAACTTGCCTCCAATTACTGCACCTCCCACTTTTCCCAGCAGTGAGGTCAGCAGCCCAATAGATAAGAAGGAATTAGTCCTCATGCTACCAGAGGTCTAGAGGGTTTGATTCTGAATTTTCTCTCTGAGGAAAAAAATTTCATACAGATCCCAAAAGAAGGTCTTCAGCTGAGGATGTCCAGGAGAATCAGCTCAGGTCTCTAAGAGGGAATAGCATGGACAAGTCTGCTCAGATGCAGCCATAGAGGCAGCAGCAAGAGGAGGACCAAAACAGTCTATGACATCATGCATGTGTCTCCAGATTTTACACATTTTCCAGTTGAAAGATAATGCAAATAAGCTCAAGCATAGGGAAGAATTTAATTTTCCCAAAGAACAAAGTGTCTCCTTCCTCAGCCCTTAGACCGCAAACAGGTTTTGGCCTCAGCAAGCCCAATCAGGACATATTTGCTCTATTTGGAAAGCTCCATCTTCAGTTTCACCATCCTCAACAAACAAAATCCCTGGAAAATTAAAATGTTCTGATATAGTAATAGCAAATTTACACCAAACCATCCTTCTACTTTGTAATAAAAGCAGTCAAGGGGAGATAATTAGCAAGAGAGGATTAAAAAAAAAAAAAAAAAGAAAGGAAAAAAGGAAAAAAAAGAGAATAAATCAAGGAGCAGGGAAGAATGGATGTCTGAACTCATCCCCTTTTGTACTTGGGGTCACTAGCTTAATTTTCTCTTACATTTGAGTTGTTTTTAATTTCCAGGAAGTCTTCTCAGATATCTTGAAACATTGCCAAATTATCATTAAGCCAATATTTTATCTCCTCATAAAAATGTTACAGTATCTCCCCCACTCCATACATACTGCAGGAGTAGATCTTAAATCAGGGAGGATGGGAATTTGTTTTTAAAATGACTTAACTATTTCAACTGTCTCCGAAAGAAGGAAAAGCTTCAAGGGAAAAAAATATCCCTTTAGTGTCATCCTCCCTAAATATAATAATTATTTTCATGTGGCTCTGTTTGAAACATCAGCACTACATATCAACATTATGATTGCTCTCCACCTTGCACAGCTGACCACAAATGAAGTATCACAAGAAAAATAGCTATTAAACTTCCATGTGTGAGGCACTTACAGACATGGGATCTACATAGAAGCTTCACAAATCCATCATTAGTCATGGTCTCCAGAAGCCCTGTAGGGAGGAAGCAAGAAAACCAAAAGCACACTGAAGTACAAATACTCCTTTGTGGATCATAAAAACTTGAGAGAGAAAAGGGATGCTCAGACAGTTAACAAGTACGAGTCCAGCCCAAAATGGATGTTTGACAGTCCTTCCCTTTATTAAAACAGTGCATTTTCAGAGCAGATATTTTTCGCTCCTGTTGTCACTACTTCAAGAAAACCCCAGTAAATAAGCCCAAATTTGGCCCAGTGGAATAGCTGCACCATTTAGTACATGTGGCCATTTGGTCAGATCCCTTGTTGTCGAAGAAGAGCACAATTCCAGGTAAATGATGTATAGAAAACTCGGGGAGCTCATCTAGCCCATCATTAACCTCATTCTGAGACAGCCCCAGAGGCAGTTCTTTAGCCACCAGCATAGCCAGCTGTCAATTGTGTCAAACCAGTAACGTATTCGTTAGCAGGGGAGCAATCTAAAAAGCCAGTCATAGATCCAAATGCCTAAAAAATATTCTCAAATGTGGTAATTATGTCCTGCAGCTGCCAAGGATGTCCTCAGAGAGTTCACAGATATTGGTTGTACCACTGAATCAGAGCAGATAGCCACTGTAGCCTCAGTAGGAGAGTTAACAACAGGCAGGGCTCCCCCAAACTTGGAGGGAGAGATTCTGAACCATCAGCAACAACTGGCATGATAATTGCCACGCTACTCAAAAAAGAAAAAAAAAAGTCTGCTTTTAGTTTTTAAAAGCATGCCAACAAGAGGAGTTTCACAGAGGGATCCACAGAGATCCTGGAAAACGAGGTTCTCTTTGCAGTCCCATAAGTTGGGTCACTAAGCGTCGTTGCAGGTGACAGAGAAACCAGCTCCAGCTTTTGCAAGAGACTCGCACATTTTGGCTGGGGACTGAAGGAACAGCCTGTGTGTAGCCTCCTGTAAAGGGTCCAAAGGGATTTACTAACCAGCCTGAAATTAGCAGGTGTTTCATGTCCATCTTGCAGTAGGAAAAAATGCTTGTGAATGATACTTGGCAGCCAGGAGATGCCAGAGCAAACTTCTGCTTCTTTCAGTGATAAGCAGCAAACTAACAGGGCTGATAAGGTCTGGCAATAGTGACAGGACGAGTAATTATTAGCTCTGAGCTATTTCCAAAGGCAGAGATCAGAATGACCAGGGCACAAAGAGCCACCACAGAGCAGCCTCAAGAAAACCAAATCCCAAAGTCAAAAACCCACTGACAAAATGCAACTTGTAAACACTATTGTGCAAAGCTGTTGACTCTGATTATGTTTTCAGTAGATAAAAAAAATGTGGGGGGTTTTAATTTTTCTGTGAGGTCAAAATAGTTGATTTTACTCATCTGTGGTGTTTTGATTCAACTTTTCATTTCAAAAATAATTCAAAACAAAATAACCCCAAGTTTTTTTCCAATAAATCTCCTTTCTCTTTCATCTGTCTTTTCACTCACATGCAGAATGAAAATGATTGTTTCTAAGAATTCAGGTATTTCTTAATGAGCTCTAAATTGCACCTTCACTTACCACAAACCAAAGAGAAAAATAATCCAGATTTTGTCCAGAGTCCTCACATTCCTGAAGTCAGAAGAGGCAGTATAATCATCTGTAAAGTTTGCCTATGATACCACAAACTAGCCACTGCTTTCCTTAAAAAAGCTAGCCCGATATGATAGCGGAGTGGAACAGAATGTAGGCAGACCTCAGATCTATCACAAAACATCCTGAAACACTAAGAAATAAGAGATTGTGAAAATTAGAACTTCTGGATGCTCAAGGGAAGGTAAAGTCTCTTCTGAGCATTCCAGAGACAGAGCACTGCCTGGAAGAGTCAAAATTTGATAGTCCCAACAATGGGGTGAAATGCTGACACACAGTGGCAACAATCCTCAAAACTCACAGTCATAAAAGACAGGATACCACAAATATCAGCTACAAGCAATTAAGACCACTTGGAAAAGAAAGAGCCTGTCTTTTAACATCAGTCAGAACAGGTTTGCTTTCCAACTTTTGTTGGTGTTTTAGAATTTACCACTGGTTTACTCCAAAGACAAGGAATGAAAACTTAACAAAAACATACACAAAGCATTTCTTGACAACCAAATGCCAGTGTTACAGCATCCTCCAGAAAATACAACGACCAAGATATATCCAACTTCAACTCTGAGAGGCAAAAAAACTCAACCAAAAAAAAACCCCACCCACAACAACAACAAATTCCACACACAAGAAAATCAGGTGTGTTCAGGAGGAAGTTTATGTTCCATAGGATTTTCAAAACACATGGCACCACTTTAAGTTTACACCAGAGAATATAAAGGAGAAAAAAAACAAACAAACAAACAAAAAAAAAAAAAAAAATAAAAACCAGCAGCAATTTCCAACCAGATCTTATAGAGATTGTCAGTGTGACCACCCCAAACAAGTGAGGAGCAGCATCTGCATACAGGGGAGACAAAATTCCCAGCACCAGCACCACTTGGCAGGTGGCCATCCATATACCATTTGAGGCATTTTCACCTACAATCATTTGTTTTCCATATCTTAATGCAGGAGAAATTAAGCAGGAAGGATGCTAATCTAGGAAAGGATCATGTATGATGAACTCAGGTAGAGGAAACCACTGAATTTTAGTTCATTTCTTCTCATTTCTTTCTTAACCCTTTCCCTCCTCTGCAGTCCCTCACATCCTTTCCTCAAATTTAACTTCAGCTTCATCTCCATTATAACAACCAAGATATCTACAAACCTCTACACATTTGCCGAAAGTGGAATAGCACTTCCAAAGGGTAAACAGCAATATTTAGTTGAAATTAAATAGAGAAATAATAGTCCTCCTGATGGGGCAAAAAAAAAATAAAAACAAACTGATTTTTCAATAGGCTGTGGCCATTGCACAATGGGAACAGTTGGTAACATTTATCTGTTAAAAATTTCTGAAGGCTTTTGTTGAGTCAGACAGATCAGCTATTACTCCTGTTCCATTTTTAACTACATTCACATCCAAAATATTCTTGTCAATGTTATTTGAAAAGACAAGGTAACATTTGCAAGTCCACACAGGTGACACTAGGTTTTCAACCCCTGTATCTAGAAATCACTTAGAACCTTTTAGTTTATCCAAACTAAAACTGAAATTTATGTAGTAATTTCTCCTCTGTGCAGCTTTCATCAAGTTGGATAAAGATAATTCCTGAATCTACTTTAAATTTCTACCATTCTCATGGTGAAGAGAACCTGAAAAATTAACCCATATGGCTCTGGTTTGCCACTCCGGAAACAAAAAGCCTTGAAGATGACAATATACGTTGTTTTGGGGTGGGGTTTTTTTGTTTGTTTGTTTGGGGTTTTTTTTGTTTTTGTTTGTTTGTTTTTGTTTTAAAAAAACAACAACTTAATTTTAACTGTTTCATTGCTGATTATTTTAGCAAGAAATGTCCTGCTGCCATAAGCTTCTTGCACACTTTCTGCTCACAGAGGTGGCACATCAGCTGTCCCACCATCTAACATTTGAACATTTCACATTCTCCCTCAACAAATGTAAAAAAAAAATTTTTTTTAGCTGTGTGCTGTCCCGAGAAAAAATAATCAGCACATGTACTAAGTCAGGTGGCACAAAATGGAATGCTCAAGAGAAATAAATAACAAATTCCACACTTCAATTCCCTAACCAGAATTAATGCCCAAGGCAGATTTGCTTCCTCGGATATACTCATTTTGTGTGGTTTCTTACATCTTAATACTGTATTTCTTAAACAAACTTTGTAGTTAGAAGAATTTAAATATTTTAAGTCCTCTGTAGTCCTCCAATTACTTGAAAGCCCTTGGGTTCATGCAATCCCATTGCAGAGAAACAAAAGAGGTTACAAAACAAGGATTTTCCTGCTTATGAAGTCCACGTGAACAGTCTATGAACAGCACAAAAGTAACAAAAGTTTAGAATCAAATCTTTTCAAACATTAACAAGCCCTGGAGCATCATGACTAAGCATTGCTTGTGATAAACAGATAACCAGATCAGCAGCAGGGTGACAAGAGGACATCACCAACCCCTTCCCCAAACTCAAGCGACATCATTTTCAAGACTCACTATATTTCCTAGGTTGCTGTTTCTTCTGAGTCTCTGCCCAGTAACACCCAGGAAGACCAGGCAGCCCAGGGCTCCCTCAGGGGACACAGCAACCACAAAACTTTTGTCTTGTTTACCAGGATACCAGAGATTTGAGTTCAGCACGTGGTTGTGTTGCTTACACAAAGGGGATCTGTTCTACAAAACTCTCATCAATTTACTTTTCCCAAGCCCCAGCCTGCAAGCACCAGGCATCTCTCCTTGACTCTCTAGTGCTTCACCAGACACTAATCCAAGGAACAAGCTTGGCTTCTGCAACTGTTCCCACTCCTCCCTCCTCCCACATCCTCTTTGCTGGATTCCTGGATCACAGATAAGAGAAACAAACTAGTGGCTTCTCACAACCCTCTCTGAATTTTTTCACTCTGTGAATATGCCAGAAGATAGTCAGCCAAAAAAAGTCTCCTTCCCACCCATACCTTAGCCATGACATACCATATCACATATAACTTAGTGATGACCTGCTTTGGTTCTGCAAGGAAACAGCCTGTTTGCAGGAGATGCCACTGCTCAGTTTTAGCATCTGCTGAGTTTTGGGGTCTGTGCTAAAAAGGAATACTCTGCATTCTCCTGGCTGGACCTTCCAGGTTGACTTACCCTAACTGGGAACTGGGGAAAACAGTTCATAAATAACAACAGACTAAATAAAACTGCTGACAAACAAATATCTTCTTGAGTCCAAAGTGTTTCATAGTTTATTGTCATTCATCCGCAAAATACTTTGCAGCTACCACCATCATCACCAGCACCAGGGCCGAATCCCACCATGGGTACCACCCTCAGATCAGATCTATCCTGCTTGGGTGAGAGGGAGGCTGTGCCCAGGTTGACAAGACCCTCACCTGCCCCACAGCCAGCATGTAGCAGCCTGTTCATACAATGTACCCTGTAAAGTACATGTTTTGTTGCAAAGGGAGGACTAATCATGTGCTTGAACATGTGCTTTAGCATTCTACACAACTTGCTTTTCAAAATGAAGTGTCAAGTCAGTGAGGACTTCTTCGCCAAAGCCACCAGGAACTCAAAAGGAAACTATCCTTTCACCAACAGCACACAGTGAATTTGCATCTAAAAGGTATTTCACGTAGAGGTGGAAGTGGTCAGTGCAAAGCTGTAACACTGCTGGAAATACTTCCATTTACACGCTTGGCTCTCACAGCCAAATATCTAAGATGATAACATAACTGGCCAAACACCAGATTTGACTGTGGCTGCACTAAACATTTTTCTTTTCAGTTGTAGTTCATTTTCCCAAGTGCTACTAGAACTCAATATTTGCATCCTCAACTGGATCCATCTCTATTTCTTTCCCAGATTTCTAACATCATTCCAACTACTGATTGTGGGAATTAATTTTCCAAGAAAAGCTAAACTCTACGTCAAACCAGATTTTGCATCTGGTTCTCCCTATGAAAGCAACTGGCACTTATTCAAGACCTCTGGATTGAAATCTTTGAAACTGCTGAAAGGTTTCACCTGGTGCAAGCACCAAATCCCAGTTTTTAGCCCCAGCCCCAACACAGAAACAGAGCTCTGTATGGAGCAGCCACTGCAGCTTCTGCAGGGTGTCAGCTCCGACCTTCTCTTCCCAAAGAGACGGACTAATTTCCTTAAACACTCTCTCTGATTGTGCAAACCAGCATTCACCTTGAGACTGAAGCAGATGACACCATGTAGGTGAAAGGAAACATGACAGAGGCCACTGCCACTCAGCACTTCACAAAGACAGAAAAGGCCTCGGGGTACACAACACAACGAGAAACTTTTTTTTCCCCCCTCCCCTTACCACTGATGTTTATTGATTTGTCCAGTTCATGGGGAGCATCCCTTAATGTTCTGCTTTCATGTTTCTGCTTTGTTGCATGGGTACAGAAAAGAATATTGCAAATTGATCTTTCTTCCCTGCCTTTGTTGGGAATGAACTCCTATTACGTTGGCTCCCCCGGCCTGTCAGCTCCTGCTCACTTTGGCAGTGTATAATCAGCATGGCTAAACACTGAGGGCTGAGCTGATTAATTTCCAGCCTTGGCCACTGAGCCCATTGATGCACTCCCTGTTTGATGATCTGTGCAAGAGAAGACCACTTTTGATTGCTTGACCCTTGCCCTTAAACCTCGAGCTGTCGGCTCTAGCACCTAAGTTAACAGCACACACATTGTGTTTATTTTCGGTTTAAAAGGAAGCCCTAACAATGGATTAGCATTCTCAAAACACAAAGAGCCTGATTTTCTGCTCAGCACTGAACTCTTGCAACTCCCACACATGCCAGATGATTTCAGGGTACTTGGTACCTCCACGGACACGCCTGGAATACAAGTTTAAACAAAATATACAGCACTCCATATCTGAATACAAATTTATGAGCCATATCTATTATGTAAAATCAAGATGGGGGGGTGGGAAACACTACCAATTAACTCACATTTTCATGCCTAAAGTACTCACATGATCTGGGTTTAGGTAAGCACCAACAGTAAAATTTCCACTCACTGCATTTAAAATAAAGAGTGCAGCATTCATTTTTCCAGTGGTGCCAGAGATGTTACTGCTGTTTATTTCAGATTAATAAACAGAGTTAGTTTATATTCCAGGAAGCAGTAGTGAGGGATTAGTGTTAAGGCTGTAAGAGTCACAATACCTTTTCTTGCACAGAAGAGAAGTTTTACTTAAATGCCCAATGTTTATTTAAAAACGCTATCTTGGGAGTCCTGGGGATGTTTGGAATGAAGGAAAGGAGAGGACAAAAATGGCAAAACACGTAGTGGGCGGTTGGCTAGCCTGATTTTTTTTTTTTAATGTAAAATCATACGTATAACTCTGTATATAACTATTACAAGTGAATATCTGAAGATAAGAGCATTATGTGTCCTGTACAATATAGATAAACAATTTAACCATAAGAGCTTCCCCTGGCAGCCACATCTTCACAGCAGCCTGACATACGCCTGGTGCAGCAGGGGTGCACCTGTGCAGCAAGAAGAAAAGGGAAGGAAAAAAATCTGTATTCATGAGTGCAAATTGGGTAAAATTGAAAGACTAGCAGTAGTCAGGTTTTGCTTCCCTTAAATTCTGTATTAACTGCTCATCCTACAAATGCATTAGGTAATGGCTCTCTGGGAAGGGAATGTCTTCCACTGTTCCAGTGGTCATCACAGTGACCAGGTTAGAGCCTGCCTGTCCTCATGCCGGCAGATGAGATGTGGGGGAACTGCACTTCTCTGTTGCAATGCCAAATTCCATTCCAGGTGCTGCTTTTGGTTTTCTGTGTGACTTAATCCCTTAGTGGGTGTTTGTACAGAGGGACTGGATCTTGCTGACTCCTCACAGAAGCCTTGGGGAGATGAGAAATTTCAGAAGACCCCATGGTAAGCAAATATTTCATGAAGATAAAAAAACATACTCCTACCCTATTAACAGCTATTTATTTTTAATACTTACTATCCTTTATCACAAATATTTCTTTCCCTATCCTGAATTTTTTTTCTTATTTGTTATGAAAAGGTCAGATGTCCTTGATTTTAACAGGACTATACACGTAGGCTGTTGTAGCCTTCTCATGTAAAAGGAAGCTTCTGCTTCTCCTTCACCTCACTGCACGTGTTCCTGTCTGAATTCTTTCTTCCTGAACACAGATGATCAAATATAGTGTTTACACAAGTTTCCATTAGTGTTTTTTCCCCACTGCAAAAACCTCACCTGTCATTTCCCAGGCTTGTGTTAAGCACAGTCATTAATAATAACCATGAATTTGTGATCATGAGAACTCTTAATACATGCAAGTCTCATTCCACCACTATTGTCCAACTGCAGCATTCTCCTGCTTATGGCAGAAATTGTTTCACTTCTTACATTCTGACTTAAAATTTAATGCAACAATATTATCCCATTTCTCTCCCTCCTCAATGACAAACTTGTTAGTTCGTTATGATGAGATGTACATCTTCTATCTTCGTGTCATTTGCAAATTTCAAGAGCAAATTTCAACAGTTTGTGCCCTCTAACTTCTGAAGAAAACCCTGAACATGACAAAGTCCAAAATTCCATCCCTGAGGACAACCTCTCACAGATTCCCTCCAGCCAAACTGCTCCCCTTCAACCTGGACCTTTCAGCCCTCTCTTGGGCCACACTGCAGTTGTTCTAATCCCATTTCACTTCACTTGAGTAGATTCCTTTGCAACCATAACACCATGAGCTTCAATGGAACCTGGAAATTTGTCTTCTGTATTTCCTTTTTTAAAATAAAAGTTATCAACACAATATGTGAGGTTAGTCCTGAGCAATATTTATGGATACAATCTAATTGTCCAAAGGGAAGATATTCTGAGGTCTCACAGGCAATGTCTATCATTGAAGGGCTGATTCTGAAGGAATCATCTCTTCTCCACAGCTGCTGGTCTTAGGACAGAGAAAGTGTGGTCTTAAATTAGACATAAAACCTTATAATGGTATTGGGAATTTGAGTTGAACAGACAAATTGGGAAGCTCGTTTTCATGCCATCATATAGATGAAGACCATGGGTTTGACAGACCCTTAGAAAGCCTAAATTTACTTTATTTCTTGCAAATTTTCTATTTCTTCCATAACTTTCTATTGCTGCAGTTCTGATGTCTATGTTGAACAACATTTCAGCCCACACTTGCATGCTTTCTAGATTTTCCTCATCATTCCTTACCTTTTGGACATGCCAAGATAGCCACAACCTACCTCTCACTTTCTGAAAGGTGGATATAAGTTCCAGATTCTTTTTGAACCTTTAGGACTCATCTTGAAGGCTATTCCATTTTCTAGTCCTTGAGTTTTTCAGATGATCTGACTTCTTAAATTTGCAGAAAGCCAAAACACAGACTTTTAGGACACACTGAGACAAAAATCATGCTCTGGCATCAAAACTACAGCATCTACAAAATTTCTGGAATTCTTAAAGTTAAGACCAAATTCACTATATTCTTTAAGTAGGTAAGAGATTTAGACCCTAACAGGAGCAGAATCCAAAGGTGTCTGATTCAGGATTCGTATTTACTAGAATTCTTGATTTGAATAACCAGCAGTTTTCCTTTCCCTATCCCCTCTCTATCACTACTATACTGTAGACTAACTGTATTACTTCAGAATTGCAATAGTTATGTCAAATTACCATACAATTGGCTTTCATCCTATTTACCAGTGTTTTCAATTAAAACATAATAAATAGGAAATTATGTCCTTGTCTAAACCTAAACCTACATTTAAAAAAAAAGAAATCAGTAGATACTTAAAATACAGTAATTGTCTTAATGCAATTTAATTACATCCTTACAAGAAGACAGGTTGAAGGGTGACCTATTTTATTCTGTAGATTTACATAATACAGCAAGCAATCAATGGTGTCCTGGATACCTGAAGCAAATATTTTAAAGATTAAAATGACTACTGACATAGCGCCTTTTCACAGGGTTTGTTTGATACCCTGACGGGTTTTAACCTGAAAACTATTCAGGGTGGATAGCACTCTATAATGACAATGCTTGTAAGGAAAAGTGAATTTAAAGCTCTGGAGGAAAGGTAAACAAGACATAGTAAAAACACAGAGACACTGCACTGCCCACAGTCCTGTTTGTGACACTGAACGAAGGGTTTGAGGTGGGAAAAAGCACAAAACACTCATTCTCCTACCAAAAGGAGTTTCAAGACTGTTCTGACACAAAAGCAGCCTTGACAGAAGGATATACTTGTTTCCATGAACCAAATTCCTCAGCAGTGCTCAAACCAAGTCTAACTGGTTCCCTGGTTCCCAAGAACAACTTCTGAATTTTGCATTTCACATCAAACAAAACTGCTGAGGCAGGTTTACCATCGTTTTGACATATCAGAGGAGTAACCTCTTTTGGCCAAAATATGAACTCCAGAGGGCTCCTGGAAGTAGTAATATAAATCATGATGAAACTATATCCTTTTTGCATTGAAAGGGAGGAGTAATTTCTTCCTGTTCCTTTCTAGGAAGAAAAACCATAAAAACAAAAGAACTGACACTGCTACACAGTTTTTGAATTGATCCCTGGTCCAAGGTCTATATTCTGTCTAGATACAGAAAATGGCTTTCTAGACTGACAACTGATTAATATACAAGGATGATTATATGCAAATCGCCAATTTCTATTGACTTAATTGTGATCTGATGTAACATGTATAATTAACACATGCATTTAAAATAAATGTATATTTAATTAACATGCATATTTATAAAATGAATATTTATATTTAGCATATAATTTTGGGTGAATTTAGGTGGCACAAAATTGAGGGGTTATCATTACTGATGAGAGCTAGTCACAGCAAAACAGCTTTCACACCTCAGGCTCTCCCAGGGGATTTCAGTCCCAATTTATCTCA
This sequence comes from Formicarius rufipectus, assembly GCA_013399695.1. Lineage (NCBI taxonomy): Eukaryota > Metazoa > Chordata > Aves > Passeriformes > Formicariidae > Formicarius > Formicarius rufipectus. The sequence continues at coordinate 277,580 of VXAU01002531.1, forward strand.
ACTCTGGCAGGCCAGCCCTGGGCCTTCCTCCACTAAACCAAGTCTGTAAGTCACACCAGGCAGATGCAACCCTGGTAAACATCTTTATTAGGGCCAGAGGAGGGGAGACGGTCAAATCACAGTTTGAACAGAAAAACCACAAGTTTATGACAAGCTCACTACAAATGAACCTAAAGCCAAAGGTCAGGAAGTTAAGCCAAAGATTGCCAAAAATTGTTTTGTATTTCCCTTGTGGGTATGAGCTGCTGTGCGACTCCAGCAATTCAGGCAACTTTATCCCCAGGAAATTCTCTTCTGCAAAATGGAAAACATTTGTAAATAGTTGAGACACTGATTTCAAAGCAATGTGAAGAAATTATGTCTTAAACACTCTGGAAAGACCAGCCAGTGCAAACAACTGCAGCCCTGAGTCAGAAATGGTGACCTGGAGAGTCCACCCAAGCACCCTGTCTTCTTGCTACCATCGTGGACAATTTGGTTTTACACTTACTATTTGGAGCTTATCACCAAGACACTCACTGCCATCAGTACATGGCATCAAAGGCACAAGACATGACAAAATACTTATGTAGGACAAAATATCATGGGTGACGTATCTCCTTAAGAACTTCTCTGGTGCAAGCAAGACTCTATGACAAATACACCTCTCTTGTTCCCTGGTGGTGCCCAGGGAATAAGCACTCTTTAAAAAGCGAGAGAAAATTCAGTGCTTTTCACAAACAAACAAACCAACCAAATCAGAAATGAAGAACACTCCCACACTGTGAGATTATACTTCATATCATCTCTTCTCTCCCTGAAGGAGAAATACTAAATATGTTGCTTAATACACTTCTGAATGTGCTCAGTTGTGCTGGTGATGTGCATCAAATGGAACCTCATGTGAAACCCAACCCAGAAATTCAGTCATGGACTGAAGCAGCATTCTGAGGAAGGGCTCATGCCAAGTAACTGCTTGTTTCCCACTAACCAGAGTCAGTACTTGTATGAAGATAGTTATTAAATACTGAGTCTCCTTAAGGGAAACAGGAGGAAAGTAAGAGCACATCTCCAACTGAGTACCCCATCCATATCTTCCCAGAGAGAGCAAAAGTATATTTTCTTCTTCACTATCCAGGGAAGGTAGAAATCTTGGCTGCTGGTACAAGGTTCAAAAATACCCCCACTGTGCTCCATACTTCTGCAAGGTGATGGAGCATATCCTCATTATAAAGCTCTAAAACATAAGCAGTTTCCCTTTGCTATTCCTGCAGTATTTTGATCAAAAATGTCCTCTAACTCTAAAAACATACTCCTGCCTGATATATTTAAAAATCAAGTTTAACAGTTCTTGTGCAATTGATGCAATCACATTAGCCTTTCAGAAATGTACTGACAAAAGGGGACATTATGATGAGAAAGACACTGTGCCTTTCAGCACCGTGCAATTGCACTCCCAAAATGACCTAGTCCTGTGAACACTGAGCTTGGCAGTGATGTATTTAGACAAAAATCAAAACTTACAAGGGAAAAAAAAAATGAATTAATCAAACCATGCATTTCTTCATTAGCAGGATGTGATCTTTCTTCTGTTGCACCAGATCTATCAAATCACAGATTTTGCAGTTAATCATTTGGATTGCACATCTCCAGGAAGCCAAGGAATCAATTTACTGTTGCCTTTGTGCATTTCTTCTTCTGCCCCACTCCCTACACTTTTCTTATGTGGTTTTATTGCCTGTCCCTTCAGACAAATCTCTTCCCTGCTGCTGTGAGTCTCCCATTCTGTAGCCTCTGCTCCCCAGAATGGCTTTCATTTCTCTCCCTGAATGCTCAACTTTCCCTTCTATTCTTTCCATCTTTTCCTATGTCTCAACTCAAAGCAACAAAGAACAGATTTGAGATTTAACAACTGTCAGGATGCCTTTGATGGGAGAGCATGTACACAAGATGAGTCTGAATTGTGCTGAGGAAGGAAGAGCCACAAAACAGCGTTAATATTTCTATTGGCATCAACAGGTGAATCAAAGCCTTGTAATACAGAAGGCAATATCATTCCATCATTGCCATGGTTGGTAAGTGAAACTGACCTTGGATGCTTTAGGAATAAGAATTTTTGCTAGCCTGGATATAATTTCAAATCATGGTCAAGTCTATTTTCATTCGCAATGATTTCCTGGGTGTTCATTTAAAATGTGCCTTTCAATATATGTGTTAATTTATAATATACATATTTCTCTTCAAACAGATTTAGGTAGTTTGTAAAATGATCCTTCAGTCACAGTGACAAAGAGCACACCAAATTCTATGCAGATTCTGTACAAGCACATACGTATTCTTCACCATGAGAACAATTACACATTGAAATGTGATTGCCCGCGGAGGTGGTGGAATCTCCCTTGCTGGAAACAGTCAAGGCTCAGGTTGACAGGGCCCTAGAAAAGCTAATCCAAGGTTTTCAGTTGGAGGTTTGACTTTTCTTTAACATATATTTTTACATATTTATATAAACATATTCCACTTCCACTGTGGAGTTGAAGGACACCTTCTGAGGTACCCACAGAATGGCATTAACTTATTAGAGTGAAACATCACAGAAGAGGAAGGGCTTAAACCGACACAGAGGAAGACTCTGAACCCCCATTCATGGCTCCTGTACAGCTCAGCTGCCTATTACATCCTAACACACTACATTCATGCTTGACTGTGTATTTTCATACCTAAATTATTTTTGAACAACCACCTGGGAAAGGAAAAATCCCACAGCCAATATGTTGACTGTCTCTCCAACAGGAATATTTTCTGTCCCACGTAACACTTGGAAAGAAGTCGTATTTACACAAAATTGCTGTTTACTAGTTTATATGCACCCCAGAAGGGTCCCAGAGAACACCTACAAAGGCTTCAATGCAAAGTTTTCCCTTGCGTGTAACAGAACACTCAGAACACCTGCTGATCCAGCAGAACACATATTTTAGTGTTTCAGGTTGAGTATATGGGCTTCGTAATAGCTGTTCCTTAAAACAAAATGAAAAATCACCATATATCCTGTGAAATTACAGGTTACAAATTGCTGTGCTACATTTTCTAATTAACAATGTCTTTCTTTTCTATCCTACCTGCCTTCCCCCCCCCCAAAAAAAAAAAA
>VXAU01002531.1:280734-312752 GCA_013399695.1 Formicarius rufipectus
AGAAAAAAAAAAAGAAAAAAAAAAAAGAAAAAAGTGATATATTAAATAACTTGAGATCACCAGGACTAACTTAATTTTACCTCAGATTAATTGGTATCTCTCCCAGTATTCACCAGTGCATGGAAAAACAGCCAGCTTTGCCAATGGTCCCATGCAATTGCCTCTGCTCAGGCAGGACTGTTGGTAGCACACACAGCGTATCTGCGCTTGGATCACTTTGTTTGTACATAGATTACTGGATTTTTCTGCACTTTGGCACTTCCTGAGCTCAGAAAACCCTTTATATGTGAGGGATGAGCAAAGGGAACTACACAAAGTGGTAATTAGTTCTCACACTTTGTAAACATAGTTATAAATAAAGAGAAGAGAACTTCATAAATAAAGGGAAGGGTAAAGAAAAAGAACTATTTGCTTTCAGACAGCACAGTGTTCACTGCTAGCACTTGTGTCAATATCCTGTAAACCATTTTCCTTTCTCCCTCCCTCATTGACACCTCTGCTTGGCAATGAACAGATCAGAAACCTTTCCTGGTTTGTTCCTTGTGAGAAGAAATGCGTGTGACGAATTACCCAATGTGCTGGTTTAGAGTTAAACCATCAGGAGAAACGAATCCAACTCAGAATGGGATTGCAAGTCAGAATAACAATTTAATAAAAGATCACAAAATACACTGATACAGAAGGAAAACTAGTTAGTGCCACAAAAACAGATGTACGGCCCCGCACAGCAGGGCACAAGCAGAATGCAGCTCACCAATCCCTGTGCTGAGCACCACGTGGCCCCTCTGAGTTCAAAGTAAGAAGAAAGGAAAAAACCTGCCGGTGAAAATGATGGTTGCAGTCCAGTGGCAGCCTTTCTGGTCAAGGCTCTGGTCCTCCTCTGAATCTGAACAGAGATCCCAGTCCCAAAACCCCAAGCTTATATCTGCTTGGGCTCTGATAGGAAACAGTCAGTCCCTCCCCCAGGGTGAAGAGCTTCACAATAGGTGATTTACTCTGTGAAACAAGGTGAACAATGGCATATTTTTGTCATCCCTGATGGCCCATTGGCAGACACGACCTCTCAGGTGGATGTGAAGGTACTAATGGCTCCCCAGAGGGGAAGTTATCACACCTGAGTCATAGGTGTGAAGACAGGAAAACTTCCTTATCCCACAGAAGTTCCCGAACACCCATCTTGTAGCCTGAGGGGTTGGGTGTGCTCTGGGCAGCTGCTGCAAATGGGCCATTGTGAGCAGTTTGTGAGAAAAATGACATAGAGGGTTCAGAATACACACCCACCCAGTGACAAACTGATCCTGGCTACTATAATGAGGAAACCCAACAATGACTGAGAGGGGTCATCTAACTAGACGAGACAGGAGATGGATGTTTGCGGATATTCCTTCAGTGAGGAAATCACGAGATATGGAGTAGCAAAGAGAGGATGCAGACCTACACCTTCTAAAGCAATTGCCCAACAGCCTGCAGGTGAGTTTAGGAAGCTGAGTGACTGATGCTGTGTTCAGGAGGGTGTGGGCACAGCACTCTTCCACCACAGTCTCTTGATTACTTCTGAGTGCCCACACCCACTAAGCAAGCCTGAAGTCTTTGGAAGCAACACAACTCACTATAAATCTGCTAGGAATAAGCACAGGCGTTTTTACAGAACATGAAGATTAAAACCAGCATTACACCTTTACTGAGAAAGAAAACCCAAGACAGTATCACATTAAAACCCGAATTTAACAAAATATAATTTTATGATTTCTAACGTAAAGCATGTTTTTAAGCACCACAAGCAGAACTCCTCTGCAGCACCCTAAACCTAGGCTGCTGGTCCATGGGAACAAGGCCCTGAGCAGGCTGCAGGGCAAGAAGTGGCTGAGAAGAGCCTTTAAGCATGTCAGCTCTGCCTTGGGAATCTCATGTGTTGGCACAAGACTCCTTAGCTCTACACATATACTTGCATTAAGTGTCAGAAAAGTCCAGATTCAGCCCAAATGGTACAAAGTGCAAAAACTCATGCTATAATAAGTTAGCAGCACAAAAAGTCATTAATAATTAAATAGGAGATGCAGAACTATAGCCTCAACTTGCAACACATATTATGGACTGCAATTGCTGATTTGGACACTAAAACTCAATTGAGAGGATTTTTGTTTTGGTGGGGTTTTTGTTTGGGTTTTTTTGTTTCTTTTTTTGTTTGGTTTGGGGTTTTTTTTGGTTGGTTGGTTTTGGGGTTTTGTGTGGTTTTTGTTTGGTTTTTTTTTTTTACACAATTTTCTTTATTTATCCTTACTCCTACCCTGCTGTTGGCCCTATTCCCTGGTGGTGTTACTTCCTAGGTGGAGTTACCAAATCCATATTAAAATAACAGGGTAAGTATTCTAGTTACTATGGATGTCAATGGCTTTTTAAGCACTAAGGACATTTAGTCCAAATATAAATCTATTAGTGTATATATAAGAACCCTCTGCTTCCATAAACATCTTGTTTAATTGGGGAAGTTAAGCCTAGCTTAGACTGAAATTTGTTTTTAAGGAGACCAAACAAGCAGTATGCATTATTGCCACCCTCAGTGAAACACAGTAAGGACAACCTGCCCCATGCCTATGAGCTTGATCTCTTCTGTTTTAAAAAGTTTTAGGAAATATTTTCCCCTGTGTTATTTACTTGAGCTTTGGTGGATCTTCTTTGGGCTTCAGTTTTCATCCCATTTGCTCACGTAAAAGCAGAGTGTGAAACTCTTATCAGCTTTACCAGTTGGGCACTGCTTCACATATTGCTAGGAACATGTTACAGAGAAAGTAACACCTTATTGCTTTTGCCCACTTTCCAATCCTGTAGTCCAGTCTAATTACAGGGAATATGGAGAAGCAATAAGCACGTGGTCTCTGGGGAAAGTATCAACAGCAGCGAGATCATATCCACAGTAACTTGGGAGGCATGACCAGAGCAAATCGATGAGGAATCATGCAACTGGAAGCCTCTTCTCCAGACAAGCTCCTCCCTTGCTCTCAGTCATTACCCCAGGCAAAGGTTAGCAGCTTGTCACTTGTTGGAGGCAAACTTCAAATGTCTCAGGAAAAAGCCCAGAGCTGGGAGCAGGGTTAGTGTAAAATGGACACCTTGGGGAGGCAGCTCCCACCACCATAGGGCTCCCACTTCTGAACTCCAGGAGCTGCTGCTGTCCCCAAAGGCAAGATATGGCACCAAGGCCCAAGGTGCCACTCACAGCAAAATGCTGCCCTGCCCTGAGGTCCCAGCTTCAAGTTCATCTCAAAACAGAGGAAAACAGTGCCCATCACAACACTCTTCCCAAGACTACACGTCTCCGGACCATGGGACCTCACAACAAATCAGTACAAGTTACAAAGAACACATTTCTGAGAAGTCCCTTCCCAAACTGAAACGGACATCAAGACTGAACAAATGCAGTAAATTACTCCAAAGCAGGAAGATGTCATCTACACAGGATATTTTTCCCGCTTCTGAGAGTCTCACCCTCTTGTTCTGATTAGTATCTGGAAGCATAGATTATGTGCATTTTTGCAGGCCTAGAAAGGGAGCCAAATATACTTGCTCAACATAGCAGAATCAATTAAATTCCGCAGATCACATTTAAAAATCTCCATTAAAAAAAAAAAAAAAAAGTGGCATCTTGGAATCCTGGATTATCAGAACACAAGTTTGGCAGGAGTCAACCTGTGCTTGGACAGAAAGGACACGTTTTCTAACACACACACAAAGTGAAATTTCAGCCTTAAAGTCAGCAGCAAAATTCCTATTGACTACCCAAAGGGTGGAATGTCAACCAGCTTCTATTCCATAACCAAAGGTTTATTACATCAATTATTTTCAACTATTTGTTTTCAGTCTCCATTTATAGATCATCTTCTATACCAGACCTTCCAGAGCTGAACTCCGTCAGTTTAGCAGATAGGAGCCACCATGCTTAAGTCATAGGAAATTGGTTGAGTGAAACAGCTGCCTCTCAGGCTCTACCCTGCTTCAAGAAACACAACCAAAAATCACGTGCCTCTATTTTTTCCACATTTTTTCCTCAGTCTAAAGCCATAAAACAGGACTGTTAATAACCTTTCCTTCTCTCACACACCCACCCCTTGACCAGCTGGCTGCACAACCTTCTCTCATCCCCTTTTTCTCCAGGGTAGCTGCAGGAATCAGACCACATGTCATAGTTGCCAGTGTCCACTTACAAGTATAGGTATGGGTACACTGGACCTGTTAGGGGTTCTGGACAGGAAAAAATATCACCCTGTTTTTTAAAATATTTTGGACAACTGGAAAGAAAGTACATTAAAACTTGCCTATGAATCATTGTGATTCTCTGATGCTTATACCACAAATACAGTGTTTTTCCAATAACTCCATTTGGCTTATAAATGTTGTTTTTAGAGATGGGCGTGTATCAAATCCTTTTAGTATTCTTAATGCAATGTTTACTGCAACATTTCTTCAACTAAGATTTTTTTTAATGATCTGGAGATCTCTCTTCCCTGATCAGAATTTCACACTCTGCTTTTACATGAGCAAATGAGATGAAAACTGAAGCTCATGGAAGATTCATCAAAGCTCAAGCAAACAACAGAGAGGAAAATATTTCCTAAAACTACGATTCTGGTGACACTGCTCATGCATCTAAAACTTTGCCTTTTTCTGCTTATTTGATGTGAACAGGTCAGGTTTTGGGCACACAGCTCCATGGCTAAGGTGGTTCAAGGACTGCCTAAAGCCAGCAGGTTGAGCCAAGCCTCTGTGTAACCTGACCAATTTAAGATCTGTGTTCAGCAGGAGCTGCAGCACATGAGGCAGAAATTCACCCAGGCACTTGGAACACACAGACCATTTACTCCAACAACAAGACTTGTCTGTCCTTCTTATTGCTCTGCATCCAAAATGTCTGCTTGATTTTTTTTTGTTTCCCCCAAATAAAATGATGCCACAACACAGTTCTAATCAATACTTGACATAGTATCAGATTCCTTGCAGTAAAAAATACTGGCTTAAAGTCTCGTACATGCTTTCTTCATGAAGCCTATGGTAGCACGCCTTGCCTCAGCAAACCATCAATTTAAATGATTGGGAAAAAAACAACACATAATAAGTGACAGATTTTTCAAATCAGATAAAGATGGGAACCAGATTATCTGTCTGTGGGTGATAGATTGCAGCAATAATAAATTCACTTTAAGACACTGGATCAATTTTTAATCAAGCCAAGAATTATTATTGCAGAAAGATAAAATGACCCATGAGGAGATGCCTTAATTTTCCACCAATCAAATTATAGCCTTTCTAAATAAGATGTAATGAGATCCATGGAATATCCAGGTTACACAGCCTACCTAATTACCCATGTTCCCTGTCATGTTGTGATATAGTAGTGGTAAACTGACCTCTGAATTTACCAAGATGAAAAGGTAATTAGTTTTTCCACAAGGCTGTAGTGAAAACAGCAGCAATGACACATGTCACCTCCTTCCACCAAGTCACAATCTCAGAGGTGTTTGTTCTTAAAATATATACAGGATATGACCTACTGGGTAATAAACTACAGTCATTAGGCAAGGCGTACATCTGACAGAAAAACAACCACCATCTCCAAGTTGAGAATACAAGGGCTGAAGGTAAAGCAAATCAACCTATATTCCACATGAAACTTGCATTACCACAGAAGGGCTCAGGAGATAGTGTGTTTTCTAATTAAAGAGTTCACAATGCCATATATAAAAGAAAGCTTTCCTGAGCCACAGGCACCACAAGCATAGTTTTCTTTCCTATTGTCCTTAACTCCATAGGCACTTGTTCCTGCAACGTCCTGCATGGCATCTTTGGAAAGCATTCCTGAACACATCCTGAGAACCTGAAGGCACACCAAGATCAAGCTCAAATTGTCATCATCATCAGGAATTCATTTATTTCAGACAGAGGACTCCAGTTTTGTGCACCCTCAACAAGACTAATCATTTCTTCACCCAGCCTTTGAAGGTAGGATGAAGAGAACTGCATTTGCAACAGCTTTTGGGGGCCTGATATCTCCAACAAAGTGATCGGTGAGAACAGATTGAATTTTTTCTGGCCACCTCAGAAAGCAGGAAATCCCCTAGATGATTTGTCCCTGTCTGTGTGCCCTTTCCTTTGGGCACCACTGCAGTTTAGAGATACAATGACAGTCATAATTGGTTCATGCAAAGAAAGCCATCATAAAATTAATGAACTACAACAATTCATTCCATCTGCTGCCTCTTCTTGCTAATTTATTAATAACAATTACACAAAAAGTAGTACGGATTATAAATTTCAATTTCTCCTCTTTACCTGAAAATTTAGTCTGAGATTCTTAAAAAATGATTTCATATTATACCAAATAGATTTATGGCTTATTACTAGTAAGGTGGCAGTACCCAATTGACCATAAAAGCTAACTATTTAAAAGTAACTCAAATTACCCCTTCTGAGCAAATTGGATATTTGGTTTACACAGCTTGCATTGCTTTTATGGTAAGTGTCCCCTTTGGTCACCAACCCATCACATTGCTCTGCTTGGATCTTCTTCAACCTGTCATGGACATCACATGGTGCAACAGCTTTGCAATCCACAAGCCCAACTATCAGTACATTAACTTTTCCCACCATGGCAAAAACGTAGCCATAGATGAAGAATGAGAACCATGGAATGGGTTTTCCAGAGTTTCGGATCAATTTTGCCCCTGGGTAAGGCTGTCACGGACTTCAAAGGAACAAAGTCACATGAAGACCAAGTGTTGCAGAATGGCCCTTTCCTCGGGTAAGTGACCACAGAGGTGGAAGCCAATGAAGAGATTCCACGGGTGTTCACACCACAGGAAGCACGAACTTCAGGAAAACCTGTGGAGTCCTCCTACTGGGCATCCCACTAGTGGGAGTCCCCCTGTGCCACCACTTCTGCCTCTCCATTTCATACTGAACAGTGTGAAAAAAACACACAACCTCCTGCCAAATCCCCTCAGGACAGGTTAGGATATGCAGCAAATCCTGGCTCTGTTGTATCAGGGCACAAGTCTGGATTGCAGCTTTGCCTGAGGTATGATCCACACACTGACACTACGGGAAAAGAGCTGTTTAGACAGTAAGCTTTTTACTTCATTTTTCCCAGTATATCTCCTACTATTAGTGCAGTTCTGTTGATGTAAAAACTGTGATACATAGAAATGTAATTTCTTTTACTGCAGAGAAACAGTCATATCAATACCACCTATCAGTGCATCAATGCAAAGATCCGTGCATCGGGCAAATTCTGAGGCATTTGTGGGACCAGGCACTAGAGCACTCAAACTTGAAGGGAGTTACACGTCCCAGACTGATTTGCAAACACTGTGGAAAGTTTGTTTTAAGTGGGATCACTGTGTATTACCTAATACAGGATGAGGTCATGTTAAAATACTAAAAAACCCTCAACACTTTTTCCAGCAGAGATTACAGCTGGTATGGGGAGGAAACTTCTTACTCACAAGGACCTCAACAGTATCAGAGGACTATCTGTTAAGATAGGTTTACTTTGCATCAATGTTCCTATTTAGATGTTTTGATCAAAACACATCAGTAAATTAAATGCAAAGGCTATATGTTGATTAGAACAAAAGATACATTACACTAAGATTAAAGTCTTGGTATTAAGCAAAATATCTAAGCACTAATTTCTAGTTCTGTAATATTTCCATCAATACTATTATCTCCACTTAATTAGGACATAAAAGTAAGTAAAGTTAATCTAAAAGGAAATTTCAAACAGTATCCTCATTTGATTTTCTAGGAAATTAACACTTTAAAACCTCTAATGGGCACCTTCCAAAGAAAATGTTCTTAACAAAATATGTGATAATTAACATAATTAAAACTCTCAAAAGTATACATGTTTTTGATGGCAATTGTTCTGTTAAAAAAATATGCAAGAGTAGTGAATCCCACTCCTCTCATAATACAGACATGCATTAGATAGCATAAACATTGGCCAATTCCTCGTGGATATCCATTAACCTAAAAATTGCTAGCATTAACTCATAACAAGATTACCTTTTGTGGAACTGGATTAACTCTTACACATTCCCTCACTCCCAAAAGGAGCTCAGCAAATGGCTGCAAGTGCTCCAACATCTCAAATTCTGCAGTTATTAATTTAAAGTAGGAGTATTTTCTCTGCTCTTATCCTAAACCTATTCTAGTCCTGCTTTTTCTCTGTTTTCTGTCAGCTATTCTGGCACACTAAAAGTTATCAGTTATATCCCACATAGGATCAAAACAGCAAAATAAGACAGTCTTTACCCTAGAGAGGTATCTAAATTAAAAGATTTTGTGATTTTCAAAGGTTATGACATCAAGCCCCACAATGATCAAATCTTCTGGGCTGTGTGGACAAACTTCCCACCTGGGAAAACCATCACACCTCTCAGGGGACAAACTCAATGACCTCAAGGAGATCCTCCATGCCTTCTGTACTCCCAAGAGACCTGTATGCCCAAATCAGCTGGGATGAAAGCATGAAAAACTTCAGCTACTTATCTGAGCTGCTCCAACCTCTAGAGCCTGCCCAGGGAGTTGGATATCTGAGGAGAGGGCCTGTGCTTCCTGCTCCTGATCAACTTGGAATTACCTCATGGGCTGGCACCGGAGTCATTTCACACAGGATGCAGCAATGTCCTTTCATGTGTTAAGGTCAGCACCAGGTGCAACAGCACAGCTGATAAGAGAGTATAAAAGCAACTTTCTTCATGTTTGGCTTCCTCTCCCATTTCTTGGGAGGGAAAAATATAAAAAAGAGGGAGGAAAACAAGTGAAACCACCCCACTCATATTTCTTATTTTATGTTCACTCCACAGATGCAGAAGAGCTCAGATATACTTGACATATTTAATGGGCAGGACTGGTTGGATCAACACCAGAGCACCACATGGATCAGCTTCTCCCCAAGGGACAGGGAGCCAGGATCTGAGCTGGATCCCATGGCTGAGGTCTCACCAGCAAAAATCCAGCCCCACTGTACTTGAGCAAGCTGAACAAGGCAGTCCCAGGATGGCAGCCAGGGTCATTCCAGAGCTCATGAGGAAGAGGCAGGATCAAGGCTGGAAGCCAAGTCAGAGCCAGAATCAGACCTGCTGAGGACAACCAGGTCAGATGCAACCCAGGGGTCACCAAGGGTGTCAACATGACAAGGCAGATCCAAGGAACAAGGAGATCCACAGCCAGAGAGGGACATGGCTGCAGCCGAACAGGAGAGCAACACTCCTTCAACAGAGCTCAGCTCACACATGAGTGGATCTTCTGGGGAGGTTGGAGTCCTCCTGCAGGGCTACAGGAATTCTCACAATCAAGTAGGAAAGGGGATACGAGAGAGTTAATAAAACAAAAAAAAAAAATCTTGTTTCTCCAAAGTAAAAACATTTGCTTCAAGAGCAAGAACTGGCTGAGTATTTGGCTTATTTGCTATTTCACTTGAGCCTTGCCAGCCACAGCTAATAGATATTACCACCTGAATCATGAGCTGATTTGCTAAATAACACTCATGACACTCTAGCAGTGTAACCTTATAATAAGGCAAATATTTGCCACCATCTGCAGTAAATTCAAAGCATCTGCTGTAGCTTTTTTTCTGATGAAAGTAAAGTAGCATACCTCACTGTAAATTCTTTTGATATTGTTATTACAGTATTCTGTGATAAATAAAACAAATGCACAAATACAGCTCAGGCCAACAAAATAAATCAGTAAAGCTTAGTGACTGCTTTAATTAGTATTAGAAACAATTTGGCATTTTTCTTACCTGCCACCATACAGAACTATTTTACTGTGGAGAGAAAAGTTTTTCCTACTCATTGACTATATAAGGAAAAAAATGTATTTGAACAAAACCTCAGGCTTTATTTCAACCTAGACTGGAATTTTTCAAAATAACTCCAAAGTGAACCAATCTCTGCTTTCTCAGAAATCCTGCACAGGTAGAATCCAGAGCAACATGTTTTATAAAAATTCCACTTCTAGGTATCAACGCTGTTTGTCACCACATTATCCAGGACACTATCAGTCTTGCACTAAGCATAAGAGTCTCTCTCAGTCCACCCACTTATGGCAGCTTGGCAGATTGTGGGAAAGCCAGCAAATCTTGCTTTTTTGCTCTGTGGATGGACAAATTCCTGGGCATTTTTATCTCTTGTGGAAGGGGTTCAGTTACAGCTGACTGGCCTTCATCCAGGTACGGATCTTTCCCAGGCAAGGCAGAACGCTGGAGAGGGAGTCAGTTGCCTCTGGTATAAAGAGGATGTGCAACAGCATGTATCTGGAGTTCCAGTTGTCACACAAACCACATCAGCTGTTTAAAAAAGATGCTGAGTAAAGTGACATGAGATCAAAAAAAAAAAAAGGCAGCATTTGTTGGGAAGACAAACAAAATTACCCATTACAACTGTTCCAGACCTCTTTGGAAAGGAATAAAAAGCACCATCTCAAAAATCTTTGTAAAAAAGGCAGCTTCAAAACCAGAAGTGTAACAGGAACATTTGAACCAAGCACAGGACCATAAAATGTTACCCAAAAGCCAAGAAAAGACCACTCATGAACATAAATGTCATCATTTGGGATTACATCATCCCAGAAGCAGGATTCAAGACACCTGCAATAACCAGATGGAGTCAAAGTTAGCTCTTTATTAGCTTTTCAGCTGAAAGAGATGAAAGCACTACACTATTTTCAAAGATTGGGCTACATGGACCTGGGAATTTCATCCTTAGAGATGGTATTGGAGGCCTTGAAACAGGCACAGGGCCAAGAAAGCACATCCTACTCTTCCTAAAGCTGCTACAGAGAGTGTCCTTTCTCATAACTAGTAACCACCTTCCAGCTTCCAGACTAAATGTATTCTATGTCTGTTCACCTTCCCTTGGGTATTTAAATCTATATCTTTAACTTCTTCCAGGTTTGTTTCATGGTGTTTTGCTGGCTCTCACTTCATACATAGCATTTTCTTACCTTTTACTCATGATTTTAGAACAAAATTAATCCCTTTCAGCCTTGTTTTCTCTAGGATAACAAACTATATATCCACAGGAAACAACCTCTGAGTATCTCAGGAGTCCTTCTCCAAATTCCTCTTCTTGAATAGGGTTGGCTCATATAAGAACATGGAGATACTTACAGAGGATAGATCTTTTTCTCTTCCAAGAACACCATTTATGGAGATGCTTGACATTTTTCAATCATCTTATAGTAAATATTACATTCCAGACTCCCTCTCCCTTACCTACTTCTAAATTGTGATCTCCAATGGAAACAGGATATTTATGAGGGTAGCTTTAGATTTTTCACTAGTGGATTTAATTCCTTTTCTTCCACTTTCTCACGGTTATCTTAATTTTCCCATGGGAGATTTAAGGTCTCATCTGTACTGCCAGAGCATCTCATTTTTCCCTATCATGCTCCAATTTTCATGCCAGCATCATTAAAGAAAAATCTTCAACCAAATCCAGTACCAAACTCGCTCAGGAAACCTTGCTTTAGCAACGTGCTTTCAGCATGGTAGTATTTCTTTTAGTGTAACTGTGTCCTCCTTTACTAATTCAATCCCATATTATGGTTCTGGTAGCTGCCTCCTGAACATTTTAAATTAAGAATTGCCTGTGTAACACCACAGAGACCTCTGAAGATCCAATACAACAGATCTAACTGATTGCTTTTTTTGAAAAATTGGTTATAAAAGATGAATTGATCTAGAGACTTATGTGAAAGTTTTGGTAAAGTTATATTTCTCTTTTACCAATCTCCCTATATAAATATTCTTTCTATGCTTAATAATGAGTCTGGAATTTGGGATACTCAGAACCACCTCTATTCAATGGGGGGAGAAAAAAAAAAAGCAACTATGTAGATATTTGTATGTCTCCAACTCCTGCTCACCTCAGCATTTGATCATGAGTTGCTCTCTCTTCAGTCACTACTCAAGCCAACTGACAATTTTTGAGGCAGTATGACACTGGAATTCCTGGAGTCTGTAACATACTCCAACACTGCAAAGTCCTCTCACAAATAATTTGCCATTAGCAGTCGGGATTTAGAGGAAGGCACTCTGGGTTGCCAGAAAGATTTTCAGCTCAGACTAGTACTGAGGGATGTGATCTAGTGCCTCACATGAGCACAAAGTGTTCAGGTCCACCCCACAACTGAGCTCATATGACTTTTGCCCTAAGACCTTTTCTATTTGTGTTTCCTCACCTCTCACATTTCAGTTTTCCTGATTTTTATCTCAGATCGCAATGACAAATGAAAGCTGGGGACTTCTCCAACACAAAGTTTCCAAGCACACTCTATGTCTGCAGGGACCATAGCAACAACTAGCCTGGACATTTGTTAAATTACTAAGAATTAACTCTAACAAAAGTGATAGCTTCTCAGTTTAGAAGCACTAGACTTACATTTATCTAAAAGAAAAACCAAAGCTTTGAAAAAGCTTCCTAAACAGAAAGACAAACACTGAGCTGTGTTTTCTCTTCCAAATTTCATCTGTCTCTAATGCCCAAACTTCTTCAAACTCTTTTCATTACACTGTTATCTTTCAATACTTAATTAATTTGCACCAAAGTCCCCAGTATTCTCATTCCTTAGAAACACAATCAGCACAGCCCCAGAGTAAAGAATACATATTCACTCTCTTAGAAGCTAGAGATCTTACCATATTTAACAAGAAGCATCTCTGACAGTAATTGGAGTTTTGCATCCAGGTAAATAAATGGCAAGATCATAAGAACATACTCTAGTGGCCACATGCATCCGGCAAACAGTAACATCAGAGAGCGAGTTTAACATACTGTCTCAGTGGATCTGAATTTGCTGTAAACAAACAATCTGAAGAAAGCCTCACTTTTGTCATCTGTTATTCCCATTGAAGAAAAATGAATATTCTGTTTCATACTATTCCTACCAGGTGGCTTCATTATTTGCCACTAGTCTTCTTCTCCCCCCTAATCATGTGTGTGATACTGTAATATCCTCACTGACAACTTTCCTTCCTCAGCAGTAGCATTCAATGCAAATTATCCAATATGCCAGAGTGATGGTACTTCACAAGGGTACATTGAAAGGCCTGTTTCTCATATTGCTGGAAACAACCAATCATCTCTATCAAGATAAAACCTATTTATTCCCACAAGTACAGGGCATGGAGAGGAACAGGAGACAAGGATGGGGACAGTCACAGTGAGATAGCCGAGTCACTGAGCAGGTGAGGAACCTCGGGCAAGTCACTTACTCTCCCTGTACAATGGCTATCCTTGTGTAATACAGAGATAACAATGTTTCCTCCCTTCAAACAAAGTGCTGGAGGCATAAAAATTCCTAGACTGAGAAGTGTAAAATCCCTTGAAGATGAGGTAAGTGCCTTGAGCAAATAGTGGCTGGATAACTCAAACTGAAGTTTGAGCACTGTGTTTAAAGAGTTAAGTTCAGAGCAGAGTAGGCAAAGACAGGCATGAAGGACTCCCTTCTACATACCTAGAAATCAGTGGCTTTAGCAAACACAGGTCTGGTCTCTAAATGCTGAAGCTGTGCTAAGATTCCTGCTGTAGAGAAAGAAATACTTATTCTAACCTGGTAAAAGGAAAAAAGAAAAGAAAAAAAAAAAAGAATAGGCTCAGGAGGGTTTACAAATCCTCTTAGGCAGCCTCTCAATATTCCCTTTCCTATAACTTTAGAGCAGGGCTTTAGAAAATTTCAAGGAGGATGGTCAGACACTATGATTGTGGCCATTTCTGCCTTCATCCTGATTCCAAATGGCAATCAAGTTTGATAGAGTTAACTCATCAGGTCCAAACAAACCCCATTATAAAGGCATCACCATTCTAGTACCTCTTCTTTGGAACAGCCTTACTGTACTTTAAGCTTATTCAGTTATAAACTTCCTGAGCATCTAAGAAAACAAAGTAAAAACAGATTTATAGTGACACCAAGAAAGGAGCTAGATTTGGATCAGGGTGCAATATTCAGATGACCCTCATAATCAAGATGAAACCAACATTTTTTTTTCAAAAGTCATTGTTGCTGCCAAGCATTCCAGTACAAGACAAGGAAATTAGACATTTTTGACGGATTTTGAAGTATTGAACCAGCAGGGCAAAACCCAGTACTGGGGATATCATCCCCTTTGTACATCTCTGGGATGTGAGAGGGTCAAAAGCGCTCCTTCATGGAAAAGGACAATTGTGAAGGCAAAGAACAGGCTAGAATTGTTCAAGCTGCTCCACCTTGTTGTAGGGGCCAGCATGATCCCCAGGCAGCTGTCAGGAATGAAACAGGGCAGTGACAAATCACAGCCCCATTTGCCCCCTTTTCCACCCTCAGACCTTTAACACTGCATGCCTAACCCCAAGCATCCTCCATGGCACTTGCAGCAAACCACCCACTGTTTATAAGACTCCCAGTTGGGGAGTGCTGTTTCCCCTCCAACCACACAGCAGAGCTCACAGGAGCTGCTTTATCAATTGCTTTGCCCTCCCCACAAAGCCCACTCAGCTTTTTCACAGCCCTATCACAAAGGAGGGAGATGCTCTTCTATGACCAGATGTGACAACGCTCCAGGCTGTGTTTCCCCCTTCAAACACCCATCACAGAACCAGTACAGACCAATGGGCAGCTCCTGTAGCCTCCAGGTATTCCCAGCAGAGCAGGCATTTCTATTAACTCAACATGCAAGAGGTGCATGACAGAGAAGGAGGGGGGAGAGCAGTCACATCATTCGAAGTGCTGGAGTCCTGCCAGGTTGCCCATGCTGGGCTGTACCCTGCTACATTAGTTGTAACTGCAAGTGGCTACTGTCTGCAGAGGATTAATCAAAAAAAGAGGGAGAGACAGTCACATTTTTGCTCAGCTGTGTTGGTTTGCAGGCTCACATCCCCCCTCAACCCTTCTTCACTGGTTTGCTGCGTGGCATTAGACACAAAGGTCCCTGTCCTCCACTGACACAGGAACCACCTCCCTCAGAACGAGCACACACAACAGGCCCTACACTCCTGCAAGCACAGAGCTCTCCACTTCCACCCTGATCTACCTGCTTGTGTCTGCTCAAGGAAGTAGATTTTCATGATGATGCGTTACTTTGGAGCTTAAGAAAATTAAGATATTCCCACCATGAAGGTAGAATTCAAGTGTGAAAGTCTGTCCCTGTCTGCTCCTCTCCATTTTAAGATCCTAGCTCCTCACAATCCCAATAGGTAGCTGGAGCCTCTAAACTACAGTTCACCCAGAAAAACAAGCATCAGGAATCCTTGTGCTGTTGCAAGTGTTGCAATATTTCTAGGAAGCTGAGAAACACTTCTATTCAGCGAGCCTATCGTTTATCTTGCCTCTTAGATTGTCTTTGTTACTGGTAATGTCCAAGGGTAGAGCCACCAAAAAAGCCACTGCTGAACATCTCCACATCTTGGGCCACGACAGGAGTGTGCCAGATGTACATTTTAAAAAGCAGAGCATGTATCAACCTCCTCATAGAGCCCTGTCAGGATGTTTGATTAATGGTAACGTGCTAGAAATCTTAAGCTAAAACACACAGCCCCTCACAACTGTTCTACCCAGATCAAAGTCATGTGGCCACGGAGATTCAGCACCAAATGAGGTTTCTGAAGCCCTTTTGCCACTCTGAATGCTTCATGCCAAAAAAGATTTCAGGCTAACAGAAGGTTTGGGAGTCTTTTTTTTGCATAGTCTCTGAAGTTTAAGAGGAAAAACTTCACTCTAGTGATTTGAAAAACCTGAAAGCTACAATGAACACCGTACTTAAATTATTTGAGATAGAAGGAAGAACAGGCTTTCCACTCCGCTCCATGGCCCACAGGTTCATGGACTAATGCAATAACACCATAAGTTATAATAGGAGTCTCAATACAGTTAAAATGATAAAACTAATGGTAAATCTGTTTCAGACAGAGCCAACGATGAAAATCAAGCATTAAATGTTTTTTTTCCCCCATTTACAAAGTATACTGAAGATGTCAGTAAAAGTGTAATTTTACACATATGCACTTGCCCCCACACACAGACAAATCTATGTAAAGAGATCCATTTAAAGTCATTAAAACTTGTACTGCCAGATTGCACTTACTCATACCAAAGAATTATATGAATTTCTACACCAAGAGAAATAGTTTAAAAGCAGGTTAATAGAACTATCTAAGAAAATACCTGCTGAAACAGACTGTCATGTGCTACAGAGAAGAGTAAGAGGAGCAAAAGGACTGAACATGTAAATGACACATTACTGAGAAATGCCATTTTTCTCAGCATACTTCACTAAGGCCACTATTCCATGCAACTGCTCATTTCCACCCAGGCTTCCTACTTTTGGAAATATGATTGAAGTGTGGGAGGTTGGTGGTGCAACCTCTCACAGGTCCTCAGGATCCTCTTATGAGCCGTATTTTACCTCTAAATGAAATGATGTGAGGGATTTTCCCCGTGACAAGACATATTCCAGTCTGTCTTGCCATTTAGTTTTGAATACATTTCTCCAGTATCTAAAACAGCAAAATCTCAACTGCTGTTTCTTGAAATAGTGTGATGTAAACAGACAGATTTGAAAAGAGAGGAGACCAAGTTCCAGCTGGAATTTATATTTAGGAAGACACCTGCTGTTGAGGTGAAACAAACACAAGAAGTAAAGCATTTCAAGTGTCTTCTTTACTCCGCCAATTTATTATCTTATCCTTTCCTGTCAAGAGTCTAACGCCATGAAAGAAAAGCAGGTGACTCACAAACACGATGGATCCTTGTTTTCCACTGCATTGAACCAGCATCAAGGTGGGGCCACAAGCCAGTTCAGGATTAGAAAGGTTGCAAAGCAGGTCCAGTGCAGAAGTAGCTGTTCCAAAGGCTTACTTCCTGCAGTTGACATTACAACTGATCCTCAATAACTGCTATTAATGGTTTGTATGACATAAGAATGAAGGATCAGCTGCAGCACCATGGGATCTAATACCAATTGTAAAGGAAGAAAAGAACCTACTAGTCTAAGTAACAGAGCAGGAGAAAAGCATTTTCCTTCAGGCTCCTGATGGAGAAGCACACCACAGCCAGAATGGAAGGACTCATTGAAGAGGAGCTAAACCAGGAACATAACACAGACTATTCACATCATCTTCCATTCCCTGAACCATTGTTGTTCATTTCCCACTTAGCCTTGGGAGACTTTCACCAAGTTCTTTTGAGATTGCTGCACTTTGGCCCCATCCCACACAGCCCTGTGTGCTTTTTGCTTCCCTTCATCTGAGCAGGCTGCAACAAATGTCCTATGGCATCTCCAAAACACTTCATGGACAGGCATCTGTTATCCTGTCAAAGACACGAGGGTGGTAAAGCCCAGCTACTTCCTGCTCCTCAGCCCAGTGCTGACACCCTGGATGTCCCATTAGTGGAGGAATGCTCTTTCCCAGGCTGTGGATCCTCTGGTTGAACAGTTGAAGGTGCAGCCCAAGCCAGTTTGACATGCTCATTTGTAATGGTTGGAAAAGCCATGTGCCTCTTTTAGCCAGAGACACTGTCAAAAAAATTCACACTTGTACATATTCCTGTGCCTCTTACACTCTTCTGGCATGGGTCAAAGTCATCTCATTTCAAGAACCTCTTCCCTTATTCACATTGTCTTCTCCAACTCCCAGAGTCTGTCTCTGGCTCTCTCTTTGCTTAGTCAGTCTTACGGTGACACCAAACCTGTTAACCAAAGCACATCCCTCCCTGTCTCCTTCCTGCCCACAACCCCCTCATCTCTGCCTGTGCCTCTGACACCCCTTTCCCTTCTCCCACAGCCTCTGAAGCTCAAAAAGCACCATTAGCTCTCAATGGTTTGGCTGCATTTCTGAGGAAGTTTCACAGCTCCCAACACCTCCTCTGCCAGCAGACTCAGCTGGATTGATTCCCCTTGCCTTCAACTCTGCCCCTGTCCACAAGGGACCCCTCTTGAATGAAAGCCAGACCCCCTGCTCAGGGAGCTGCACTAGCCAGATGCTGCTTGACCTGTGCATCCTGCTCCAGGTGTGATGTTGAGCCACGCACTGAGACTTCAGAGTCACAGTCAGAATTAATGAGGGACGCCTCCTCCCTTCTCACCTTTGATTATCACACCTGTATTATGTGTGGTTATGTAACTGTTTTCTCGATGCAGACAGATATATGCAGTCTAATAATGTTGTAGTATATTATTTTTCAGTATTTTTTTCCAGGNAAAATTGAGAGCAGATCCTTTCAGCTGGTGTAAATCTAGATACCTCCATCGATTTTTGGTGGATTTATGCCAATTTCAAAGTGAAGATGCAATCCTTAAAATATCAAGTCATACGTTTTGCACAACTTCCATATTCTTAATAAAATATCTAACATGCTTTTCATCTAATTAAAACTTGAGTGAGGTATTTTTACACAGAAGGAAATTAATAGAGATCTTGTTGATTCTGGACAAGTTGATTTGCATTTGACACTGGTGCAATACTTGGAAATTAGACTGGAGGAATAGAATGGTCCCACTCAAGCACCTGCCCCAGCAGGTTGTGCTTTACCCCAAAAATGAGCTGATGAAGTCACACAAAGAATTTCACACTATTATTATTAAATTACTATGTGCTGATTCCCTGCCTTGGTTTTTAAAAGTAAGGTGACAAAGATCACTGTAATCTACATTTAATGAAACATCATATCTCCTGTGTATTCTCATTGATCATCTCTCTTTTTTTATCATTCTTAAGAGAATATTGTACCTTTGAAATGACAGAAGCCCCTTTCCTTGAACAAACTCTTGCTCTTTGTCAGTGATCTTGTTATATGCTCTGAGAGGCTGCTCCATTTTTAATTAAATTATCAGGGAGTTTTTGAACCACAAAACAGCTGCCCAGCAGCAAAAATTTAGGCAACACAAAGCACCTTACACAGCTTTCTTCGAGTGTCAGACTGCTGAGACTGTCGTTTTGCCAGAGGTACGTTTGGAAAACAGTAGGGAGGGAAGTAGTGAAAGATTTAATTTAAAAAAAAAATTACAGGGTGGGAGAGAGGGTGGTATTGAAAAAAAAAATTTGTAAGAACCTGACAAAAACTGTCCAGAGTCACAGGTAAGCTGAACCACCCCAGGTACCATTCCTGAATAATGTAAGTATATTTGTTGCAAACAGTTATTCCAAATAATGATCATAGGATCCCTATTCTAGCCAGGCTTTTGCTCAAGACCTTTTCTGAACAGGGGTAGCACAAGGATATACCCTAAAGCTACCTTCTTTAGTAAAAAGATTTTCCTAAATCAGAAGAAGGCTGAATTCTGAATATTGTGATGCAGAATTGCTCACAATCTCGTGATTTAGAACTGTCAACATCGTAATTCTTTTGAATGCCATTATTGCTTCTTTTGCAAATACAACAGTTTCATTTGGTTCAGATATATATAGGTGTTTCCTCAAAGTTCTGAAAGCAAGAAAAAATGCTGCAAACTCCTCAATGTACTTCACATATCAGAATTTAGCCAGCCCCAGTCAAACTGCTGAATTGAGACCTAGTGCTTTGACAGGTATTATTTAATGCTCTGGTCAGAGGAGATGATGTTTGCAATGTTATCCTGAGAAGAGAGCAGGTTCCAAGAGGACTGAGCTCTTGATTTGCTTTCCATTTTTTTAATGCTCACTAGCAAACAGTAGTTTTCTTTCAGGTTTTCAGTACTTCACCCCTTAACCAATGGAAACCAAAATCCTCCCCTTACAATTGTGTTTTTTGAAATAAAGAGGGTATCCAAAACCAAACCTCTCCACACTTGACTCCAGGAGCTGGGGCTTCCTGGCAAACACCACCCACCAGATTTAACAGCCCTTTCCATCATTAGCCAAATACAACCAGCCTAAGAACTGACCTCAGCAGTCATATCAAAGTAATAGGTGGTCTTCCTTTCTACCCATAGACAAAGGACTAAGGACCATTGACACAATCACTGACATCATTGGCCTTGTTTACTACTTTTGGGAGGAGGCAAACACAGCAAGAATGAAGTGCTCAGATACATCAGTTCTGGGATTCTCCAAGCACTCAGGATCGGGTGATCCAGATGAGGCACAAATTAAAGTAGTGGAACATAAATTTCAGTCATAGAATCATAAAATCTCCTCAGCTGGTAGGGACCCACAAGGATCACCCAACTCCTGGTCCTGCACAGGACAGTCCCAAGAATCACACCACGTGCCTGAGAGTATTGTCCAAAGGCTTCTTGGTCCTGTGATCACTGCCCTGGGGAGCCTGTTCCAGTGCCCAGGCACCCTTCTGGGTGAAAAACATCTTCCAAGCTCACAACCTAAACCTTCCCTGACTCAGTCTTACACCATTCCTGTCACTGGTCACCAAAGAGACAAGATAAGTGCCTGCCTCTCCTTTTCCCCTCAAGAGGAAGCTGTAGGCAATGAGGTCTCCTCTCAGTCTCCTTTTCTCCAGGCTGAACAGACTGAGTGCCCTCATTTGCTCCTCACACAGCTTCCCCTCCAGACCCTTCACCATCCTCGTGGCCCTCCTGTGGACACTCTTTAATAGCTTAGTGTACCTTTTATATTGTGGCACCCAAAACTGCACACAGGACTCAAGGGGAGGCCACACCAGTGCAGTGCAGAGCAGGACAATCCCCTCCCCTCAACCAGCTGATGATCCTGTGCCTGATGCTCCCCAGGCACCCCATGCTATTGCTTCAGGCTCTGAGGAGCAAGCAACAAAAGGTTTTGAGTCTAGACACAAAAACATACTCTAAGGTTCTGAAATTTCAGTCCAGATAGAAATAAAATTTGATGTCTACACTATTCTCTCCATAGTCCCCTAGGGCTCTAAATTGTAAATGCCTGCACACCTCAGACCTGACATTTGGTCCCAGGTTTTTACATCGAAAACCATCTTGACCACTGCTCTAGCCTGCCTTCCCCTAGCTGGGGAGAGAACAACAGAACCACCTTCAAGCCTGTTTTTTTTTTACTGTTTATTTTTGGCCTGTAGGCTGATTTGCTCTGGGAGGCCTCTGTTGGTGTTGCCAGGAGTTAGAGCATTGAGTCCCTCTAGGCCAACACCTACAGAGACAGAAAAGGATTAGCCCCAGGGCTGGCTGGGCAGAAGAGATCTTTCATTCTCTGTAACAAGCCTCAGGCAAACAATCAGTGCTTCTGGATCCAGCAATGGAGTCTTCCCCTTCAGCACACTCGGGTGCCCCCATTTCATGACCCCTATGATGGGGCTCAACACAACAGCAACCTTTTGCTTCCCTTTTCCTAGGGGTACCAGACACTACAAAGACCTTTTTCTCTGTGCTGTACTTACACCTGATCTTCCAGAAGGGATTCAGTGCACACCTTTGATGAGCAAAGTTACTAATCTTAATGCAAAGCCTGCACAGAGATTCTCAATCTCAAATAATCTCAAAATTTTAAGTATACACAAAGTCCTAAACACTTGCACCTGTATCTTCACCCAGAAGGCTCCTGCAGCATTTTCCCAAGGTATTTCTTTTTCCTCTTCTTGGTAGCCACACCTAGCCAGAGACATGAAATGGTATTGGTATCTCCCATTTGTGAGTTGATTATAGCTAATGGGCTCATCATGATAGGATTTTTCTCCTGTTTTACTTCATATTATCCAATCACAGAATGTATCAGCACAAAATAGTCTTTATTCTTTATTTCATTCAATATAGTAAGTGCTCTGAGTAGCCCTTACTGACAATCTGATTTCTCACAAAGGAGTATTTGCAAAGTGAAAGATGGATATTCTGTGAAATATTTTACTTGTCATCAGTTTCGTGTTCTTATATCTCAGACTGAGACGTCCTCTGACAGGTTAAGTTCAGTCACCAGACTGGCAGTGCCTTTCTCAAAGGCTGGACCACACTGCTCCCGTGTGGTTTCTGTGGAAAACAGAACAGGCTGAAACGACACTGTTCCATCGAGAAACTCTTCTCTCCCAGCTTGTATAAATCAGGCACTTCATATGTTTCTGAGATGGCACTATGCACTCCCTCGACACCAGGCAAAAATAAAAGTGACAGTGGCAAATTTCAAGCAGAGGATTTTTTTTTTTAATCCACTGTAATATCAGTGGCAGTACAAAGTCCCCTTGAGTAGCGACCCATCCAACTGCTCAACACTCGGCTGTTTCACACCAGAACTAAAGAAAGAACTCTGCACCTGCTGAGATTATCTCCTGAGACACTAAAAGTCAGAGTTCTTGTCTGCTTCACCAACAGGATAGAGACCCACAAGAATGTGTGAGACTCCACAAGAAATGTTTCACATCAGCACCCAGAGACATAGAACCATAAAATATCCTGAGCTGGAAGGGACCCTCAAGGAGCAAAGTCCAACTCTTGACCCTGCACAGGCCCACCCTAAGAATGGTGGTGACATTGGTTTGTGTCAGGTAACATTTGCCATTTGGCTGCTGTTCTGGCACATCAAACAGTGGGAATGATTCCTGTGAGGATTCAATCCCAAATGCAGCAAACATTTCTAGTAAGAGTGCAAAACATTCCCCTCCTGAGAAGTCAAATGCTATTTATGACCAAATAGCACCTCAGAGAAAGCAGTTCCAGCATCAGGTGATACATTTGCAAAGTATTTAATCCGTAATACACAATTACATCAAATGAGGTGGCAGATACAGGTATTATGGAATCGGAAATGTTAATGCCAACCACAACAGAAAAATGACTGGAAAATAGTTGTATGCTGGACAGACTTAGTCTTCCAGTATGTGTTAAGACCAATAGCATTTTCTGTAAATAGATAATATTTGCCTGAGTTTTATACAACTAATTTTACATTAATTCAATGGATTCTTTTCCCATTGACCTAAATTGTTCTCATACTCAAATTATATCTGCAAACAGATGGTGAAAATAGCTTATTTTTCAGAGTAAAAGCAATTTTTAACCTGTTCTATCAGAAAGGCTTGTCCTCCTTAAAGTCAGACTCAAAAGCTATTACCCTTATTTGGGGGACATGCAGACAGAAGGCATGGGACAGGGGAGTGAAAGAGACCTAAAAGAAATAACTCAATATAGAAACAAGCTTCACAGAAGAAACCTCAAAACCCATGAGCTAACTCTATCCAGCTCTCCCCTTCCCCCTTCCATGGAAAACCAGCAGACTGACAGTTCATATAAATATGACTTCAGCATGGAGAAGGCAAGAAAGAACAGAAATTCCTATTGGGTTGTAGAAGCCATAGCTATCCCAGAGCCTGTTACTGTATCATCTCAGATTGCTTGCAGGCCTCATTTCAATTAAAAAATATATTTGTGAATCAGACAGAAATGTGGTATCTTAGAACTGAATCAGGGGATCTGTCAACATTCTGGAGAGTTTACTTTTAATGCATACCAGGTCCTAACCACAAGCACAACTGAGGACAGAGCATAATGAACAAAGACTTAAAAGTTCAAATGGTTCATAGACCCTCAAAAGGGATGAATGGCTCTGAAGATGATGTTATGGTGCATCAAGCAAATCCTCCTTAGTTCACACAGTTATTGACCCAAGACATCACAATTATTCCTTAGAGCCATTAAGGGTCAAATGTGTTAATCCCATTGCCACCACAGATTATTTGTTATACAATTTAGTGAGTGGGATAAGGAGGATGTTATATGGGAACTGCACAGACTCACCATTTGGAGACCATCTCTTTTCTTTGTGCCAAGTTTCAGTCTTGCTACCCAGGACCTTACAAAACAGAGCAAGGGGCAGAGCAGGGAGTCAGGACCAGCAGGGAGAGGTACAAAGTCACCACCAGGAAACCTGTCCTGTTGGGACAACTCAGCTGCTCTCCTCCTCTGGTTCAGCCGTGTGATGCCTAGCACAGAGCTGGAGAAGAGTTATTTTGCTTCTAAGTTCAATACGCCCACAGAGAACATTGGAACAGCTACATCCCTTTGTTCCCTCTGGTACAGGGTGTCACTGTCACCCAACTTGCCACCTGATCACATGGAAGTGTTTTTTGTATCCTTCTACATCTGCAAAAGCCAGGGGCAAGTAGAGGTTTAAGCTGAAAAAGTCAGAGATGTACCAGATAAAGGAAGGACTCTGCTGGAACACTCAGCAACCCTTAATACTGCACTGCCAAATAGCCAAATCCACAGTGGGACATTCCCATGTGCCTGTCAGACCTCTTGAATGAGCACACAAATCTCAGCTGCCTATTCCAACATTTGTGTACATTTTTCCTCAAAAAAAAAAAAAAAAAAACTTTCACCCACTTTCGTGGGCAGCACCTTAAGGAAGCAGCTCATTCCAACTCAAGGAGCAAAAGCCACAGTGAAGAAATCAAGCCTTCATCAGCCTTTCTCTGGCAAAAACCTGCTGACATGTAATAGCTGCAACAGATCAACAGAAATTAGTATTTCTGAAGTTAGTCTTCTCTTACGTATGTCAAAATTGTCATAAGTAGCTATTTCAAACTTATTTAATATCAATATTGGATCTCTGCCTTTTCTATAAAATAAAACCAAGCATAGTTGAGGTGGGAATTGCTTGAAATGCCTAAAAATAATTTAAAACTACTCTCAGGTCTCAAATTCACCCATGATACATAATCTGCTGAAAAGCTAAGCTGAAACTAAACTAATTTAGGCTACATTGGGCTGATGGTTTTCAGCTGAACTTGCCATGGTTTTTTCTTCCTGAAAACAGGGACACACAGTGAACTAGGAAGCAGATCACCTCCTCAGTGGAAGCAAACAGGAGCTGTGCCTAACCCCACCATCCACGAGCTGTGGAACAACTCTGCCATCCGATACAAAATGCAAAACATTTGAGACGAGAAAAGAAAGGATCCTTTAATGCCATAACAATTTGCCCGTAACACCACACAATGTATCATGACTGCAAGTCTTCTGCATCATTCCTGTGGCACACAGACACCTTTAATCATGGAATAAGCAACTAGGATATATATGTAAAAACAGCAAATAAAGATGAATATAAACCATTCACTGCATCACCTCTCAGAAGATACAGTAAAGTAGTACAGAACATTACCTTGAGGTTCCTGCTTTGCTCTGATACTTGTAAGCTTACAATAGCTCCTTTCACAACAATGCTGTTTATTACTACCTCCACTCAAGCTATTATTAATATAACACAGGGTCTCATTTTCTCACCATTTTTTAATACTCAGTTGGTAACAGCTGCGCTGCGGCTTCTGTTAAACTGTTTTCCAGTAGCAGAAAACTTCCAGGGAGCAGGAGAAGGGGGGAAAAGTATCTTCACTTCGGGCTTAAATTGATCTCCAAAATGTCATCAAAATATTGCTTAAAAGATGCATTATTGCAAAGTGTGGGAAAACTCTTCAGTGATGTTTGAGGTATTCCTTTGGGGGAAGGAAAACAGATTTTGGCTATGTGCACACCTCAAGTTGCACACAAGCCAAACATTTATAACTTCCCTTACAAATACCTTAACATTACAGGGACTGTGAGGGAGATGGGATGCAAATGAAAAGATAAATACAGAAAGACAATAATTTTAGCATACGCTGGGCAAAATTTTTACATCTACTAAGTTTTACATATCTCTAAGGGAAGGGCAAGTGAATACTGCAAGCTTGTAAGTAGGCTACAGACCTGCAAAGTCAAATTATAGTCACACAAACATTTCACAGCTCCTTAAAAGTCTAAGTGGAGAAATGGGGCTCTGTTTCTAGTTCTTTTTGTGAAGATAACAATGCTCAGATTCAGCAAACTACTTGAACTACTTAAATGTTAAGCAAGAACATTATCTCAACTAACATGTATGCAAGAAGTCAAAAGATTCAAGCTAGGCATGCCTTGAAAATATTTTTTAATGAATTTCACTCAACTGACAGAGCAGATGTGAAAACTGAGTAAACACTAATATGGGGACTATCATCCATTTTCTCCTCAAACCCAAAAAATCCACAACTGTACTGGGCCACATTGGGTAAAGATTTGTCTACTCACTTCTTTTTATGACCAAAAAAAATTCCAAAGTAATCTTTTCTGTATAACATTCTCCTGTGATGTGAGAAACTCTTTTATGCTTTTATCCCAAATTCACTAAGTCCTGTGAGAGGGGATTGTTTACATTTGGACAAATGTTTTCATATTTGTGCCAATTTTAAAACCACAGGTTTATTCTTTGCAGTGATTATCAGCACTGAGATGATGACCAGACTCTGTGTTCTCATCTACTTACAAGCTTTCTACCAAAAAAATTCCTTTTAAACCTGCAAGTGAGACAACAGCTTACACACAAAACCCAAACTGAACATAAAAAAAGTTACACGGTAAAGGCCTTATTTTGTGGCTATCATTATTCACAATGTTTCCAAGTTACCCCAGAGGACAAAAACAGAAATAAAATCACAGCTGTATATTCAAAAGCTGGTCAAATTCATGTCTCTATTCATAATGCAATATGAATACAAGTCACAGGCACTTGCTATTGGAAATGCTCAATAAAGATCAAGCCTTCAGGTGCATTTTTAGTTAGTGACATTAAAAGAGGGGCAGGACAAGCAGAAAGGGCTACCTATGCCTCCTATTCCCTCTTTCCTCTTGAGTAACCTTGAGTTATCACACCATTTTTCTCTTCCTAACTATTTCAGGGTCAGGCTGATTCACACTGATGCCCTGGTGGTCTAATCTTAGGATCACAGTACCAACCACATCAGCTGAAGTATCCCAGCAGATACTTCAAAAAGCCCCCTTCCCTACAAGGGTCATGGTCTGAAGTTACAAGGCTATGAAGGTCTTAGATGCCTACAGGATCACTACACTGCGATGCACACATGAAAATATCAGCCAGTGTCCCCCAGATATCACTCAGACACTTTCATTACTCAAGAGTTTTTCCACTGCTCTAATCTACAGAACTGTTGCCTGGTCATGAACCTTTATCATGATACAGCTTAATGGTATAGATGGTTTAATACTGTTGATCACTGAAATTAGACACCCTACCAAAGAACAGCTTTTGTTTTTAATTTTTATTCTTTTTTATTGCATTTATTTATTAAAAAATGCTGGACAGTAATTTCTCTTTTCAGACACATCTAACCACATCACTGGCATTATGCATCCTCATTCCTGCCCATCTCCTTCCCATTCAGTACTAAACTGCTGCCATACTGATACAGGAGTTGAAAGACCCCAGTCTTT
Source organism: Formicarius rufipectus (assembly GCA_013399695.1). Classification (NCBI taxonomy): domain Eukaryota; kingdom Metazoa; phylum Chordata; class Aves; order Passeriformes; family Formicariidae; genus Formicarius; species Formicarius rufipectus. The sequence continues at coordinate 307,922 of VXAU01002531.1, forward strand.
GGAGCTTCTATTTTATGAGAAGTGTCTTCCTTCCTTCCTTTTGTCAGATGTTACAGGCAGGCAGGTGAAACTGTTTCACCAGGACATCCCCTTCTCTGAAGTGAGCACCAAAAAGAGCTTGATTTGAGAGCTTTCCCTAGTTTCACAGTTGATCAGGAATTCCAATCAATGCACACTGCTTTAATAACATATTTCATCTTCCCTTTTCACCTTCAAGAAGTCCCAGAAAAAAAAAAATTGCCAAGAAAGCAGAAATTGAACAATCTCTCTAGAAAATAATTTAATAGAAAAATTTCTGGCACGCACAAAAGTCTGCACAGCAAACTATTGGGTACGAAGCACTGTGAGCAGAAGGCCTCATAATAAATGTTTCTGTATAACAGGTCCACAAAGAAAATAGTAGACTACTCAAGACATCTCTGCATCAAGAGATTTTCTGCTTCTCACTCCTTTTGCAGACCAGCCCAAGTGGTTTTAATCTTCCTTTTCTCCCTGTCATGGGACATAAATGTTTGCACTGCAATTTCTGAGACTTGACTGTCACTCTGAGCTGCACCACACTGCACAAAAGCAGATGCTGAACTGACAAGTTTACTGAAATTTCTACCGAATTTCTCTGAAATGCAGCCATAAATAAGTTCTGTCAACACTTGCTGTTTTACACTGATGGCCAACATCTCACTATTCTCAAAATAAATACCTCCTACAGATACTTTTATCTGCCCAGAGTATGAGATGTTTAAATAGCAGTTCAAAAAATACAATTTCCAATGTGGATTAATAGTGAGCAAAGATCATTAAAGAACTGCAGTTCATGAAACAGATCTGAAAGATCAAATCGAAGTCAGTGTCTATCTGTTCCCACTGCTGAGACTAAGTGGCCTTCAAATGGCCACCCATTCTGCCCCAGCTGAGCTATGGCAGCTGCTTCATCATGGAGTTATTCACTCAGCAACATATTTCCAGGTTTTCTTAAATCCTGGGCAGAAGATAACTACTCCATTATTTCTTCTTTCTAAATGTCTGAAAATCAGAAGTATTCAAAAACTCACATTACATAAAAGGAAGAACATTCAGCCAGGGATGGGGTGGGAATCAATGCTTGAGCAAAATTCAAGCATTTGGAACTGAACACATATTCCATTTCAAAGCATTCTTTGTTTACAGTTTGGTTTTTTTATTTAAGAAGAAAATAAGGAAGAGTTTCAAGGAATAACAGTGTTCACTGTTATAAACAGTTGGCAGGTTATAAAACTCTCAGAGATTGCAGATACACCCCCATGTCTCAGAGCAGATATCAAGCATCCTGACACTACAGTAGAGAGGCACTGAATTATCAGGGGCAGTGTTTCCTGAGGGTGAACAACTCTGCAGTGCAAGACTGCCTTTACCCAATTATCACACATTCAATGGTACTTTTGCTGCTAATCACCCGAGGAACTTACCCCAGGTTTGTAATGAAGGAAACAAGCACAAAAATAATCCAGAGTTTGCGTTTTCACTGAGGGTTCATCACTCATAAGAGAGTCCACCTCCTTCCTGTTCCAAATGATGCAGAGAGCTAAACACTTGCAAAATCATCTATGACAGCGTGTCTACACGGAAAGAGATAGTTTTTGCCAGCCAACTCTTCAAAAGTATTAGCTGGACACCATCTATCAAACAACCTGGGTAGCCACATTACTATTTAAGAGACGTTCCTCAGTATAAGGAGAAATACATTTTACAGTATAATCCCACATTCTAAACTCAACAAGGCTAAGGTTAAAAAAAAAAAAACACCACACAACATTTCCAGTTCAGCTGCTGATAAACAGGCCCTTTCAGATTAATAAGTCACATCCGACTGCCACAATATTACTTATAAAGCCAAACTGAGCAGTAGCACAAGCAAATGAAACTGTGCTACAGATTGTGCCGGTCCCAGTCTTTAACCAGAAGCTCAGAGGCCAAAATCCCATCTCCAGCAAGAGACACATGAATCTTTGGATTCAAATTCTTATCTTCCCATTTGCTAAAGCAGAGCACATCATTACAGTCATCTTTCCAATGAAAGGGAACATTTGTTTTAGACATGCAAAACCAGGCAACTTAATTATGACCCTTCTGATGAGACAGTTCCTAGGTTTTCTATCAACATGTTCCCAAGCCTATTCCCAGGGGAACTCAGTGGTAACATGAAGAGCATGACCGTTTATTTGGCTTAAGGAACACATTAATTTATCTGGCTTATAGAATTTAAACATCTGACGAATGACAGTGTGGTTGATTTTATTCATCAGCTAATTGCTTTGCCACCTGGAGCTGCAGCTTTATATATTCAGCTTATAAAAGATCTGAAAAGGATCTCAATTATTCTTTAATTTGTTCCTTGAATATAAAGTAGGAAAATCTGGCTTAATCAAACATTGTCTCAATTCTATTGGGATATGTCTAGTTACCTTATAACAAGGTAAGCTTTCATTTAATCATATGATATGATAATTCCCCACTTTCAAGCCAAGTATCCTCTTAGTTACAATCAATTTTCCACTAAAAAATAAACATTGTCTCTTTACTGAAATCCCTGTAGAGGAAAATAGTCCTTTTAAAGCAACTTGCTGTTAGTACAACCACCCCAGGAATTTTTGTGTTGGAATTCATTAAACCCCCTCATTTAGCCCTGGCGAGTAAATTGTGATATCCTGAGTTTTCAAAAACTACTCTTCATACACAGGGCAATTTTTTTGCCTAGTTGAACAAGTCTGATAATGAGCTTTTGGGCAGAATGGTGGGATCAGCAAAATTTGGGGGTTATCTTATTTTGCCATATAAAACAATTCTATGTAGCATCCTCTGAAAATTGACTGCCCACTAGTCTTCATACCTATTTTGACAGCAAATAAAGGGGTGAGAAGATACATAAAGCACAGAGTAGCTTTTCTCCAAAACATGGTCAAAAATCCAGTGTTCCCATAGGAAGACAGCACTAAAAATCATAACTGGGTCAGAGTCCTGCATAGTCACATAACATTTTCCCACAACTTCACAGCCCTACAAGATATTCCAACCCCAGACCACTTGCACCCTTTGCCAGGGAAAACCTAGATCTACAATGAGTTTCAGGAGAACGCAGGAGAGATCACTAGCATCCTGAATTCCTAGGTGAGGGCTGCAGTATGAAGTTTGCCACCTAGAAACAGCAGGTTAAATTAAGAAGCTTAAGATACCACCACATGGAATGTAAAACAAACATAAGTGTGTGATTGCATAGGAATAAGTAAGAGGGGAAAGAAAACAAGAGGTGGAGGTGGGGGAAAAGAAAGAAAACTTGCAGAGAAGTGGCAATGGATTTGAACTGATGGACTGGTGAGCCAGATATAAGACTTCTAAAAAAGAAGGAGCCAAAGGTTAACCTTGCTGAAAGAAACATCCTACTCATGAAAATAGCATGACAGGCACTGGAGAAATCATTAGATAAGGAGGTGACATGAGGAGAAGCAGTGAAACTATTTAAAAGCAAAACTACTTGTAGCAAGTTCTGAAACACTGCAGAGCCAAAGACAAAAAGGGATAAACTGATGCTGCCAATGCTTTTACAGACACTGAGAGCAGAGCACTAAGAACTTGTAACACTGGACCACAGAAAGGTCAGTGGCGATAGAAGCAGATAAGAGTTTGAATAAGGTAGTAAAGCAGCTGACACAGCCCGATCAGGGCCATAGGTGGGCCAGGTAAGCACTCAGGAAAGTTCTCAGATGAGGAAGATGAGGAAAAAAAGTCACCCAATAAAGGAAGTAAGTGAAGATCTACCTAATGATATATATTTGGCATCTCTGACTGGTAACATATGGTCCAGTTCAAATTGCCTTTCATTTGCAATGGAAGCTCCTCATTTCCCATATCTGGAATTTCATAGTCCTCTAATACACATTAGTGGCATCAGCAACAGTGATTTGAGATATTAACATCAGGCTATATATTGTTTTCTCAAGTTCTTTTTAGTTTTAAAGTTGCACTTGGATTTGAGCATTAGGAGCAACTAAGATGCACTAAGGGGGATCAGGCACTGGAGAGGGATTTAGAGGACAAGGTTTACTTCCCCTGAAAGTAATTTCTCCAGAAATTCAAATTCTCACTCTGTCTGGAAGACTTACATGCAGCTGGAGAGCCACAGGATACAGCATGAATACAAACACACAATGGCACTTGGAATTCAAAGGCCATCAAGTTAAATAAATACTCTAGAAGAAACTTGGGATTTTTATCATAAAATGAGACAAGTGTTTCTGTATCCAAGTGTTATATACTCTGGATTCATGAGGCAGAGTGGAAATGTTCAGCAGAGGAGCCTGGTATTTGGCAATACTTCCTTGAGATCTCCCTGGAGCTCTCTTCTGTGGGAATGTCAACTTTGTTCCCCTCTAGCATCTGATACACATATGAGGCTGAAGCAACAGCTGACTTCTCAATTAGCTTTGTTCAGTGAATTCAGGCAACAATGCATACATTTTTAGCACCAAAAAAAAAAAAATCTTTTAATCAGGCTCATTATGGCCTCAAACAAAGCTGGATGTTGGATGTGCTCAAGCTACTGTGAATTCCCAGTCTGTTTACTCAGTATTCTGTAAAATGGGCATATTTCCAAAGAGAGGAAACAATATTTCCAAAACTAACAGACTTTTTTTTTGCCTTACAAATACCAAAGCCCCAGATATGTTACCTCAATGCAATGTGATTTATGTGTTCTGCAACACAAACCAACCCAGAATATGGCAAACTCTGCATTCAAACAGGTTGAGCAGCCACAAGAAAAATTTAGACCTAGGCAGTCTGGGGAAAAAAAAAAAAA
>VXAU01002531.1:312789-383636 GCA_013399695.1 Formicarius rufipectus
AAAAAAAAAACAACAACAACAAAAAAAACCCCACTATATTTCAAGGCAATATCTGGATAATAAAAAAATTGTATCACGGGCATGCCACCAGCTAAATATTCAGTCTTGCTTCCTAATGAACTTGTCTTTTCTGCCAAATAGAATAATGCAGCGTGATCTACAAAGCATCACAGAGCACACAAAGTGGTAAGGTCTGCTCTGATTTTCACACAGTGCCAGCATAAGAACAGAAAAGGGTTTTTTTAAGAGTTTTCTAAGAATGTAAAAGCATTATATCCAATAGAATGACTCCTGGCAGATACCAGCAATATCTATCATATACTTACAACTAGAGTAATTCTAAAGAATGGAAATGAAGGATCCTTTGCCACAGCTTTTAGATCATCTACTACAGCTCGCCCCATGCTTTGAAAAACTGCCAGAAGCCAACCATGACAGTCATATCTATGTCATTTGGATGCACATGTTTGCATATGTTCAGCAAATGCAGTTATTTGGAACCCAAGTGGGCTCCCTTGGCCTGTTTTCTGTTCTCTGACTATGAAAATAGCAAGAGACAACAGTAGCCCCCATTACACTTTGGCTACCATGAGAGGGGCTGTCCTGGCCAGCAAGGAGCACGTACTTCATTCTCCCAAACATGTGCCAGCAATCAAGTGGAGCACTCAATTAGGGCTGGTCAGTGCTCTCCCAACTTAGTGTTTTGGGTTGTTTTTTTTGTTGTTTTTTTGTGTTTTTTTTTGTTGTTGTTGTTTTTTTTGTTTGGTTTTTGTTTTTTTTTCCAATGAATAAATTTTTGCTTTCTTAAAGAAATACCTATCCATTGAAAACATATGTTTAATGGGCTTTTGGAACAGCATTTCCCTTATTAAAAAAAAAATTATTTTCATCTTCTAGCCCGTGTTCCTCTGTTTCCTTGCTCCATCTCTTTTTCCTCCAACAACTAATATAAGTAAAGGAGTCCTGGCTCCTCAATGTTAAGGGACTGAAAAGCCTTGAAAACATTTCCTTAAACAGAGAAAAAAGCTGGGGGCTGGGGAAGCGGGGTTAGAGAATTAAAATCAAAATAATTGGCAGAACAGATGAGATCTTTTTCACAAATTTCTAAGCTCCAAGCATTGCCAGAGCAAGCAATACTTCCCAGGCTCAAATGAAAGACCATTGCCAGTGGTCACCTCCTCTTAGGCTGATTCGCTTGCCAGGCTGCAGCCAGATCAGCCTTAGAGATCCTGACAGAACTGGCAAGAGATACTGAGAGCTGAAAGCCCATGTAGCTTGAGCATTTCTTTAAAAACAATCACTCCCTATAAAAGAAGTAGAGGGATGCAACTGCATCCCTCAGTTCTCTGAATGAACAAACCATACTCTTAGGCACATCACTTAATTTTATTATAGCCCAATAATACCAATGGTCTGTCAGGGGTAATAAACTAAACGTATGAAAAAGACATCATCAGTTTTCATTTAAGCTCAGAGTTCCTGTCTTTTCACCTACTCGTCACACAGAAATCACAAGAAAAAAATAAAATGAGGAAGGAAAAAAACAACTGGGGAATAACCTCTAAGCTTTCTCTGCCAAACTCCTACCACAGCACATACAGGCAGCTTTCTTACCAGCACTGGCACACAACTAATTCCTTGCACAGCAGTCTCATTAAAATGGATATGCCCTGAATGGACACCACAGGTAGAAATTTACTCTTGAATTCAGGTATACAGAGCTCAGCACCAGATTAATCTGGGTTGATTAGGGGAATGTATAATTCTCTCAGCACCTCTCTTTCAGTAGATGTTATTTCAAGCCTTTACCAACCTCTCTTTCACAATTTAGTACCTCCCCACTTTCACTGAGGAACAGATTTCCACTGAAATAAATGGGGGGAAGACATTATTAAAAGAGCTATTTCCAGTATAGGAACACAGACCAATGCATTCAAAAAAAATCTCTTGAAAAAAAGGCAAATGTTTATTTTATGTCTTCCTTACTGTGGATCTTTGTCAGAAACCTCGTTACCCCTTGACAAGGACAGGCCAAAGACTTGGAAATTACTTGCATCATGAAGAGAAGTCTTATTTGTCTTTCTTGGTTTTCTATCTCAGCAAAGCAATAGGCAGCACAGAGTTGGAAAGGCAACATTATTGCATGCACACAAGCCAAGACAATATTTTGAAGCAGACAATATCCCAGCAGAGAGCACAAAGCTGATAATTCTCCTGCTATGCAGTTCAGATCCAGGATCATCACATCAATTTGTGGGTATGATATTATAAAGATTGTTATTAATTAAAAGGAAGAATAGAAGTGGTCAGAGAACTAAGGAGACTCTTATTTTAACTAGGGAGCTAAAATAATGAGACCTGCAGAAGCTGCAAATGGATAAAAGTCAGTCCACCTCTCATTCTCAACAGCAACCCACATTTTAAAGATAGCTGAAATGAGGCAAATCCTACCCCAAGGTTAAAATGCAAAAAGAGCTTCTGTTTTTATTGTTGGGCACCTGCAATATAAGCTAAGGGAAGTAAGAGTTGTGACCAACTCAGACAATAGCCTCAAAGATAGGATAATGCCACATGCCAGAAGCATTCAAATAGCTTCTTTTACACAAGGTGATCTCAAGTTCAGCCTCCCACATCCCAGAGCAAAGGCATCAGCCTTCCGGGATAACTCCACCTTTCCTCTTGGCCCCATTCTATTTTGCAGGCCCTGCATGAATAATCAAAGATTGCAAAAATAAATAAATAAAATACCAGCATTTAGAGAAGGCGACTGAAGTCTGGATACCTGGTTTCACCTCTTTTTTCAGTCCTCTCAGAGAAGACATCTCAGTGAATGAATTTCAACTCCTTTCCACCATGATCCAAGCTCACCTGGATTCCATCCCACCAGCACTAGTACAGAAGCCATCCTTTCAGCAGTCCACACAAGCCTACTGCTGGCAGATAGAGCTCCCCAAGATGTCTTGCCCTGACTACGCTTGAACAGGGAACAACAACTGTCTAACTTTGCTTTGTTTACTATTACTGTTATCCCCTTCCCAAATACTCAGATTAAAATCCTTCTAGGCATGAAATTATTCAGTTGTGGAGTTCCCCATCACAGTTAACAAGCCATGCTAATTAAAGATTTTTATATAAGACTGGACAAAGCACTGGAATAATATTGTAGGGGGAAATCTCACCTCTAGGAAAGGTAAGTATGTTGGACAGCCCTCAAATACGCATCTGAAAATGATTGCTGCATTCTTTAATATCACAATTTGATTTTACACAGGCCCAATGGTTTCCTCTGTTGTGGACCTAATGTTCAAATTATCTGTTGTTTAAGTCAGAATGAGAACTATTATTTCTTCTTTATCCCTACATACATGCAGGAACATCAAGAGAATTGTCATGTTTCAGCCCTTTCCTTACTTTCTAAAGTTTGCAACCAAAGCCAGAAGGCCTAATTTTTCCTCCAGCACACGAGGGAAAAAAGAAAAAAAAAAATCTAAGGTGGTCACACTTATGTTAATGGAATCATACCCATATAAAACTGGTAGGAGTAAACTGAGCTCTGAATCAGATTTTCAAGCTTAGAGCAGAGCAAAAGGCTCATGCTAATCACAGTCCATGGAATGTATGCAATAGCTGCCTCATCAAACCAGGATGCTATGTAGAGATAACATGACACTACAACCATGTACTTGGCTACAACAATATAGGCAGCACTGTAATTACAATAATGACCTCCCAGAGCTATTGTGTCTTTAATTAAGCCTTTAAGAGTAGGCATTTGCCACTTAATCCTAACTCACTGTAACTATTGCAGCGTATCATCTACATTTTCACAAAGAATTACTGTGTCATATTTCTGTCAGAAAGATGAAAGGGAATATTTTAGTTCAAGTGGCATTTACAGAATGAAACCATATGAACCAAGAGGCCCATAGATGTCCTTATAACAGCACTTCAGACCAAATAAATGCTTGCTCCCTTTCTTTCTCCTACTCTCTGCTTCTTCCCAGAGTAAACTAGGAGAAAGCAGGTAGGAGGGGCTACACTGAGCCAATATCACACCTGATTACATGGATGATAAAGCTATGACAACAGATTTTGAACAGAATACAGAACGCAGCAGCAATTCCACAAACAAAGAGTTTTCCAGTTTCACTTAACTCTTTACCACTCATTACAAACCAACCAGGAAACAATTCTTACAGGTGGCCACCAACTCTCACTGTGCCTTCCTTGGATTGGAGAGCTTTCCTGAGATCCCTTTCCAGTAGAAATTGTTTTGAGCTAAAGTAATATACAATGCAAAGGGGTATAGTTATCTTATTTTCAACATCATTAACAAATGGCCAGGGGTAGTTCTTTAATAATGGTTCTGCAAAAGTGAGTTCTCCCCAAAAATATGCATGTGAACATGCAGAAGAGCTTCTGTCTGTTGTCTGAATGGCACCACTGTTAACTCACACAGAGACACTGAGTAGCTCTGTCAGTTCTACTTGACTTCAACAGACTCACAGGCACCAGAGATGAGAACAATTTTCTGCTTGTTTATCTGAGGGATTCTTAATCTAACTATGGAAACCTGAGTCGACCCAATTTCCACATCTTTTTGGTGTCTTCTTTGATATGAATATTTTCATTCCACTTTGCTACTCGGCTCCATCAACTCAAATATCACATCCAAACTGTTTGATGACTGAAAAGAATTAAATCAAAAACTATGGAAGTAGTAGTGGAACCTAAAAATGATCATAAGCCCCTTTTGTATTTCCATACCATCACAAAAGACTTTCAACACTGCCTTGCCATTGCACATCAGAGAAGAAATAAACACAAGATAATCTTAAGTTTTCTCCATAAACAAGGCAGGATCTTTTAGTCAGCAGTCAGCACTGGTTTAACTCAAGCATACTGCTTGCTGTATCCAGAAGCACCCTCATCCCAGTATCCTACCAGACTCATGTCTTCTCTGAACCTTCCATTCGTTCTCAAAACAAATATATTCAGTTACTTCTCTGGCTGACCTATAAAAGACTGAAAATAAAGTATTATTTGCATTAACACACTTTTTGAATGACACACAAAAAAAAAGCACCAAAAATCTTGTCACCAGAAACACTTAACATATCTTCTCCAACATCCTATTATTGCCTTTCAGGCCTTTGCCCTGCTTGTTCTTCCCTTTCCCAAGATTTATCACGAGCCTGGAAAATACTCACCATTCACATCACAAGACGGAAGTCAACTGCTGCCTGAAGTTTCTTTCTCCTTTCTCTTCCACCCTTTGCTGGAGTGTTAAAAGTGTCACTTTCCCCAGGTGATCTCAATCCACAACTGATTACTAGAGCATGAGAGAAACTGATGCTGAGTGGTGCTTTTCCACCACTCCAGGTGTAAGTAATACTGTGTTATACCAGGTACACAGATGCAACCTCTTAGCAAATTGTCATCTCCCGCCCACACACCAGGAGAGTTTAGTGAGGAAATCAAGGCTGACACAGATGGTAAAAAAAAATGAACAAAGTTACTTTCCATTATAACACCCAATGCTTTATTCATACAACAAATTAAATTTTGCACACAAGGCAGAAAGGCTTACTGATAAACGCCTGTTGGCACAGACAAACTACCTGCAGAAAGGTAAAGGAATGATGCTTCAAATGGTTGACGAGCATGAGTGGCCCTTTTCTGCCACTTCAGGTGTAAATAATTACTGTACCAGGTACACAGATGCAACCTATTCTCTTAGAAAGTAATTCAAGCTTCTTTGACATGTTCAGAAGGGTCTACAAGACTGGCCTATTAACCAGAATTAGCTAGTGGGGGGTATCACAAAAACAGAAAATTGGGTTCCTACTAGCAATAACATACAAAATCTTTTATTTTGGGACTGAATTGAAGGCAGAAAGGAAAACAACACTTTTTAATTCTTTGGATTTCAGCTAACCAAAGGGAAAAAAAGATCAAAATATAACTCCCAGTATTTCTTCTCAATACAAGATTTTATAGTCCACTGAAACTATTCAGTTTCTTTTTTTGATTAATTCATTTTTATGGGCATCTAACTTTGAAAGAAAAACACTTCAAAATTTTCAAAACCTCAAAGAAAAAACATTTTGGGTTTCCCTAAAAGGAAGCTATTACTCCAACATTTCAGAATGCTTTTCCTTATGTTTCTGCTTTTAAAGAACAGTCCACCATTCCTGTGAGGATACAGCAATGTGATAGACACATCTTAATTTACTTCCCTAAGGTGAGAGAAAGGAGCCGCAGCCGTAATGAACCAGCCCCCTTCTCGACACTTTTGCATATCACCCTTAACCAGACCCTTCTCTCCAGGCTTGATGTGAAAAGGTCACTGGCCTTTTATCTAGAGAAGATAGACCTTGTGAAGTCCAACCATCTCTTCGTTTCACATGACACCAGAGCAACAGCCTCTGCTTTACTGCTACAAGACAGGCACCTCCAAATGCCTGATCACATACCTTTCTACTACAACTTGACAGGCTTATGGTGTGAAGGATGTGTTAGAGTTCACTCCATTTGAAAAAGAACATCTTTGACTGCTGAAATCCTCTCTCCCCCTCTTTAGAATATGTACTAAGTAATTAGAAGTTCTTCTTGACAATTAGAATCACATCCCACAACTTGCCATTGATTTCAGCAAGCTTTAGATCAAACATGTGTTTACCAAATGAGACTGTGTTTGGGTTTGATTTCTTAAAGGAATATAGTTCGAGTCTGTAAATGCTACAACAGGCTCAGGTAGCAGCACACTATGACTTACATACTCATAAGCAGGATGGGTTTCCTTCCTCATACACAAAATACTCCCCCTTTGTAGAACTTGATTTTAAAATACAAATTTTATTAATAAAATTTTTATTTCTATACAAAATAGTTTTGGGTTTTTTAGTTCCTCTGGGCTGAACCATTCTTTCATATCCCACTTCTGGTCAAGCTCTGAAACAGTTCATTTATAACTCATCCCAGGAGTGTGAAATAGTTATCCTTACAGACTTGTCTGAAATTCTATTCTTACAGCATCTGTATCACAACCAATAAATGCACATTACCTAAAAACGTAAAGAGTTAATGATTTTTGTTTTTTAAAGACCTTTTTCCTCCTATTTTTGGCAGAAATCCCTTTCATGCACTGAAAATTAGGCCAGCTTTAAACATGCAAAATACAGACAGGGATTACAGACAGGGATACATAGGTACAAACCTTTCTGACCACAGAAGCATCATAGCTCTAAAAGACAAAACTAAACTCCAAATCAATGACAAGACTAGTAGGAAGAAATTAACTGATATATTCAAGTTAAAACTCTGCATTTACAAAAAAAAAGACAAAGATGATTTAAGAAAAGGCAGAAAAACCTGTGGACAGGCAAGTCTGAAGAGCAGACTGAGGACAGGATAACAGCCTGCCAGTGTGCACAAGACTGTTGAAAATAAAAAAAAAATCTGTTCTCCTTTTCAATGGCAAATAGATAAAGAGGTTAAACACTTAGATTGCCACAGAGACAATTCAGGGGAAGTCAGTAAGGGCAGACGGTTGTGATTAGGAAACTGAAGCTTGGGAACAGATTGTTGCAGTCTGAAACAGCAGAGGCTCTACACCAGGGGTGGCCTTCGAGGACACTGCTTCCTCCAGAGCAGCACTAGCAGAGCTGGCCCTGCCTCAGGGGAGAGCAGCATATGACATCTGGATTCTTTCCAGCTGCTTAAAGTGGGAGCAGGATCTCACCTGCCAGAGGTTTTCGCTGATGATTTTAAATGTACGAGGATTTCTTTATTTTTGTAAACTTTCCATGGATGGGCAGAGAAGAATGTGCATTTCTGCTGAAGAGAAGGCAAACCCCGTGTTTGCAATATCTTGTGAAAGCTTGTGCAGCTCACCAGTGACAGCAAAAAAAGGTGGGGAACGGTTCCCCACCCCCAGCATCTAATGTCATACATTGTTAGACACTGAACTGCTCTTGTTGAGTCTGAAGTGTGCCAACTGCAAAGCAGACAGAAGCAGGTACTGATATTATACCAGAACATATTGTCACTGCCAGAGCCAGCTTACCATCACCGAAGCTGCCAATTATCCCCAAGTCACTGATATGTTAGGTTGGTTTTTTTTTAATCCCAGAGAATGATCTTCTGCTGGAGGCTTTTTCACACCCCTGACTGAAGTATCCCTGGTGGCATGTTGGCTAATTAAGAGCAAAATCCATCTCTTGATGAAATAACACTGCCACTGAAAGATTTCTACAGTTGGGGAGAAAAAGAAAAATGTTTAATCAGGCTAGAAAGAGCAGCATCCTAACACTTGCACTAAGCACAGGAAAGAGGTCTACAGCTAGCAATTAACAATGATGAAAAGGACAGTGATTTAAAGCATATTGCCATGACATTTTTATCAAAGTAAATGAGTTTGCTAGGCCCAGCGGCTGCATATGCTTATTGTCATTTAATGTTTGGATAGCAACACATCAGGCACAGAGTATCAGGAGGTGCCGAATTTAATAAGTCATTTTGACACTGGCGTGAAACGAACAAATCAGCATTCTGAGGAATGTGTTCACACTCCGAGCAGACAGGCAGACATCCTAAGCATGTGAGGTGACACCAATCAACAAAAAAATGGGAGGCGGGAGGGAAAGGGAGCAAGAGATGAAAGCCAGGAGAAGAAACAGGCAGCAATACTCCGATGAAAAAACTAGTTCTGTCCTGTCTCCTGGTTGGTGTCAACAAGGCAGATTTCCTTTCACTAAGGTTGAGATACACTGCATGTCTTGGATGGCATAAATCTCATGTATTATTTAAGCCCTACATGGATTATCTCAAATGAAGTAAAATTAATGTCATGGAAACCTTTCAGGACTTTTCGCTGCTTTAGCGGCAATGCAAAATTCCTGCCACGTGCACGGTTAATCAGAGCTTGTTTTTGAGCACAACAAGGCTGGCTCTGCACACACATGCTTTGAGAGCCTCTCAGACACTTTCTCCCCGAAGCCCAGAGGAGTTGTGCCTGTGTGAGCAAACTAAGGCTCTGGCTTTTCATGACTTTCAAAGCATCGGCAGCAGTTTTGATCCCAGTTCCTCTGCCCTCTAGATTGGCTGCTCGCTCTGCCCCTCGCCTTCCAACCCTATTTATATTCTCTTTACCTCAGGGTATGTCTGTAGTGCAGAGGTACCCGAGTTAGCTACAGAACTCACCAGCTCAGGTGCTGCTGTAGATGTGGTTGTGTGGAGCTCAGTGCAGACTAATTTACCGTGGCTGTCCGTGGTTCATTTAAAGCTGGTTTAACTAGGTCTACCTGACAGACTCACTCCCCCATCCTTACAGCCCTGTCCCTGTCCTTGCCTCTTCACCTCCAAATACTCAATATTTCATCATCAGTCTTTTCATTGGGCTTATCTGATTCTAAATTAAGATTCAAGACCCAATAAATTAAGATTCAAGACCCAAAAAAAAAATGTTAGCACTAATTCAACTATCCTTTCGCACTTTGAGATTTATCTCAGTGTACCTTAGCACAGCTAGCAAATTCCCTTTTCCTGAATGCCTAAAAATCCACATAAAAAGTCTCAGAGGAAAAACCATCATTTCCTTGTGTTGCAAAGCATCAGAAGGTACATGAGGATATGATAAAATAACTTACGATGAAGAAAAATGAGGCATTTAGGAACACAACCTAGAATAGAAATAGAATTAAGGAAATGTGGTGGAAAAGGGAAAAGGAGAGAGATGAAAGCATACTGTTCACGTTTTGTTAGTGTCCTATCCACAACAGTGAGAACAAACTTACTGCCCTCACATATATTGTTTGGACTTGCTTCCCTCCTCCATTTGGACTTCCACTCTTCCTCACAGAAGGTAAGAAGTTTGAGCTGTCCATCGGGTGAACATAAAGCAAAAAAGAGAAATCTGATCTTTAACACTAGAACCAAATAATTCTGTCACCATGCATAACCCACATATGATGGGGTATCCACTAAAAAATGACAGTTGCTGTTTTGCTGGGCATTCTCAAGAGAACAGTGTCAGATTTACATTAAATACAGGACAGGCCAAGATGATCTCCTTACTTGTCAGAGGAACTCCCCATCCTCAAACACTGCTACACCTGGTCCAGTCACAGATTACATCAAAAATCTGGTGGTTATTTGTCTCTTCTCTCCACCACCCAAAACCAGTGACCAAAACAGTCTTTAGCAATGAAGCAAAAGATAAATATTTCAGCTATGAGCCTCTTGTAAGAGCTGGTGCTTTGTGCCTTATTCGGGACACCTTCAACTCCAGCAGGGGCTTGCTCGCTGATTTACTCCAACCCTCACACACAAGTGGGCCACAAGCTGGGAGGCATTTTAAGGCCTGAGGGGTTGGAATTCAGTGGGATCTCTCTGGCAGCACATTACAACTCTGGGTTATTAAAGTTAAAAGTGTTATACTTGTTATTAAACTTTTCAATAAAGACTGAAACAAGAGCAAGAGGGGCTCTGGGACCACAAAAACCCTAGTAGCAGGAAGAGCTGCATACAAGGCTGGACACA
This sequence comes from Formicarius rufipectus, assembly GCA_013399695.1. Classification (NCBI taxonomy): domain Eukaryota; kingdom Metazoa; phylum Chordata; class Aves; order Passeriformes; family Formicariidae; genus Formicarius; species Formicarius rufipectus. The sequence goes on from VXAU01002531.1 coordinate 323,332, forward strand.
GAGCAAGGAACAGGCAGCTGTGAAAGACCATGGGAACGGGATTATTGAACACAGTCTTGCAAGTGCCTGTGAGCCATCCAGCCAGAATGTGCCAGAGAAGACAGAGGGGAGTGCTGATGCTCAGCCAGGTATGATACTCTTCTCAGGGACCAGAAGGCACCCTCTCCTAGGAGTTAGCTGACTAAGCTAAAGAGTTTAACTGGCAGAGCCCAAGATCAGCTCTAGCACTGATAAGAGCTGTTGTGAAGAAAGCCAGAAGCAAGAACCTTGCCTCTCCTTTCCCTTGGGAACCGCTTCCAACCTGAAGCTTTACAACAGGTCCCACCTTTTGCTGTCAGGGAACAGTGAGGACTGGCTGTTCTGCAAGGGACAGGGAGTTGGGAATAGAGAGAGCTAATAAAGGTGCAAGCACTGACCTCTCCAACAGAGCTGGGGCAGAAATCAGCAGGTCCAGGTCAGGATCAGAGAAAGAGGCAGTGACCAGTCATAGTCCAGTGACCATACAGCAAATCTGCAGTGCTGGGGGAGGTCCAAGGTCAAGCAAGGAAGACCAGTCAGCAGGTCGAGGTCTGGGTCAGATTGCGGCAGTAAGCAACCACCACAAACACAGTTGCTGCAGGGCTGAAGTGGAGCACAGGTAGGGCCAACAGTAAAGCCTCAGCTTAAAAGCAGTTCCCATAGGAAAGGAGGGGCAGGCCATCACTTCGAGCTTTCTTCACAACTCGTATCAGTGACAGAGTTGACCTTGCACTCTGGCAGCTAAACTCTCTAACAGAGATGAACTCCTAGAGGAGGTCTGTGTCCAAACCTGACAACTCTGATGGCTCAGGCCCTGCACCAGCTGTCTCTCACTGCTACTCTAAGAAAAGAACATGAGATAAAATGATGGGGTTTATGGACCAGGTTGTCTTCTCCATTAGTACTCATTGCAAAATCCAGCAAGACTGAGGTAGAAAAGAAAAATTACTGAAGGCAAAACTAGTGCCTGCTATAGCTAGGTTCAAAAGTCACCTGTCAGCTGAGGCAAGTAAGTTCTCAAACCTCAAATTCAGTCTCTTCTCTGTGACCACAGATTCCAAACATTTATTTTTTATTTTCTTTGATGTTCAGAAGCCAGTTTCCCTCCATTTTAGTCTCTGCAAGGAAGAGGAGCTAGAGCAAAAGGCAGAGGGAGGATTTTTAAGACCTACACATCCTCCATCCTTGTTTAGCTCCAGAGAATAGGTGAGAACTAACTTTGGACCAAAACTGAATGTCAGTTTGTTCTTTCATCCTTCATGGAAAAGGCATATCCAAGCAACACTCCAATATCACACCTGTCTTCAGGAGGTAGAAGTTTACACAGCCCAATTTAAAACGCCTTGCATACCCTGGAATGTGTGAAAAGTGCAATAAAATTTTTACTGTCTGAATTATAATAGACTTTTCCTTCTTTGGTTTTACTTCCCACACTCTCTCCTAAGACCTCACAGTTCAGCATTTTGCCACCCAGTCGCTATTTCGCAACAGTAATCTTAGGCAGATAAGGCATAAAAATTAAGCCTAATGTGAAAAGATGGCTTTGAGTCCTTCATACTTAGTTAATATCTTTTCCTACCATGTAGTTAGGCTGGTGCTACCTCGATGCCCAAGAAGGCAGTGCATCTCTGGCAGTCTGATAAGAAACTTCTTAGTCAGCAGCCAGGCACAACACAAACAGGGAACAGAGCTCTCATGCTCCTGAAAGAGGAGTAAGGGCTTTTCCTCCCTGTCCTCTGAGCTGCTGGCATGCTGCAAAGCATTTTATTCAAGTGTCCCCAAGGCTACATCACCAGAGGTACAACAAGGTCCTGTTGTGGGTAAATGTTTCAAAAGAGACCTATGACAGCTGAAGTAGAGACCTTCCACTTGACAATGATGACAAATGCACAAATACATCCCTTTGCTTTCAAATTAAAATCAAACAGAAGTGGCACCAGAAACACCTTCCAAAAGTTGCAGAGTCTGTGAATGCCTCTGCTTCATTCTGTGTGCAGTAACCCATTTTGTGCCTCCTTTTCAAAACACTGACTCCTCTCTTCTCCTACACAGCTTGTTGTTATGTTGCCTCATTCCAGTTGTATTGCACCTGCTAAGTATGCTCTAAATCAGGGACACCACACAGAGAGTTCAAGCTAAGTAGAAACTGCAGAATTTAGCCCTCAAGCGAGATTTACTCTCTGGGTCTTCAAGCCCAAACAGCTCTATCTTGTCAGTCTTCCAATCTGAGGTGGAGAAACCACAATATTAAATCACATCAGGAGATGCCCCAGCATGTCTGTTTGTGGGTTGGTTTTTTTTTTTTTTGTTGTTTTTGTTTTTTGGTTTTTGGGTTTTTTTACCCTTAGCCTACTATAAGAAAAAAATCAGTTTCTCTATCATGAGGGGGGGGAAGCCTGATATGATCCAAATGTTGAAACCAGTGAAAAGTGAGCCATGTCAGGGACTTTGTTTTACTAAAGCAGATGACTCAGACGGAACAGAGAAAGGCTTCCACTTTTAAAAAGAGCGATTCAAAATCACTAACAAAGCCACTGAATTATGCAGCACAAATATATAAATCTCTGCATGCATCAGGTATTATATAGTTGAGAGCAAGTAAAAAAGTGGCATATGGACAAGCTTACGGTCTCCTGTTCATTTTCCAGTCAAATTATAATGATAGCTGCTTGGTTTCCACTCCAGGCTGGCAGTTTTTGGAGTGCCAAGCTACAATCTGGCCATATATGACAAAACAAGATTTGGCCCATTCCTAAGGAAGAACATATTCAAAAAGTGGTGGGAGTTAGTAAAACTTGTGTTGCTGCTTAAAGCAACCTGCAGACATTAGTTAAAACTTTCATAAGAGCATTACCGAGATAAGAAAGGCCAGTTTAGAAGCATCAGGTTGAGTCTAAAAACAGAAAAAACACCCTCTGAAGTGCCTCCCAACTCCCAGAGCAAACATCTGCTGGCTGAGGGAACAGGACTGTTATCAGCTGCTACTTTGACTTCCAAAGGCAATTTCACTGCTCTGACATGAGTGGAGGAACTACACCATCCAGCTGAGAGGAACCAATGCTGGGAGAACAGAGATCTACTCCAAGAAATGGAAATTAGGTGATGGAACTGTCATCACAGAAGTCATGAAAGATGAAAAGCAAAAGGACAGCACAGTCTCGGAAATCATATAAAATACTTTTGTATTCTCTTCCTCTAGGCCTTCACTCACAAAAATAATTTAGTTTTTTAAAAGAGCAAGCCCAGGCATTGCTAATGCACCCTCTTTTACAGCATCCCTTGGAGGTAAGAAAGCATCACTGCTCCTTCCTACTGAAATGGATTGGGAACTGCCCTGTGTTCCTGAATTTTTGTGCTGCTTTAACTTGGCTCTTTCATTTAAAACATCTTTGCTTCCATAGGCATTTCATGCTGGATGAGGAAGCTATATGATGGGAAATTACATGTTAATGATTAGTGCTTAAAACAAAACAAAATCCCCATAAGGCAACAGAAAAGTTAGGACTCTGAGTGGAGAAAGTCAACATCCCACACAGCTGCTCTCTGCTTCCTAAAAAAGAATCCAAGTTGAAGCTGTGCTAATGATACCCAGGTGTAGAATGAGAGCTGGTTTTCATTGCTTTTCAACACAAACAACAGGACTGGTTTTCAGCCCAGATTAAGTCGTCCAGGGGTCCTTTAAGGGGTGTGGCTCTCATTTGCGTCTGGCTTCAGTTTCAGGGTTCCCAGAAGCGGCACTTCCCTGAACTCGTATCAAATTAATTGAGCACTCATGCATAACCCAATTGGGCACTCATTCACAAATTAATTGGGCATGCAAGTGTGAAGAAATTGGGTTCTCATGCATGAATCGATTGGGCACCCATGCATGAATTAACGGGGCATGCAAGCAGCAGCTAATTGTGTGCTGGAGTGTGAGCTGAGGGGGCACCGAAGCATGAACTCATGGGGCACTCATGCGTGAACAAGTGTGAATGCAGTTTATGCCCAGTACATTCTGCCTCTGTGGGGGGAAAAAAAAAAAACACACATAGGCACTGTTTCAACATGAATCCATCAGGAACTCTACTTTCAACATCATCACAACCTTAACATACACCAATTCTAAGTTCCACTCCCACCCCCTGGACCAGGCAGTAGGATTAAGCACTGTGTGCTGCACGCTTTGAGCAGTGCAGTGCTACAAGCTGCTCATAATGAGCAAGAGCCTCCCTTTTGCTCTGAGCACTTGTTAACACTTCTTTTAGCAGGTTTCTTTTATTGTAAAATAAGGGACCCCCAGCTCAACTCCCCAGGTCTGCCAAGTGCTTCCGGGCTCTCTGGAGACCTCCTTAAAGGACAGTCAGTCCCTCCACACCCCACAGCACATGGCTCTCCCAGCCATTCCCAGACACTGACTCTCCAAGGAGAGCTCTTGAATCCCTGGCTGCAGGCCACTGTGGCAGGGGCTCGAAGCTGACCCCATGCAGAGTCTTCCCAGTCACCTTCCCAACCCTCAGGACTTGATTCCATTAGTTTTGAAAGCTCCTTTTCCCACCTGCTTACACACTATACCCACCCCCTCCAGGCACGAGAGATGCATTACAACCCCCCAAAGTCCCAGTATCATAATCAATGCAGATTCCAGAGCCTCAAAGTCCCTCAAATTACTGCAGTTCCAGGCCATGTCAGACTTGGGTGCTTCTCCACGAATTACTGTAGTGCTCAAAACCACCTCCACTGGGGGAACAACTTCTCAAGTTACTGCCAGTTGATAGAAACTTCTTTCTAACCAGGCTCAAGTAGTAAGAGAATAAAACATAAGCAATCAAATACTTAAGAAAGCATCTTTTCTACCCCTGTCCTGGACTCCACTTAAGCTGAATAAACCTTCCTAATTTCAGCTTCTCTTCTATACGCCACAGGTTACACCTGCTTTGTTCCAATCACCTCACTGAACCAGTGGGCAAAGCAGGAGGTTGGGGGCTGTGTACACAACAGTTTCTTCTGTCTGCCTCTGCTTTGTGTGTCTCACTAGGTCTCTTCCACCCTCCTGTCTTCCCAGCGTCACTGTGCTGGCATGGGTCACCCACGGATGCATTCAAATCCTCCTTGCCCTCGTGTGTGTTGTTCACAGGCTGCGGTGATTCAGAAGCATCCTCTTCCATACCTGTCTCCTCCAGCACCTCCCCACGGTGTCTGCACTGTGAAATGCTCCAAGGACTTGAGTGTCAGCTTCAGATCCAGCTTTCCCCTACACAGGGGCAGTTCATGGCCACCTCCCATATTGGTAATGCTGAAACCCCTGGATGCCAAACCCTGCCACATGTGTCCAGTGTGGTACTGGGGGGAACTTGGGGGTAGAACCCATGGGTGCTCATGCATTGAGCATTCATGCATGAGTAAACTGGGTGCTCATCCAGATGTAATCGGGCTCTCAAGCATGATTTGATTGGGCTCTCAAGCATGAACTAATTGGGTGCTCATGCAGGAACTTTTTGAGCAATAAAGCATGCACTAATTGGGCACCCATGCGTGAAGTAATTGTGTGATCAGGCATGAACTAATAGGACCATCACACATGAGTTAATTGGGTGTCCATCCCATGCACAGACTCAACTGGCACTCATGCATGAGCTAATTAGGTGCCCATGCACAAACACAGCAAACCCTACAATTTTAATCTTAATACCTTTCACCCCTTACATCCACAAAACACATATTTAAGAGATGTTTCAACACTCAAACATCACTGTATCTACTTTCAACATCCTCAGTCTGTATACTCAGCAATTATGAATGTCATACTTCCTCCTTGCAGGACAGTGGGGATTAACATCACAGCAATCTGTACAAGTTCTTTTAAATTTTGATCCTTGCCCCACAAATCACACTACAGTGGCTCACATCATGCAAACATTTAGGTTGAAAAAGACCCCAAAAATCCTTGAGTCCAACCATTTACCTAACATTACCAAGTCCACCACTAAATCATGTCCTCAAGCCCCATTTTTACATAGTCAGAACACTTTACCCATCACAAACTCTACCCTTTGTCCTGGTGGACCAGACTTTAAAGGGTTAATATCACAACTAGCTGTATATGAACTTAGTAAAATTCAACCCCTGCCCATGGGGGTTGAAAAACAAACTACAGGGGTTATCATCATCATCCCACCCTGAACTTTCATCTATTACAAGCTCTACCCCCTGACCTTGTGGATTAAACTATTGTGGTCAACTTTTATCACAGCCTGACTGCACATACTCTTCACATATTTCAAGCCCCTTCTCCGTGGATCAGACCATAGGGATTAATACTCAGCCTGGACATGTATTAATATGGCCCCTCAGGGCATGCATTGCAGGACTCACTGCATTCATGCATGAGTGTCCCCTGAAGCCACAGAGGGATGCCCAGTTACTTCCCGCTTGAATGTTCAATAAGCTCATGCGTGAGCACCCAACAAACACATGCATGAGTGCCCAATCAGTTCATGCATGAGCACTCAAATAATTCACACCTGACTGAGCTATCAGCTCATGCATGAGGGTCCAATCAGTTCATGCTCAAGTGTCCAATGAATCCAATGTGGGTGTGCAGTTAATTCACATCCAAGTGCCAAATTAATTTATCCCAGACCACACAAGCAGCTCATGCATGAGTGCCCAGTTAGTTCATGCATGAGCACCCTGCAAATTTACACTTGATTATCCAATTAATCCCTGCATGGAGGCACAATTAATTCATGCTTGAGCATCCAATTAGCTCACACATGGGCTTCCAATTGGTTCAAGATGCCCCATCAGCTCACACGTGACTGCACATTCAGGTCATACATGAACACTGAATTCATACATGAGAACCTGACCACTTCATGCATGATCACAGAGCTCACAAGCACCCAATTTACTCCTGCACGAACACTCAGTGCATGCAAGAGTGCTGCACTGACACATGGCAGGCTTCAGCAGAGCCCAGAGCAGGGCCAGTGCAGGAGGCGGCCATGGACAACTCCATACAGGTGGCAGCTGGCTCTGGAGCTGATGGAACTGCCCATGGCATCCCAAAGTGACATGCCCTCAAAGGACCCTACACAACCCCATCACAGAGACATTTAAGAGTGAGCAGCAGGCACAAAAGAAAGAGACACACAGAGGGAAAGACAACAGTGTCAATGCAGAAGGAAAGACCTGCTCATAGAAGGAGGCACTCCATGCCTGAGGGGTGTCCCTAAGGAACTGTGGCCCATGGGTGACCCACACCAGAGCAGGGACATCTTCGAAGGACTGTGTCCTGCAGGCATCCTACTGCCTAAAAACCCCCACAGCTATTCATAGTTACTAATTCCCTTCTGCCATGAGCTGGTGGGGAGCCCTATAGATCTAGAAGTACCTATAGGTATCATGATGTGAGGGAAGTGTGCCAGATGATGGGTGCAAGATGAGCAGCAAAGATAAGTCTGGGAGGTCAGTACTATGGTTGATGTGGGAAACAGCATCAAAAAGGTCTGAGAATTCTTGCTGCCACATTAGGACAGTTCCTGAAAGAACAGGGACAAACAAAGATGAAGTGGTACAGAAAACCCTTCAAAGCTGAGGATTAAGGAATTGCAGATGCAGGGAAAACAGAAGGCTCAGCTAAAATTGTTCAGGATGTGGAGCAATGTCCAGAACAGTTGAGCCATTTGGTTGAGAAACACCTCTGTTGCATCAAGAGAACACTTCACCACACGTTTTAGACCTGGGAAAAGCCCTACAGCTATTTGACTCACGAACCTACTTGAACCTATTTTGCTGGTGCCTCCCAGCAGTGGGGGTTATCTTCACTTGTACTGCTTTCATCATCTGCTTTGCATGCTACAGTAAATAAATTAAAAATCCTATTGTATTCTTAGCTTTGTGTTTTGCAAGAGCAAGGTACAAAATTTGTAGTAAATGCTCAGGTTATGTTAAGCCAAATAATGCAGTCCACAGGGGCACCGGGTGGCAGATATAATGCATATATATTCCAACTGCTGTGGCTTGGTTACATTTGTTGCAGGAGGAGGGAATGAAGTTTTTAAAAGCTTGAGTTCAGATTGTTATAAATATTAACCCATACAGTCTAGTCCAGTGGGATGAAGATTGAAGTCTGTGGAGAGTACATATGTTCAAACTGTTGACACACATCTCTTCCTATTCATCTTCACAACCCCAAGGACCTTGTTCACATAGCTTCAAACTCTATTTTCCACTTGCTTACACATTGTTCCTCCTCCAGGATGTAAAAACTGAACCACTTATAGCCTAAATTCCCAAGACCAGAACCAAGGATGCCAGTTCAGCCTCAGAGTCACTCAAATTATTCCAACCCCACACCATGCCTGGCCTGCCTTTTCCAACAACTGCTGTCCTGGGCACACTTACTGTTGCTTGCAAGACAGATTCCAATGGACAAATTTTTACTTAAGTTATTGCAAATTAATTCAAACTTCTGAACACTAATTTGAGTAATGAGAAAAGAAAGCAATTAAACACTGAAGTCAACACCTTCCTCCTGCCTTCCCAGTTTAAGGTGTTTTTGCTTTTACCACAGGTTACACGCAGTCCATTCCAGCCTCTTTGGTGAGGGGATGGATGGAGCACAACAGTTTGCTGCTGATCTCTGCCTTTCCCTGGGTTTCTTCCTCTCCTTTTGTACCCCAGGCTCCTTGCCCCATGTGGACTGGATGAAGGTCAACATACCGTTGCTGTTCAAGACAAAACTGACTTTTTTTTTTCAAGTGAGAACTGCACTTAACATCCTTCACTCTCCTCACAATTATTCAGAAAGCCTTGCAAATGTTCACAGCAGTCACAGCAATATAAAAGGTCAAGGCCTGAAAAACACATGCAGTGGTGAAGAGTGATGTTTTACCCCTAAGAAACAGTGCAAAACCAAAACAGTTTCAGTGCAATATCCACCACACTGCATGAAACAAAAACCAGAACGGACTTCACAATTTAAGTACTTCAATCTCAATACCTTTCTGACTACTCCTATACCAATTGAAGCCATGCAAAGCATTCAGCAGTGCAATGTGACTGCCTATACCAGAACAGCAAATCCTTTGCAACCAGCAGCCTGCATGGTATTTGGAAGTCTGGCCCATTTTCTGCATGCTTCTGCCAACATATATCTTAACTTGCAGCTGACTTTGAAATGCAAACCACTTAGCAACTCATAATATGATGCCTTCTAATCTCCAAAATCCCACACTACGAACTAAAAGGCAGGAGGCTTAGGCCTTGGAATGCCAAAGTGTTAACAGAGTAGCATTGACAGAAACAGCATTTGTTTTGAAAACTCAAGTGTATTGATACCAGCTCAGGGCCCATCAGACTCTGTCAGCTGAAAGCCACTTCTCATGTTCCTTTCTGTGTTGACTGGTATACTTGCTAAGATGTCTCAAGCTATGCAAAGTCAGGAGGAGAAAAAAAAAAAGCTGTAAACCGATCAGAGTGAAAAATAAGCCTGCTTTGTGACTGTGTCTCACCACTGCAGAACAACTGCAATTTGTGGCAATACTGGTTGTAAAACTACTGTTGTGTGGGGTTGGGATTGTCACACTCCCAGAGCCCTCTCCCTCCACAAGGAAAGAGATTAGTATTTTCTGACAGATAGAAGAACATCATCTACCAGTCAAAGGTTTGCCCAAAAGCATATTTTGAGTCAGAAAGCAACGATGCTTAACATTGCTGAGATTTCAGCCCTGTAAACACAATTTCCTCTCCAAAAATGCACAAATAAACAGGTTTAACATGGCTGCCCACAATGGCAAATAATCATAATTTATCTCAGATGGCATACTTGTGTTTAAGGGAGCCCCCAGCAGGCATCTACACAGGCAAGAACCAAAAATGGAGGCCTGAAAAATGGGAACTGTTCTTCGTGTACTGCTGCCTCCTGTTTACTCTGCAACATATTGACAGGATTGACAGAGAGGAGGGATGGAGAGTCTGGGCATATACTTAGAGCCAAGTTCCCTCAGTGGCTCCATTGAGAAGAGACCACCCCTTCTTCCACCAGACCAAAAAAAAAACAACATCACCCTACTTGCCTTGGATGCCAAACCACCTGAAAATGGTGGCAGTGGCTGCTCCATTTCTGGCACCAGGAAAGTGGAGTGATGCAGTGCAGGGAGTCTGTCCCCACTCCTACAGCATGAGTAGGTACAATGAGGTCTTACATGACCAACAAGTCTCCTGTGCTCTGTACATACCCTACAGACTATTTAGCTTAACCACACACATCTACCTCATTACCTAGCCCCAAAATTAGCATGGAAAATAAATGAACACCATATCACAAGAGCCCAGTGTTTAGATGCACTCTCATTCCCCGCTTTGATCCGAATTTTGCATTCTGTTACAAGCTGACAAGATAATTGTTAGGTAATTACACTGTCTTCATTTCCAAGTGCAGCAAAGATGCAGCAGCAAGAGAATGTACTAGCATGATAAAAATTACATGTTTGCCTGCTTCTCAAAAAAAATTAGCCAGCTGGCCTGTAGATTGCCAAGTAATAGTGGACTGAAAAGAAACAATGGCTGGAGAATGCTTCAGACCTCTGAAGAGAATCTGGATGCCATGAGGACCTACCAATGCATGTGCAATGCTACAACTTGCAGGCTTAAATGAGTGAGAAATAGCAGAGGCACGTGTGTCATATTCTTTGGGGCAAACTGAATAGTCTCAACTTATGAACCTCACCAGTAACATCTCTGGAATATCTGGAGAACAGTCCAGCTCCATCAGTTCAGATGTTCTGAAGTTTCTTTTATTTTTTGTACCAGAGTGTCTGCAGCTTTCCACCCATCTTCAGATACCTGCTCTATCAGCCATGAAGTGCCAGAAGAGAGGTATCTGCAGCATCTTCTCAGATGAAGGGCTAAAAAGAACAAGAATTTCAGAACACCTTTATTTTAAACAAAAGACTGTTGATACAGGGCTCCAACCAAACTCCAATCCAGGGGGAATTTATCCCAGTTAAACTTAAGAGCCTGGCTGTATATTGCAGCACCATCATTTGCAGTTCAATAGCTTTGAAAGAATAAACTAAGGTTCTTAGAAGAAATAAATGAAAAGTGCAGTGGTGGATGATTTTAACAGTCCCAGGATTCTGACAGCGAAAGGATTTTCATAACATCTCCCCAAAACCAGAAGGAATATATCAGGGTACCACAGCATGCTTAAACCAAAGAACCCTGTCTCATCTGCATAAGGGTGGCCCCACTTGCTCAGCCTCTATATCCCAGTCCAAGAACACTTTAGAATATTGGTGACACATCTAAGCTGCTGTCTTATTCTGATAACCCCAGGATAGGAAAGGTGAAGGGAGGTCCAAAACCATGGCTGGCAGCCAGCTCCCTCAGAGTTAGCGGACTTCAGACAGCTGAAGATTGAGCCCTGTTAATATATTGGTTTTCTCTTCAAGAGAGCAAATAAAATTGCCATCATGGAAAACCTCTTGGCCTTGCCTTGCTAAAACAACCTGGATGAACCTCACTATTCATCACAACAAGCACATTTGAGCACTGCAGTCCCCAATAAATCAAAACATGCCATGATGTCTGTAATTCTTAACACTTTTGAATTCACACTCTTCTCAAACACCACACTTAGAGAAAAAACACCTGAATGGGCACCAATTTCCCTGCTGGTGCAAACAACCGAACTTCCACTGAAACCAGCCAATTTAAACGAGCTAAAAATCTTGGATCTTGTGCTGTTTCTGTTCCTGCTTAGAGTGGTCTTTAGACCAGGCAGAGTTCTTGCAGGATGAGTAACAATGAAACAGTTTTCTTCAAAAGCAGCTTTCTTGCAGAGGTTTGCAGTCCCTGGCAAAGGGGACGTCATTACCAACAGGCAAAGGAAGAAGTGACTTGTTTAAGGCTTTTAGTTAAACAAGGGCCAGGTAAGGGTTTTAGTTAAACAACAGCCAAACAAGGATATGGCCCAAGCCCTGGAGACCAGGACTCAGGGTGCCCATTTCACAATTATGCTTAACCAAAGAGCTTTTCAATGAGGGACTTGAAAATGAGGAACCTTTTCATTTTTTTCTTTTAATATTGCTCAAAACCACAGCTACCAAACTGAGACACATTTCTGAGCTTTAAAAAAAGGCTGCTTTCAACATTGCTAATTTTCACTGTTTATAAGCCATGACTTTACAGAATGATTTTTATTTTTTTTCCTGTGGAGTTGAATGTGCCCTGTATCTAGAGGGTAATTTTGGCTTTAATCTGCACTAAACGCTAGAATGTCGGACAAGTGAAGCATTTGATGGTGATGATAATGAGTAGCCCATTAAAGGTAATTTTTAAAAAGTTAATGAGCTCTCACCAAGGGACCGACACGTACTGTAATGAAAAATGTTTGCATAAAGAATATAGCTTTCTTGCTATTTATTTTACTTTATAGAGAATCTATAAAACTTTTTAATAAGCCTCAATTAATTCAGCAGTTTAGATGACACTTAAGTTTTATTTTCATTCTTGCTTTGCCATAGTAGGGTACAGAAATTTAGTTTCCTAAGGAAAGCAACTGATATCTCAATTAATCACTCTCTTTTACCACCATGTTCTCTATTGAATGTCCAGAGATTCAATTTCCCCCCCTCACCCCTGCTTAATTAAGGGAACTCAGCAACAAAGTGATTTAGTGATAATGACTCTTGCCATTTCTTTAGCTGTGTGGTCACTGTTAGCCACTATTTGAGTTTACCAGCATAAATAAAGCCCTTCAGTGACTAAACAAAGTTAAAGTAGCAATAAATTAAGCTTGCCATGTACACTTGCTTAAACCTTTAGCCAACATAAATACAAGCAGCCTTCTGCTGTGATTTGCTTGGTACAATGACATCATACTTTTCCAAACAGAACATCAAGACCACAGCCAAAAAGCTAACACAATTCCCTTACGTGAATCAAATTACAACAATCTAGAGCTTGTTGCACTGGCTGTTCAGTTTCTGGCTTCTATGCCATCTGCAGTCGTGTAACCACATTATAAAATAATCTATATGGTGATCTCAAATCTGCATTTTCTGCATGATTACATTTTGGCAAGGGAGCTCCTCATGTCATCACTTTCTGCAGGAATGCTTTGAAAGTTACTGAAAAGTCAAAATTTGCCAGCTCAGAGTCAAATCCAACCTTCACCCCTGAACCAGATCTGAGGAAGAATGAAGGCTACAAAGTGCCAAGTCCAAAAACAGAGAGAAGGGTAAAAAAACCTAAGGTTAAGCTAACCAGAGGTAAACCCAGCTAGGGCTGATAAAAAGCAGCTCTGCCTCTTTGAATGCCAACATTTTTAGGTGGAGGAGAGGACAAGGGGGCACAATAGAACAAGAAAATTGCCATATTATCTTAGATTTTCTCGAAGTAGGCCTTAAACATAACTCTGCTCACCTGATACATTAGAGCCTCTCCCATGAAGCATTCCTGCACTGCAGCACAACACACAGCTCAGAGACACCTGAGCTACCTTCTCAGATAGGGTGAGCATAGAGCAGCAATCCTGGGAATTATTCCCTTTCTTATTCCACAAACACCACAGTGAGCCTAAATCAGAGGCACAACATCCATAACAAGACAGCACCTGAAACCTTGTTTTGGAAGAAAGGTTACCTCTCCTGAGGGTTTTTATGCTCTGCAGGGCAAACTCTGGCCAGGTGGGACTCAGCAGCAGCAGCAGATGAGCAGCAAATCATTGGGCTTTTATTTGCATGAGAAAGGAAGATTCCCAGCTGGCTCCTATTAGGCAGTGCTAGTTGTCCGGCTCCCAGCAGAGGAGCATCACTTCTGATGCACCTGCAAATAGCACTTCCAAAAGCAAAATAGGTATCTGCACTGGACTGCAGCATAGCTGATTTTACATTACTGCTGCTTTAAAAGAATCAAAAACAAAAAACACCCCTAAAAACAAACAAACAAAAGACCAAAACAAAACAAGCCAGAAGTGTTGGGGGATGCTGACCAGGTTTAACCCAGAACTACAATTTACTTCTAAAGAGTCATGTTTTTCTATATGTTCTCTAGTAACAATTTCTTCACTAAAATAGCGCAAAACAATTAAACTTCTTAACGCAAGAGAGAATCAAATTAAAAATAGCATCACACACATATTATTGATCCAGAAATGAACGAAGGATGTGAGAGAGGGAATACCTCTCTGAGCCCTTGTGCATGACACAGGATTAAAAAAGGAGAAAACTTAATAATTAATTGCTTATAACTTTATGGTGTAGCCATAAAAATGGCAGTAAGAACATTTTGCCTCGACCAATTTTGTGCTGAGTTGTATAATTTTATGTCACTTTTTATTTATATTTTCATCATGGAAGTCATGTTGAAAGAGAAGTACTAGAAAAATATGGTGAGATTCATCTTCACAACAGATTATGCTTTTACAGTATTTTAAAAATAAAAAGATAGAGCAAAGTCATGTATCAGTTTTTCTCTTGCTCCCCTTCATTCTCCTAAGTCTGTGTTAAGTAACAATTCTTGCCCACTAAATCATGACACCTTTCACATTGGTTTACTCCCCCCCCTTTTCTTTTTATTATTCCTTTTGAAAGATCTGTAAAGGGTTGAAATATCATCCAGGCCTCTATGAAGCCAATCAGTACAATGCTTATTAGGCACAACAGAGAAGATGTGATCTATTTTTAATTAAGCCATCTTTGAACAATGCAACATAAGGAACCTGGCTTTTGAACTGCAAGGCAGTCAGTGAATGGATGGTGAGTGAATTAAAAGTAAACAGGAGGAAGGATTCCAAATACAGGGAGGGCTCAGGGGGGATTTCCAAAAAAACCAAAATAAAATAAAAAATAATAAATAAATAAAAATACTACCACAACTTTTCTCAAGGAAAAGAAAAAATTGAAGATTTTCTTATCGTAATTTTGAGGGTACTTTTCATTCCCTATTTTGACTCACTTTTCAAAGCCACATCAGGTTGTTTGTAGAAACAATTTGTTAGCAAATGCATGGTTCGCCTCTGCCTGGAACTTTAGAAACTGCAACATATATACAACACTTACTGATGTTTAAGTATCAATCAGATTGTGTATTATTTGAGCAGAGTACACATTCAAGTCCACTTTACACCGTTATGGAACAGACTAAACAAACCTGACCTCAGGGCTGACCCCCATAGGATCCCTAAAGATTGCAAATGTATAGTAGGCAGTCACCATGAGACTTTTACAGCCTGGTAATGGCATGCAAATGACACTCTGTCTCTGTAAGGCAGCCAAATTCTGGGGTTGTATATGAGAGTAATTTCCTGAAGAATTTGGGGAAAATGTGATACTTTCCCTTTTATGTATGAAATTCACAACATCTCCTCCTTTTACTGGAGGACTACAGGGGAAAGTGCTCGCAAACTTCTCGCCGAGCCGTACTGCTCCCTGTAGCAGCACCTCTCCAAAACTCAGCTCCACAAGCAGGGTGGGCACGTTGCCCTGGGACACAGAGAGAGCCCAGTGGTCTGAGCCCCACTGCCACCCCCAAGGAAACACGCTGAGCACCTCACTGAGCTAGCTGTGTGAAGCACTCTCCTCCAGAGCCCAGCTGCAGGCAGGAGAGGAGGAGAGATGCTCTGAATTGCCCCGTGGAGGATCTGACCTCCCTCTCCAACATTTATACAAGGAAATTTTAAGGTTGTCTCCTTATGGTCAGAAAACGGGAATCATACTTGTAACCCTCAGAGTTGCTTTTTTAACAGCATATAGAGAATGGAATGGCTTGGGGTGGAAGGAACCTTTAGAGACTGTAGTTCAAACTCCCTGCCATGAGCAGGGACATCTTTCTCTAGGCTAGGTTGCAGTGGGTTCAGCTTGAGTGAAGGCAATGGGTGAAGTCTGAGCTTTGGTTGCAGCATCACTGAGGATTAGGCCAGTTTTCACAACAGCAGCCACACCTACATGTCACAGATGTAGTTCTTGTCCACACAGTTCATATCTTTCTTGGCACTTTCAGCACTGTAGTTGTGTTATTCCAGTCTTGCTTCAAGGCTTCCACTGCAGCTGTGTATACACTTGCCATAAATCAGTTATCTGTTCCCACTGGAGCTCTCAGCAGAGGAAAAGAGACAAGGAGGGAAAGGTAAATGTGTCTTTCACAAGCCTTTGTATTTCTATGTACACTGGATAGTAAAAGGCCGGGATCATCCTGGAGCAACACAGGGGAACCCACTTGTGGTTCCACCCAGGGCTTTGAGGAAACAATCCACTCTAGTCATGCTGAGTAGCAGCTCCCCAAGGACAGCCTGCCATGGCCACGCTCCCTCACTGTATTTATGAGAGCTCACAGATGGACATCTGATTTAAGACATTCTTATGACCATAGGGACTCAGAAGGGCTTTTTTCCTCCCTGCCTGGCCATAAGACTTCCCCTGTCCATTGGGGACCTTGCTAACATTACCTGTGCCTTTCCCAGGCTGTTGATGTGCTGCCACAGTGCACAGGACTGTACAATAAGGGCTCAAGCCAATTCTTTATTTGGCCCAACATGGGAGGGAGGATTCGTCTGTTTGCAGTGATGGGCATTAAATGGAGACACTGGAAAATGCTGCCAAATGTAACAAAGCAGTGTTAATTCAGCATCTCTGCCCTGTGGAGTGCTTAGGCAGACCTGCAGCTTCATTTGGAATATGCATTTGTCTTCCTCAAGGTACTGCTGTTTAAGGTTAACCTTACACAAGGACTACACAAGGTCTGCAGAGAGGAAACACTTTGGGCTCCTATGCTTTTAAACAGAAAAGATTCAGGGAGATTTCATCATTTTCAAGACCCACTCTAGTGTTTCTTACTTTTCATGGTGCCCCCCCCTCCCCACTTTCTTTCCTCTTCCCAGAATCACACTGTTAGCAAATGGTTTTCTTCCAATATATAACATTACAAATCCATGTGTATTTTCCTTTCCTCTGCAGTTC
Source organism: Formicarius rufipectus (assembly GCA_013399695.1). Lineage (NCBI taxonomy): Eukaryota > Metazoa > Chordata > Aves > Passeriformes > Formicariidae > Formicarius > Formicarius rufipectus. Next base: position 340,296 of record VXAU01002531.1, read on the forward strand.
CAGCCTCTTCTGGGGAATTAAGTTATGCATACTGCATGAAAATAGGACCACAGGCTGGGCCCCTACAAGCTGCTAATTGAAAACCTTGTCAGAAGTAGGAGGAAGTGGCAAGAAACTTGGCAGACCCTCGTGCTTTTCATGCTGTACTTAGCTCTTGGTACTTATGAATGGCAGCTCAGCAGTACTTTGCAGAGGTTTACAAGTTGTGCCAGTGCTGTCTCTGCAATTACAGGACAACATGTTCTTCTCCCTGAGCTGAAAAAGGGAAAAATGCATTTATATTCAGAAAGCCACATATCCTGTGTTTTTCATCCAGGTAATACTGCCACTGAAATGACAGAGAAGAAGACAGTAGATGAGACTTCACATCAAACATGTTAGACATGCATGGCTACCAGCTGCACAAAAAGCTGATGAGGCAATATTATGCTTTGAAAAAGATTCCTGGCAAAGATAGTCTTAGGCTGGAGTGGGTAAGAAAGTGCAAGAAGGCACAGGAAAAATGTCTGGACCTGATCTTGCAGTTCTCAGTTGAATCCTGCTTCAAAACACCAGTTCACATGGGAGCTGAAGAATCCAGCCCCATAAAAAATTACTACAAATTACCTGATATGAAATGCTTACATTATGAAAACAGGGATGATTTTGCATCTGTTAATGAGGATAATGACTAATATATTCAGGCAGCAGACATGACAGCTGTCTGTATGTTTTTAGGGGCATGTATTTTTAGATGCGATTTACCTCCAAACATATTAACTACTACATTCTTCCCAAGCGCTCCAAATCTCCACAGCTTAAGAATGCAGGTTACATTTCTTTCTGCTTTGGCATCACTCAGTTGCATCACTGTTTCATTATTGGAAAGCTCTCACAAATCTGCCACTCAGATCCTCAGCTAAGTGCCACAGTAAAGGGAACTGGCTAATGCCAACGTGAAACAAAACAAATTTGAAATCACAGTCCACTGAAACGCTTCTTAAATACAGCTGCACTGCCTGCTGCTCCATTTTAACTAGTTTAATCGCCAGCTGACCAAGCAGGGCTTATAACTGTTAAGGAATATATGCTTGAGCTTTTCTTCTGTTTTTCAAAACCAAAGATTTGCAAGAGAAACTCTGATTTTAAGACAAAAGCCACCCCATTAAATCTTAACAGATGTTTCTCAAGTTTAGAAGATTAAGAAAGATTTCAGCATCAAAAATCAAAGAAAATATTCTATGACCTTAAAAAAGGATAAATCTCAAAGCTCTAAACAAACCAAAAGTCCACTTTGACAGCTGCATCTGACTGAATTGATGAGATGCTATTGATGTTTGGATTAAACTATGCCTCTGTGATCAAGTACTCAAACATGGGATAAAAGAGGAATATATTCTTTAATCCCACCAACTAATTTTGTGTAGGCAGCAGTTGCAGAAACCAGTGGTTACAGAACAAATGTTGGAAGTGGCTTCACTTTTGCTTATTGACAAAGCTATTTTTATTTCATTAATTCACCAAGTATACTACCAGCATTTAAACTAACACAGGGAAATCTATATCAAGCATGGCATTCTCCACAAACAAATCACTGAAAATTTCAAAGTCATTAAAGGTAGAATCAATAGGATATGATTCTGAAGGGCTGGAAAGATGCAGTGCTAAAGTATAATAGAAAAATTAGATATTGATTTTTTTACATAATCTTGATAAACAAAGTAAACAACACAAGAGATTCCAGATCAGTTTTTACAGCATCTCTTCTTCAAAAAGAAAGAAGGATTAGGAAATGTTTAAGTCATTTGTTAATTACTGTCTTCATCTATTACCCGGCAACGCTAGAAACTTGCCACCTCTAGAAGAAGATTACATGACATGTGCTTTCCAAAACTCCTAGCAAAAGAAGAACTGAAGTACAGCTAGGCTCCAGATGCTACCTTACATCCAGATGTAAGAAATCCAGATGGGAGAAACTCTAACACAAAACCAGCCACATGGATACCTGGATCCTCAACTGACTATAATTTGGAAAGGACCTTGGGGTAAACAAGAATCAGACTTGTAATGTATAAACAGAGGAATTGCATCCACTGCTGTGCACTGGGATGCCTCCTGGAGTTCAGCCCCATCATGGGGAATGGGAAGGAGTCTGGCTACTTTCAGGAAGTCCAGACCCAGGCTGGCACCAGATGGCACCAGGAACTGACGACATACGAAGCCCTGCAACATGAGCAAACTGCTGGGTACATCATTTGCTGGAGGAGAAAGGGCAGTGTGGAAAAAAACAGACTCTCGGGATGTGAAGATCCCAGATCTGCAGGAGGCAGGAGCAGTGGGAAGGAAAATTCACAGGTAGTGAATTTGTATTCCAAATAAAGCTTCCTCGCTCATGCACACAAAACAACAGCTGAACATTTTTTTCACTTGAGGACTCAAGAATGTGATTCAGAAGTAATTTACTGGAGAATTGTGTAATTTTAGGGGAATAGCTCCCATCAGTAAATATTTGTTGTAAAAATCCTTTCACTAAAATAAAAGGCAAAGAGGCATCCTGGTCAAAGGGATACAGTACAGGTAGGCATTCCCAGAGCAGATTGTGGTGGGGGTGAATCCACTGAAGTGAGTGACAAACTTCTCACTGGTCACAAAAAGGTACAGACTTCACCTCTAATTCTTTACTCTTCTTTTTGTTACTTCTGTTTCTCTTAACAGCTTTTTCCATACAGGTAAGGCAACCTACTCTCAGATCCAGATATGCATGCGCTGTTATTTTATTGTACATGCATAAGACTAAGAAGAAAGTTCATAATTTCAAGAACTGCTTCCAAGAAGAGCCAAAAACCCCCAAACTGAACCAAACTAACCCATATACTTTGCAGGCCCAAATCAACCAATAGCAGCCTCGCATTCAAGAGAGGCAACAAAGGTGACAAATGATAACAGGAACCATGAAGGACAAGAGTGAAAATAACAGATGGTCTCTTTGCCTGCCTTAGAAACCTAAAAAAGGTGTATTCTCAGCTTTGGATAGTCTAAACACTTTTTGTTGCTTCTTCAAATACACTTACCAGCTCATTTTCAGGAAGAGGTTGGATGTAAAAAAGAAACTTTACATTGCTATCAGTTTAGTCTGTCTTTACAGTCATGTGATTCTGAGGGATGCAAAACCACAAAATAATATGACTGGAAAACACCAAATGAAAGGAATGTATGTGGTAATATATTATTTATATAAAAGCATTATGCTTCTATGTTGTAGAAAAATGCATAGAATATTGGCAAAAAGTTTGAGCTTGTTGCTGTTTTGTTTGGGTTTTATTTTCAGTTGGGTGAAATAAATCTTTGCAATTTTTCTTCAAACTCTTTTTAACTCACAAATGTATCTGCTTATGCTTCCAGAATCATAAATATGAAGTGAAGTAACACCACTGGTTATGATTTGTGTAGCTGGTCTGTGGCTATTATGCAGAGACAGGTTTTACCATGACAATTATACTTAGGTAACTCTGACAGTTTTCTTTGTGTTGCTAAGGAATTCTGTAAACAAACCAAATAAAACCACAGAGTACTTCAACAGCAGTGACAAAATTTTGTAGCCACAATACAGAGAATATGGTCTAATTATTCTATAAACACACTTTGATTTGTTTACTTCAGTGTCAAATTAACTTCAAATATGTACCAACAGTCACTGATTTGATATGGTATACAATACTGCCAGAGACTGCTTTCATTGTGGTGTGTGTAAATCTATCTCTTTTTAAAATGAGATCATTTCTGAAAGCATCTCTGCTGTACATTTTGAATACTAAACAGGGAAACACACATGCAACTTATTTAAAAGAAAATTATTTCCAATTAATTTTGCTATGATGATCCAGCATATTTTGGCTCTGTTTTATTTTTCCTCTTGCACAGTAGAAGGGATATTTTTTAGGAAGATTAATAACTCATGGCGTAGAGAAACAAATTATAATCTCGCTGGGGGGAAATGAGCTGAACTAACCTCATCTCTATGCATGCAGTTGCCCTGGACCAGTAGATTGTGCTACTTTAAAAGGAAGACAGAACTTTGACTGTTATAACCAGCCCATAAAACTGGGAAAAAATCAAGTTTTTTGAGCAGCTGCAAACACAGATCCTGAAGAGACTCAATGAAGAAGCAAATGATTACACTGTGCTTTTCATGTTTTTACAGTGTTCACCTCAACTGTAATCCAGGGAAAACATCAATGCCGTACAAAAAGACTGTGATGGGGGGTGGGGGGTGTCCTTTTTAGGGAGCTCTTTTCTGGGAAGCAATACAGGGTTTGCTGCATATCATGACCCTCAATGGTGGCAAGTAACAAATTTGGTAATGGCAGCCGCTGTTCTGCACAAATGGCTTAGAAAAGCCTGGTGTGTATCATAAAGTGCCTTTCATAGAGAAGGATCTCCAAGCTGCACACCGTCTAGTGAGGTCAAAAGCCCTCCCACTGACACAAGGCCAGCTCAGGAGAGAATGAGCCTGCCAAATGGCATCTGAAAAATTAAATAAGATAATTAGCAGAAAAAAAAAGAAAGCTTGTTAGTCCCATATTGTGCCATGGAATAAATAACAGCTGTAAAGGGACAGTTGTTTATGCCCATTTACCTGAGTAGTACTGGGAGGTGGGACATTATCCAGTGGACCAGTTTCCTTTTCGGGCATAAGTGGAAACCTGGGCTGTGTCTCAGAAACCAGAAGGGGTTAAATATGTTAGTAATGAGAGATGTCATGTCACTCATGTCCAGTGAGTGACAGTACTCAGCTCTCAGGACCAGACTGGCAACTTTTCTCCTTCCAGTCACAAAATTTTGTGGTTTCAATAGGCAGACAGAATGCAACAATATGTGCTGGAATTTCTTCAGGACACCAGACATCCATTCTTCCCTCTCTGGCAATAGCAAGATGTGCAATGAAGTGGAAAAGATGAATCTTCATTTTCTAATGTTCACAATAATAGGCCTTTAGGAGGTCTGTGTGAGACCATGACTCCAAGAGAGAGGCACATATCCCTTAACTCCCTGCCACAAGGCTTTTCTACCATGAAGGGTGTGACTGCACCCCAACCTGTTTATGCAAGCTGTCTGCCGTGACAGAGCAAAACATTTCTGTTGCAATAACTGAAATGTCAAAATATTGAGGAAAATTGCTGGAAGTTTGGGGATCCTGCAGTCATTTCACTTATCTCACCCTGTAAAGGAGGTTTTTCAGAAAAAGAAAACAAACAAACGAACAAATAAACAAGAAAGACACACTAACACAGCAATATTTAGAGACAGACAGAACAACTCCAGTGAATGATTCAGGAAAACAAGGTTGGCTGGGCAACTGATGACAGTGTTGGGCTGTCATCCTTTCTGGCGCTGGCATGGAAAGTGATAATAAATAACAGAATAAAACAACTAGAGACAAGATGTAAAAAAGTCACTAAAGAAGGCTCCCTGTTCACCTTCTCCTCAAAAGTTGGTGAAGAAATCAACTGATGTACGGATGTGCAGATACCAGTATTGCTCAGGTTGCTTCAGTCCTCTGGTCTCTACACAAGCCCTTGCTGAGATGTCATGGTCCTGTTCTGCAGTGGAACATCCAAGGACCCCACCAAGTTCCCAGCGACTGGGAATTGTGGAAAGGATTAACGTGCATGCAGTGTAATCATCAGCAAGACTCCAGTGTTTCCAGCAGTGCACCTCAAACAGCACTGAGCAGGGACACAAGGACTCATGCCCTTTAAAGGGCTAAAATCTCCAGGAAGAAAAATACTGGATTTGCTGTTTTTAACCCACAACAATCTAAGCACTTGTGAAGAACCTGGAGTTTTGATACTTGTGAGGTAGAAATTGTGGAAATTAGCAATGAAATTGTGGAAATTAGAGGTTATTATTACCAAGCCTCTATTTAAGGGATAATGTTCTTGGCAGAGAAATATACAAGGCAATAAATTGCATTAGTAGGTGATTATATTCCCAAAGCAAAAACTGAAGTGATGGCTGAATAAGTAACCACAAACACCATTATAAAACAAGGGAAAGGATAAAAATATGACGCTGTGCCTTCTATAAATATTTCATACACACGGATTATTTTCATCCATTACTAGTGCATTTAAGAGTGATGGGTTTCATTGTTCTTAGCATTTCCATATTTACCTGAGTAGAACAGAGGAAGTCTAAAGGAATTCAATTCAGAGGTGGACCTTGGGCACCTGACCTGTCTGATATCCACTGGTAAGGACATACAGATAGTTTGTAGATCACATTCATGGGCAGGGAAACATTCTCAGCTTTTCCACAAGCGCAAGGTATAATAAAAAAATCAAGGGGAAAGGACAGAGGGGAGACCTCTGCCATTCACAACTTTCTTGTGAAGGGAAGAGGGGCAGGCACTAATCTCTTCTCTATGGTGATCAGTGACAGGATCCCAGGGAATGGCCTGAAGTTGTGTCAGGAGAGGTTTAGGTTGGATATTAGAAAAAGGTTCTTCCCTCAGGGGGTGGCTGGGCACTGAAACAGCTTCCCCTGGGAAGTGGTCACAGCACCAAATCTATCTGATAGAGTTTAAGAAGTGTTTGAATGATACTCTGAAGCACATGGTGTGACTCCTGGGAATGGTCCTGTGCAGAGCTAAGAGTTGGATTCAATGACCCTTGTGGGTGCCTTCCAACTCAGCATATTCTGTGATACTGTGACCATCTTCCCAGAAACATGTGGTCCAACCCTCTGTGGGCACTTGTAAAAATGATCCCTACCTGTAGGACTGAGCCCTAGGTCAGCCAGGGGTGTGGAGTGCAAACCCCTCCTCCCTATCCTTAGCTATTAGTTCTCAAAACCCCTCTCCTCCATCCCACTTATTCAGGGTTAATTTTATCCAAAAGAAAGCTGAAGCAAAGCAAACTAAGGAAATACAAGGGCTGTATCTTCATCTTTCCTGTACTTCATACTCTGCAGCTTGAGGCTCTGATGGCTCTTCAGCTATTCCAAGGCTGCTAACAAGTATTCCCTTCTTTTCCCCTCATTATGCTTGGCTGAAAAATGGTAACTGTTTCACCAGCCACGGGCCTTGCTGCTATTATTCCTGCCTCCATCACCTCACTATAAGCTTGCTTTATGTGTGTGGAGCATGCACTAACCCCAGGCTATACTTAGAGTTGCTTGGAAATGGGAGAAGGATGCAACATGCCATTGTTATGTGCAAACTCCCAGGAAAATTATTCTCCTACAATTTGCACTGGCTGCCAATAAGTTTCCATGAGGGAAGATGCAGTGAGGCTGATTTTGCCCTGTAAGTCGCTGCTTAGCTTGCAGTCTTTCTACCTGGCAGTCTGTCTACCTACTCAGTTTCCAGAAAGGGAGGGAGTGTTGGAGCCTCTGGATAGTCCAAGTTTCAAGTTCAGGAAGACAAAGCTCTCTGGCCAGCTTCTACAGGCAATAGAGGGAGATTGATTCCTCCAATGAACTAGTAAAAACCTATTTTCTGAAGCCAGGTACTTGAAATGAGGATCTATCCCTGTGTACAGAGTTTGAGTTCTCTACACTGGGATTACCCTCTGTGAACACACTTCCCATTCTGAAACAGTGATCCAGTCGAGAGCACAAAAATTCCCTGGCTCCACCTCTACCATTAACCTCTCTCTCCTCCTTTAACGAGTTTATGAGAATGCTCCAAAGTTGCTTCTGGTATCATTTCATGGATGCAAAAAGTGAGGGCAGAGGTGCTGGGGGTCTGGGAAATTTTACCTCAGCTGGCTTGTCTGAAGGATCTGAAAGATCTGCTGGAGGGAAACCTTCAGACACAACCTGTCAAGAAGATCCAGAGCTGGTCCCCTGATTAAGTGCCAGTTGCAACAGTGACTGCAAAAAATTCACTGCATTAGGTGATACGGTTACCTGCACCAAGTAAGGACAAGATTTGAAGGCCTAGACTTTCCTCTTCAAGGTCATGAGGCAGGATTTTCATGTTTGTGGTTTTTGTAGGTGATCTGAAATGTCTGTTAGAGTGCAATTTAGCCAGAATGCAATGAATTTTAAAGAGCTTAATTCTGCAGATTTCTATGGACTCTGCTTTAAACATTCTGGTATTTGTTTGAAATTTTCCAAGGTTGGGGTATCTACCACCTCTCTGGACAACCTGCTCAGTGCTTCATCCCCTTGTCATAAAAAAATTCTTCCTTTAATCTAGTCTAAATCTATCCTCTTTTACTTTAAAATTGTTACCCCTTGTCCTGTCACAGCTACCAAAAAACTTGTCCCCATCCTTCTCATAAGTCATTTTTAGGTATTGAAAGGCCACAATAAGGTCTCCCGGGAGGCTTCTCTTCATCAAGGTGAACAGCCCCAATCCTCTCATTCTGCCCTCATAGGAGAGGTGTCCAGCCCTTGAATTAATGGATGCACTGATCTGCACACCTTACCTCTGCAAATGTGCCCACCAAAAGCCTAATTTTTCATCTTCTATTTATCTGGTTGATTTCTTACTTGTCCAAGTGAAAAAGAAACAACTGTGTCCTTTTCTTAGCAGACCAGAAGACTTCTGTGTACCCAAGCTCCCCACAGTAACTGTTGCACAAGAACAGCAGGCTCTGCTGCTAGTTTGGGCTTTACAACTTCTAATAGTACCTCCAAAAACTCTACACCAAAGCAGCAGAGCTATTGCCCCAACAGTAAATTCAAACTTTACTATCTGTTCCTTTAGGAGCTTCTCAGAGAAGTCTGATTAATTTTCAATCATACTTTGCTAAACCAATAATCAATAAATTGGTCATTGGTTAACGAAGCCATGTGGTTTTACCTCTAACAGCTTAGGCACAATGTATATGATCCATTTTGCAGGCAGAGTGGTAACACTGGGGGGAAAAAACACACATTTGGATTGTTTTCAGGTCTTGCAGCTGCCTGCAAAGCCTTGGAGACAACAGCAGCAGTATTAAGTGAGCAACAGTATTAAGTGAGCAACAGTCTCACTACAAGGGCTGGAGTTGGACCCTTGTCAATAAGGATGTATAGTTACCTATGAATAGGTTTCCAGGCCTTAACATCTGAGTCAGATGTGCTTCTGTTACCTGAGAACTGAAGAGAAGCAAAGCCAAATCCAGAGTAAACATGCCTGAAGGAAGACCTACAGAAGTACCTGAAATCAATATAAGCCTTTAGAATGGTTTTTACATAATTTTTTTTATATTTCTTATTTTTCATAAGAGCCTATAAAAAAGAATATGCCCTTGTGAATAAGTCTAACTGAAGTCATTTTTGCCTGTCTCTTTTAATATCCAACACAAGGATAATTGTAACTTTTTTTCCAAAGCCTTTTTCTTTTTTTTCCACTCTCACTGGAATCCTCTCTCTACCTCCTCACAGTCCTACACATGTAAGACAAATACCAGCTGCATTGCCAGCTATGCTGCCAGGACTGTGTGCAAGAGCAAAAGGCTGGGGATTTCTAGCATGTGCCTTTGGTGTGTCAGACACTTCATGGAGTGCTGAAAATCCCCAGTGTGGGCTTTGAATTTGTGTATATTGGCCGTAAGCAAAGACATTTCTTCTGTACTGCTCCATGCTCACAGAGGCCTTGTGCCACTCACATCTCCACACAAGCTGACCAAACTGGCTTTCATGCATCTGCTGCATCAGGTTATATCTCTGCTGAAATACACCCCAGGGGGAAATAAATTAGTAGATATCACAGTTCTTTCTGTGCTTTTGTCCTAAGACCAGATACACTTGGGACACAGAATACACACAGAAGCTGAGTGGAAAACTGTTTAAAATATTAACCCTCCTACCATGGTAATGAAGTTTCTGTGTCTTTCTCCTCACTTCGCTCTTACATCTTCCACTTTGAAGAGCACACTGCTTTGCTATCAATGTACTAGGCAGTAACACACCTCCCAAATCAGCTGTTGCCAGCTGATGGTGCAGATAAAAGACCTAAAAAATACCCAGTATGTTAAATCATACTGAGAGGTGTTGGGAGAATTGCTGCAGACTATGTCCTGAGATTCAGGAAGGGAAAAACAACCACTACCACAAGTAACAGGTAAGGATTTCTATTTCTGCACCTTCAGTAGAGCAATTTGTAGCTGACAGGATCTGACAAGCATCCCACTAGAAAAAAAATTAGCTCCACAGATGAGCTTCAGACCCATGGGATCATCAAGGCAGGGGATGGCGAGAAGTGTGTGGGGGTGGAGGGCCAGCAGGAAGTTCTCTGCTCATTGAAGTGCAGTCAGATGCAATAAATATCAGCAACTGTGCATTGACAAACCATCCTGCCAAGCTCTGCAGCTAAGACAAAACAGGAGTAAAGTATGTTTTTCATTCAGCATATTCTTAATTTCTGCAAGAGCACTGTGGACTGTTCAGTTCCACCGCTGATATATTCTGAGCATGCAGCAGTGCTACCAGATCCTTCCATCAATGCAAACTGAGACCTGGTGTAAAATTGAGACCCTGATCTCCCTCTAGCAGGTGGAAAAACGTCTTTCTCAAATCAAGAAGATCCTGACTCAGTTCTGGGCAGGAAACTTCCTATAATTTCCCCAAAATCGTTTTCTTCTCTGCCTGCTCCTGTGGGAACCAAAGCTTAGGAGGGTGAGGTGCTAACAGCTAGGAAGGCTAGGAAGATAGTCATTCAACAGGAAGGAAGGCAAAACACAAATGATAATTGGGAAACTATGGTGGCTAAATGCTAAGAGAAGCCCCCCAACATGATTTATTGATGTCTTATGCAAGGATCACAAAACTATCCATAAGACTACAAAACTATCCCCAATGCTGAAGGAGCTGCCTATACCATCTTGGACCACAGCAGAGACACATCTCCTCAAGCATGCCTCTGGATTCAGGCATGTTCAGGTTGGCTTTCCCCACTCCATACTCTGTAGTAAATTGGAGCTACCAAAAAAATCTAAAGTGCATGGTACATAACAAACTTCTCTAAGATACCCAATCTTCTGACAAACTCCCTTGCCAAGACCTAAGTGAAAGACTAACAGGGCTGAAGTCCCAGTTTAAGAGATGGCACAGCGTACTTAAGCAAACTGTTCGGTGAACTTCTTTGCAAATTAAAAGGGCCAGTAGCCCAGATTCAGCTATAAAATAAAGCCAGTAGGTTGTGCCACTGTCTGGTTGTAAAGTGATATCTTCTCCCTTGCCGGGCTTTGGGGTCTGCAAGGCAAAAGGGAAGTTACATGGCAGAAGAAGCCTTCCACATTGAATTCAGCAGCAGTTCTTCAGAGGTAGAGCATTTGTGGGATGAGCTCTCCTTGAGGAGACACAGAGATAAGAAACCAAGCACAAAGTACAGGAGAAACAGAATCTGATCTTCACAGAAAATCCTGTTATATGATGCTGTTGACAATGACCTAAGAGAACAAGCTGACCTTCTGGGTAGCCTAAGTCAGTACCCAAGCTCAATCCTTTAGTCACTACTACTACTCACTCAGTCACTATCAAACCTCAATACATCCAATTCAACAGCTAACCACTAAAACATTGTATAGCACATCCCAAGTCAAATACCCTCAAGATACTGCAGAGAAGGACTACAGCAAAGAACAAGTATGTTTGCTAATTCCAGTGTCCTAGGCTGTAGGGGAACCCACTTTCCTCCTATGCCCTCCCATTCTGGCTGCATAGCCCACATGAACTCTGTCTTTCAGGACAGAAGCTGGTGGAAAGGTGTCCTTGTTCTGCCTCCTTGGGAGTCATGGTAGGAAATAAAATACAAAACATTACAGCAAATATTACAGCAGAGAAGGAAGGATACAAATGAGCATAAGCCAAATAGGGGGTAAGGAGTGGCAAGAAAATGCACAGAAAAATCTTTCTGTCCTTCAGATACAAGGAAGAATTTAAATGCTCCTCTATGGAAAGATTTACATAGATGCCTTCAAGGCAGATATGGAAATATCGACTCAGAGGTGTGTTACCTCTTTTCCAGTGGTGCCTTAAGAGACAGTGGATGTGTAAGATAGGAGCTGGCTCAGCTGCCTACAGTAGGACATTAATGGTTTTGCAACACAGTAAAACACACGCGGAGCTGAAATAAGTTGGAAGACAGAAATCAAGTTTGGAATTGGAAAACAAAAGGGCCTCTGTAACTGGCAGGAAGAAGGGCATATTAAGCTCAGCCAGGAGTTTGGAAGCACCACGAGAGAGCCCATGCCTGAAACAGGCGGCTTTGCTGGTGAAATTCCCCCAGTTGTGAGTCTACCTGCCGACTCCGCAAACGCATTAATAAAAGCAGACTGAGACAATTTAATAAGCTCACTCCTGCTACCAATTCCTTTTCCTCCATTAAAAGAAATAACCCATCCCTCTGGTTCCAGTCTGCTAACCATCTGGCATAAAGCCCAAGTGGGGCTCGCCTCTTCAGCCCTGAAAGGCAAGAGGTGAAATCCAGTCCTTGCTTAATACCAACAGTGCAAAGCCAATTTAAAAGTCTTTAAAAATCTATCTTTGATCGAAAGAAAGATGTTGTTTAATTGAAAAGTCTCCTTTTCTGGAACAGATGGATTTTCCTCAAGCTGCAGGCACTTCAAAAGGATTCCCAGTAATGTCAGAGCTTCTTAGGTTTAAACTGTCAGCATCGGAAGGGCTGCTACAGGCTTTCGTCTCCTGCGGGTTCCTAAAGACCTCTAGTGTATAAAGATCCATTTAAAATAATATAAATGCTTTAAAAATACAGTAGGGAGGGAAAACACTAAGAAAAAAAATCCATTGAAATATAAAGTTATCATGCTTTCTGTTAGGGACTGATTTCCACAGTAATTTGGTATTTTTCTATTATTAATACTTTTGCTTCTTGTTGCTTAATTTGCATAACATGTAAACAGTAACGAGGTACCCATTGCTGTAGACACACAAAACCATGTTTTGGAATTGCTGCTTTACTTCAAATGCAATGCATTTAAATGAAGATGGAAAATGCACTTAGGCAGGCATTATTATTCAATAAAGTGTGCCCTGTCATGTCTCATCATGGTTGACTAAAACTTTGTAACTCTGGCATAGCTGGCATAAAAATAGGGATATGCCAGTATCTGGATGGAGACATAACATTTTCCTCTAGGAAGAGCAGACAGCAGCTTAACTAAATCTATGTCATACCCAGACCCCACTGAGCCCTCAAAATAAGATAGGTAGATTTTTTAAATTTCAGAACTGCCCCTCTGCACCTTAACTTTCATGAGCCATATGAGGATTTACCCTTTCTGCATAGAGAGCTTTAAATTCCTGGCACATGCTGTCTTTATACGTCAGCAAAAAGCATAGGCAATTTGATTTAAAGACAATTAAAAATAGTTCCTCTACACAGACAATGCCAAGGTCTCAAATCCATAGGTTGTTCAGGTTTAAGGACAAAAGATTTGAGACCATTTCACTGTTGGACTGGGCAGAGCTGTGCTCTGGAGTTTGCCAAGCATCAAGCAGGCTCAGTCCCCCATCACTCTGCCTGGACTCACACAGACCATACTCAGCTGACCCGGATTCTACGACATCTCTGTGCCTTGATTTTCCTGTACATGGGCCCCAAGAGTCTTTCCACTCAGCTGTTCATGTAAACTTTAGAACTTTCCCTCCCTGGACTTACATCTTTAGGATAAGGTCCTCTGTGAACCTCATCCTGATGTTTCTTTAGGTTTAACTTCCTCACTTGCACAAGAACTACCACAGTACCGCTTCAAGAGGTATTTAAGAGAGCAAACAGGGATTCTCAGAGTCTGTGGGAATGGAAGTGAGACACTGCAAAGCAAGTGACAGGAAAGTCTTCTAAACCATATGCACATAGTTAATAACAACTGATTTTTGGGTTCCCCATGCATCAGGATCCTTAAGGAATTTTCTGTCATGTCACATCATATTAGTCATAGTCATACCAGTGTATTCCCTTCACAGCAACTGGGGTGACTGGTTTTCTGAATACTCATGTTTGCTATCTGTAAATTTGGGAGTGATGGACAAGGGGTTAGATTAGGACAATTAAAAGCTGACTTTGTTACCAATTGCATATATTGCTATTGTTCTCCTATGCTATCTCTGGTATAATTCTGTTAAGTTCTGGAGTTACAAGAGGGACAAATTTGGCTCAATGTGTTTAAATATTTTTTTGTATTCGATACTCGTGGCTGTATTTATATCCAAAGCAATATGTCTCTTATTACAAACATAAGTCTTTGAAATGGCATAAGCACTGAATGCATAGGACATTTAGCCCATAAAAATAACGAAGGTCTGATTCAGTCTTTATTGAAATCATCTACAAAACTCCCATAATTTCTAATGGAAACAGAATCAGGCCCCAGCTTTTCTGCCCTTTAGAGGGGAGAGTTGCATTAAGAGTTAGTGGTAATATCCCCATATTGATGAGTCACTCACTTTGCAGTACATAACATTTTATGAAGTAGAGAATCACTTTCCCTAAGCAATTACAATTTTGAGACAGGATCTCGGGCACTGGCAAGTTCCTTTGTTTCATAGCCCACTCTCATGTGGTGCTACAGCCATTCTTAACATGACTGCCTGGTTATTTGATAGGGTAAATAATTTGTAAAATGTAGTTTCTGTGATAAGAAGAGATCCCAGCTGGGCATTAAAGTGTGGGTTAAAATTCCAATGAATGATACTTTCCCTTAAACGTCTCACCTCATTTCTTCAGCTTCTCCATTTAGGGGCCTTGTAAGAACAAGAACATCCACCTCTGAATCGTATCAGCCCCACTGAAAGGAGTTCCTTTTAGCCCTTGTTCAGTATTGTGAACAACAACAGCTTATCATATATTTAATAACACAAGGAAATGCAACTACTGCAGAAATCTTGAAAAACTTACACGTTACCTCAGCACTGGCAGAAATACAGACATTCCTTCTGCTAGGGGGAATTTCTTTCTTTTGGGGGAAATCACTGACCACTAGCAAAATCCTCACATCTCTCCAGCAAGACTGCTAAGAGCTACTGTGACACAGGAACAATGAGCTGTACTAAGAGCATTGCAACAACTGAAACGTATGGCTCCAACAGAAGGAAAAGTATGTCTTGACATCAATAGCTTAACTTTGGTCAGTGAAATAGGAAGATTTAGTTATTTGGGATAAAGGCTCCAAGCCACACCTCTGTATTAAGAAAGAGAAAAGATGCAAAAATGGACAGGCCATCTTACGGCGCTTGATAAGGCTGGTCCTGGGAGGTGTTGTGCTCTTTTCCACTCAAGGAACATTTGGCAGTACTTAAGCAAAGCATTACCTTGGCCACTCGCTCTCTCTAGTGGCCACTGTGGAGAATAACTTAAGCCGTCGGCAACATGTGCAACGCTTCCAATGTCTCTAAATGAGAAACACTTCCAGAAAAGAAAGGTAAACTCCAGGCTTTAAGCAGCACTTGGTCTGCCATTCAAACCTTTGTTATCTCGCCATCACTCTGGGAAGGATGTAGGAAGCAGGGCTGAAGCATCTGATTTTCTTCTAACAAACCTCCTTGAACTGCTCACTGAACTACCTGCTTTGTTTTTTGACATAGTCAAAGTGTCCTTGAGACACACTGCTAATGCACAGAGACTTTTGGTGAGGGAGAGGTATGACTCCAACAGTGAGGATCCCAGGGCTGGTTAGCTTTTATGTGGTATGCTATGACTAAAGTCCAAGAGTAGAAAAACTACGCCCTTAGAAATTAAAATATCTGCAAAAACATCCTTTTTTTGTTTTTTTGAAAGTTAAATGCAATGATTATAACCCAACACAGTCTTATCAGCCAGACTTTCTGATCCAAAGTATCTGCTCCCCCTTCCACTATAGCTTCTGCTCTAACAAACTTCAGCTTGCCCAGCAGCACTGTAAATCCACTTTTAACATTTCCCAAGGAAGGGCTGTGGACCTTTGAATTATGTTCCACCAGAACTGGAGAAGACTTTAAAATGCAAAGAAGAAATAAAAGTTATAGATTAGAGTCTAAAACACGTGGGAAATAGATGTATATTAAATGATTTACTGCATAACAGTAAAGGAAGAGACAGCGCCGTGGCTTTGGTTTTAAATAGAATACTTTCATTCCATGTAATTTTCTTAACCCAGAGATTGAAGGTACAAGGCACTACCTCAGTCTATTGTTTAAAGACATTTATAACTCTATAATAGTATTTTGTGAAAATTACTGCTCAGGCTTAGCATTTCTGATTATAGAATAGACAATATAGTGATGTCATGAATGCAAAGTTAGTAAATTATAATCTGTCATTTGGCTTTAAATAAGTGTATTTCTTCAGACAATAGGTATGATGAATACAAGCGCAAATGAACCATGAATCTCTTCAATTACTCTTATTTAGATTAATTTTCCTGTGAGTTTTCATTTAACTCCTATCACAATCTCTTTACCATAAATCAAAGGCAGCCCTGTCTTGTGGCAACATGTCTACTTAATACAATGAAGAAACACCTACAGTCATTAAAAATAGCACACCCATGATCCAAGGTTCTTTTATAGCAGTGGAGTCTTGTATTTGAGGCTGTATTCTGGTGTTTGCAATATTGTCCCTCCTTCTCTACCATCAGGCTACTACCATCAACCACAACAATTACACAGAAGCTGCATTAAAAGTCTTTTACCTTTAACACTAAACCCAGGTAACCTGGGGTGAATAAGGATGTAATTCTCTCTGTGCTAGAACCTCAGCTCATCTCCCCACCACCATTCCTCTCTTGCCCTGGCAGCATGGAAATGAGCTGGTATTATCAAAACAGCCCGTGTTGCCTCTTGGAATCAAGTCTAAGGCCTCAGAGATTCCAGATCCAAATTTTCAGTTCAGGCAGATCCTCAGGGCTGCAACGTGGGCTCTTAATTGCATAAGTATTAATAAAGATGCTTAGCTTTTTAGCTGTCCCACTCAAGTCCACAGCAACCTTGAATATGGCATGCAGTTGGTCCAAAGTTTCCCAGCCAGAATCTCTGTGCTCCATCTGGCTCATGCTGTCTTTTGAGTTGCAAAGAGCACATCTGCAGCAGGATTCCCATGCTGTTCATGACACCCTGAAACCCTACTTCTGGATGTCATGGTCTCAACTGAGTTCATGACCCCTTGTGAGAGTAAGTAAATGCATCCTATCTCTCCGAGAGGCTCCAAAAGACTCCTGTCATGCCCTCTCTTGGGGACCACTGATTTAAGGCCCCACACAAAGCCCCAGGGTCGTGGAGTGCAAAACTGTGCCACAGTTCCTTTATGTTGCTTCTCCCTCACCTGTTTACCTCCTAGGACCGTATCAGGTTTTAATCTTCTGTTTTCCTAACCTTTGTGACACGCAGTTGATCAACTTCAGCCCACTTCCCAAGGTGATCCTGTTCATCCATGGAGCCTCCTGCGCCTCTCTCCTGACACTCTCCTATTGTAACTGAGCAGAATAGGCAGAAGGCAAGGAGATAATCAGGCAGCCGATGTGGTCTGAATACAAGTCTCGTTATCTCTTTATGCATTCTCTCCTCAAATTGTATGACCTGCATTTCAGGCACCCTTGGGCTTGGGATTTACATTTTTAATATCAGGGGCTTGTGACGCCGTCCTCTTGTTGGTTAATTGGTATCAGAGAGCAAGTGTTTTCCCTTCCACTGAAATAAATCTCCCCTAAAGCTGCAATTGCTCATTCTTTTGTTCCATCCTCATTTGAAATGGGTTCTGCAAAGCCTCCACACTATGCTAAATAATCTTCAACTCTCACTTTTTAAAATCTGTTGGTTTATGCCTTAATGGCTTTGATGGGCTTTGCTATTCAGTCTTGTTACTTAAACCACTTTCCCCATATTCCTAAACTCTGTGTTTTCATTCATCCTTACCACAGTGGACTCTTTGAAGCTGAAAGGATTTATTTATTATCCAGAATACTTTTCCCCCCTGATTTTGGAAACATGCCTCTTTAAAAGACAACGTGACACAGTTCAGGGTGTTTTCTTGGTCTAGAATACTGAGTCTAAAACAAATGCATTTTGTATTCTGATTTGCTGAAAAATCCATCTGTACCTCTCAGGGAGTAATTTTTCCAGTGGATCTGTGTCAGCTCCAAACAATAGAAATGCTGCACTCATCATCACTTTAATGTGATCTGAAATAGCATTCTGTCTGAATTCAGTAGTTAGTGGTGTTAATAAAAGCTAATCAGTAGCAATGGTGAATTTCTGGAAGATTACTGCACATGAGCTGTAATTCTCTGTCTTCAATATGCATTGCAATTTTAAATTAAACTAATTTGGACACACATAGGAAATGTCAGTCTGGGTAACACTGTGTAAACAGACTGAAGTATCACAGAGGAGGATCAGGAACAAATAAAATCGTCTGTGTGACTTTGTTCCTAAATCAATGTTGACACTTTTGCTGCTCCTACACTGATAATGTAACTTTCAGCTCTTTCCTCATGTGCTGTCCTTATTGTGCAACCACAGAAATACTGAAAAGTGTAATCAGCATTTTGTCAGACATTTATTTTAATATTGTTCTCCAAATATTTGAAAGTATCTAAAAACAAGGGCAGAATTTCCGAAGCTCATCTATCAGTCGGAGGCAACCCACACACAGCTTCTTTGAAAACTGGAAAGATGTCCATGTACTTGAAACATTGCCAGTTGCTTCCGGGCCAGACAGCTGATATGCCCAGATTCCTCCATTCTCTGTGTGGGGCGGGAAATTAATCAGAAACCGAAGTTGGTTTATTTTCTCTTATATTTTATACTGATTCTAGAAAGAAGCGGTGTCACCAAAATAGAGTTTTTCTAATGACTGAGACTATGTTTCAGCCCCGAAAGACACAGACCTTGAGCCAACCTGAAGCCAGAGGTGTCACTTCATCTGGCTTCTATGAGTTCTATAAGAACTGAATCCACACTGAATCCAAATTTCTGGGCTGATATGTAATAGCATTTGCCTAATTAAGGCCCACCTGGAGGCTTATTATATAGCAAGATACAGTGGGCTTTTACTTCTTCAAGGCAGTTAGCCATGGACCCAGGCTTGGCTGGAGACCTCTGCGTCCTGTGATTGAAGGAGGATGTGAAGGTATTTTGTGCCACAGGGACTGGTTTTGCATTGCAAACTGGCCCCTGCAGAGCTCTAACTTTCCCTGCAGCCATGGTCTCTCACTTGCAGCCCTGACACGCTCCAAGCTGCAGGCTGAAATACCAGTTTTAAGGGTGTAGTCAGACACAGAGGCAGGAACCAAGGTTTGTATCTGCACTGGGTGGCCTGGAGTTAACCCGCCTAACTACATGAAGGTCATCTTCCTAGTTTTCAGTGAAGAATAATACCACCTCTTAGTATCTCACAACAGGAGGGGCACTTCCAGGTTTGGTTGATGCTTGCAAAGTGCTCTTGAGGTTTTAAAGAATTTTAAGTCGTATTTTGTAAAGTTGTGTGCAGAACAGCACAAGCCACTCCCTACCAGGTATGCTGGCCAAGATTGATTTCTCCAGCATCAGATTTCCAAGTGATACAGTTACCTGCTCATAGTGTGGCTTAGGTTTCAGCAGGGAAGAATTTTGAGGCATTCTGCACTGAGAAAAATGGGAAAATTTAAATTCTGTGGCAGAAAATCTTCCAGCAGTCCTTTCAGATGAGAAACAGGTTTCTGCACTACTGGATAGGCTGGGGAAGAGCAGTCACCAAGATTCTTGTCTCCTGTCACAGTAAAATGCTCTACAGGGATATTTTTTGCTCTGCAAAATACACCATGGATTAGATGTTTCTGATGGCCACAGTTTCCCTTGCTTTAGGAGAATTGCAAACAAACATCAAAGGGATCTGGTGAGCTGTCTCCATATTCCAGTATCCCAACCAGTATCCATTAGGATTGAGCCTGCTATTGAGCGAGTCTTGGACATCAGACACTCTCAAGACACTGAGCATCAGCTCGGCTCTGGTAATCACCCACGCACAGACCAGAGTCCAAGGAAGGACTTCAACTTATCTGAATTATAATTACTTTCAACAACAGAAATCAGCTATGCTCAAGGAATAATACTATCAGCTCAGGGACTAAGTGCTTGTACATGCATATTTACCACAGGTCAGACAACATGATTAAATGTATTATTCCCAGTCCTGGTTGACACCCTTTGTCTGGATTTAATTATTTTAGATGTGGGATTTACTTCATAAACTCACAAAAGTAAATCTACGCACACCTTTAATGCTGACATATTTATAGATGATCAATCATTTAACTGCTACTGCTTTCATATAATCTGTTCTCATCACAGAAGACCTACCTCAGTCACTGCTCACCCTTCTACTTCTAGAAGAGCAGGCAGGTCATGCAACAGTTAAGCTGTACTCTGAACAAGTCAGGCTAAATAAACCAACAACAATTCCTGGTATAAATAACCCAAGTTAAAAGGGCAAGGCTTGTTCACAGTCACTTAACTGACCTGTGAAGACTAAACCTAAGTGGGCTTGTTTGGACTTATAGCGGGCAGTGACCACACATACAGCTCAGGCAGCAGATGGGAAGGAAGGGAAAGGAATTAGATTCCACAGGTGTGTCAAATTGATGGGAAGTTGAGAGGGGAGACTCTTTCAGACACCATAACTACCTACCTTGCAAAGGAACCCCTGGGGTAGCACGTTTCTTAACTGAGAGCAGCAGTGGCTCTACCTGGAATCTACACAGGTCACACTCCTGACTCCACAACTCCTGCAGCCACCTCCCTGCAGTGTTTAAAGGCCAGGTATGGGGAGCAGAGAGCTGTCTTCTGGCTGTGCTATTTCAGCTGCTGACTCTGTTTTGCCTTGCACACCTCTTCTGCTCTGGCAGTATCAGCCCAGAATTTGATTCAGGAAGTCTGAGCCCAGAAACAAAACAAGCCTATACAGCCTAAGAAAGACATCTCTCTCCCTTTGCTCACTGATTAGTACTTTTTAGCTGCTTCTACTCCCCCTTAAAACTTTCAACTCAATAACTGGAGAACATAACTCTTCTCGTTAGCAATAACAGTCATGTGAAAAAGAAAAAAAAAAACAAATGGTCTCACTAATTACAGGCATTGTGTTCGTAGTCCATTTGCTCTTGATCACCACTTCTTTCAAGTTACTCCTTGTATTGCTGCTTCATCTTCCTCAGAGAGTAGGACAGCAGCACAAGGTGGGGGAGGAACCTCTTAATGCACAGCTACTTCTTTTTTTTTTTTTTTTTATAAACCTAGTGAGGCCTTGTCAATTTTCTCACAGAGGATAATTAGGTATGATGAGGGATAATCCTGGAAGTCCAGAGACAGCAATCCTGTGTAGTGCTGCTCTTTACAGGCACAGTATACCCTAAAACAGGTGAGCCAGCAGTACTTTTCCTAGTGATATAGTTGTAAGGTGACTTGATTTTCCATGGAGCTTCCTCTATTCCAAAACTAAAAGCAAAGAAACCAATAAGCTAAATCTAACAATCCCTTAAAATGGCATTATTTCCCTGGTCGTCTAAAGGAGTGAATGAAGGCAAGATAACTCTGTGCTTAAGAAATGAAGTTAGAATAAGAGATGAGCTCAGCAGCCCAAACTGGGGAAAAAAAAAAAAAAAAAGAAAGAAAACCAATTCCAAACTGCTTTCTGTTCATCTTGTTTGCAACCAGACAAACCTCATTAGAGTTGGATTTCTGCGGAGCATCATAGTGACATTCAGTGGACCACTTGCAAAGTATGCATTTCCTTCAAGTGTCCAGACCAAACTATCTGGACCTGGAGCTGGGGCCAGCTGTTTGTTAGAAAGCCAAGCTCCAGGCTAAACAAGCTCCCAAGCTTCCACACTTGCTCCAATTTGCCAATTAAACATACAAAACAAATAATGGAGAAAGGGAAGAAGAAGGGGGGGAGTGAACACACTGTTGCTTTGCCAGAAAACGTCAAAATAAGCCAGAGATAGGAGCCAGTAGAGCTACTTACACCACATTAGAACATGCAGAGCACTGCCTGCCTCCTGATCCTGGCAGTAATTTGTCATTGTACTGAAGCCCCATTGTGTTTGTTTCCTTTAAGAGAGCCAGAAGCCTCCTATGCCTTCCCCCATCTCAGGGAACGTGGTGGGGCTGCCTATCAGGACACTTCAAGGGAAGGCCAATGTCTTCACCTTGGAAAGCCAGCAGTTTGTCTGAGTGGAAACCTGATGGACACAGCCTAATGTGAAACAGTCTGTCCCAGCAAAGGGCTGAACTACTAATCCTCTCTGGTACTGACTCCAAGCAGCAAATGCTTCTGCTGTGGAAGCACAGCAAGGTGCAGCTCTCAGCCAACTCAGCAAGCAGCAAGCACTGCAAAGGATGCCTTGGGATGCCTCTCCAAGTTTTGGGACCTGCAGGTAGCTACACACAAGGCAGGCTGAAGATAGGCTTTTGTAAGACCTTCTATATTAGACTCATCTTGGCCTCCAAATTTTTTTGTGCACCAAGAACACAGCCACTGGATACCACTTTAAAAAGAACAACACTGAATTCCTCTCATTTTGTCCATCTCTCTGGCACTCTGTGGGATGTTTCTGGCTGTGAACTGGGACTTAGACACGGTGGGTGTTCAAGCATCCCCACAATGATAGCTCAGGTCTCTGCGCAAGCGAATCTAACCTGGAGGAGAAGCCAGCTCAGTATCTCAGCTAGAGCTGGCCTGAAAAAACATTACCCTCACAAACTCTCAGTCCCTTCTCCAGCTTCTAAAACATAACCTGTCTGTCTTGAGACAAGACCCCAGAAATGTGTGGGCTATATCTCCACACTATGACAAATTCCCTATGCCTTTACATGCAGAACTCAACTCTATCTGCAGCCTCGTTCTTCCTTTTCTAAATTCTCTCCCTTTTCAAGTATCCAAGCCTGAGGGTAAGGCTCCACAGTAGCTTGATCCCATCTTCATCTCTGTAATACAAGTCACATAATCCAGTCTCCTTCTTTTGACTGTGTTTGATGGTCGTACGTGTGGACCAGTTTAAGGAGCCAGCACAGCTGAAAATAACTCCCACCAAACAGAGAAAACAGAAGTGATTAAGTTGCAGACAGATCAGTCTCCTGCATAGATTCACCGTTCATAAATTGAAAAGGAGGGAAACATCATTGTGTCTGTGGAAGCGGATGAGATGCATCACAGAGTTCTGAGGGAATTGACTGATGTAGTTGCTAAGCCACTCTCCATGATATATGAAAAGTTGTGGCAGTCAGGTGAAGTCCCAAGAGACTGAAAAAGGGGAAACACTGTACACAGATTTTAAAATTATAGAACTGGGAACTACCTACAAGAAAGATAAAGAGGGTTTTTTTACAAGTGCATGGAGTGACAGAACAAGGGGGAACATCTTAAAACTAAGAGTGGATTTAAATTAGATATAAGGAAAAAATTCTTTACTGCAAGGGTGGTGAGGCACTGGAACAGTTTGCTCACAGAAGTTACGGGTGCCCCATGCCTGGAAGTGTTCAAGGATAGGCTGGATGGAGCTATGAGCAATCTGGTCTTGTGGGAGTTGTCCTAGTACATAGCAGTGTGGTTGGGACTAGATGATTTTTAAGGTCCCTTCCAACCCAGGCCATTTTATGATTCCATGAATCTTTCCATGGGAAAGATGCAAGAAAGCAGTAAGGACATAGCCCAGTAGAACAGTCCCTGCAGGCAGTGGCCAGGTGAGAAGTGAACCTGATACTTGCTAAGCTGGGGAAGTAAAACTCTGTCAGATGTTGGGCTGGAGCTTAACTAGGTAAGAAAATGGACAGAAAGCAAAGGAGAGTCCAAGGGTGAATCCAGCAAGCTGTGTGCACCTAATGCCAGCTCTGAGCTTTGCATTACACTGCAGCTCTGCAGTACAGGCATACATATTCATTGACCTCAGAGACAACAAGAAAAACCATCATTGGTGACTCTGGTTCTTCTGTAATTTCCCTCTCTATTTCCAAATGTGCCCTGTGAAAGCACTCCAGAGTCTTTCTCTGTATGAATTAGAAATTGTACATACTTTGCTTCAGTCATACATTTTTTTAATTATCGGGTGCCCATCTTCTTCTTAGAAAGCTTCTGATTGTCCTTAAAGTACAGTTCATATCCATTATTTACTACAAGAAAAGCAGCAATCCTTACAAAAGGCAGGTTATTCCAATCCACCATCCTGTTCTAGAATATAGCAATGTCATTGGTAATCTGACCTGTTGTTGAATAGGCAAATAAGTTTGTTTTGTACTCTAAAAGGGAAATCAGATAATTGCTCTGGCAAGATTGTACATTTTTTTATTGTTTATAACAAGGTTATTGCAAAACCTTCAGCAAAAATATATTTAAAAAACAAATGTTTCCAGACACATTTGAGCCTATCCTCTTGCCACCAGCACTCTCTTTTTTCCCACGCCAAAATCTCAGTTTTACTTTATCCTTGACTGCAAAACCAGGATAAAAAGTGAAACTTGACATGAATTGGGGGAGCAATTTTTAAGTAAGGATGAAACAAATCTTAAATGCATTTTGGTCACTTTTAAATATTTAAAGACTGATACCACAAAATAAAAGTTTAGTGTTTCAGATACTTTTATGTACTGGTCTAATCAAAACCAGCTTTATAATAAAATACAGTTTTGCAAGTCATCCCCCTTCCATAATAAGAACTATCCCCTTAAACTACTGCTAAAAGGTCATTTGGCCTGCAGGGTCTTGCCCCCTTCTCTAGTATGCTGCCTTTAGCAGAATGGGAATGACCCAGCAGCCCATAAACCTCTAAGCCCTTGAAATACCAGAGGCACCCAAGTCAAAGAGTAAGGAAAGCCATTAATTTGGCATTCATTTCCCTTTTTAGATGCTTGGTGTAAGCTGTTTCTGGACCTGGATCCTGCAAATGCTCAAACACAGGTTTAGCTTTACACACTTCATGGGGTTCCATTTACTTGAACAACTGCAAACACTGGGAGGCCCGAGGACTTACAGACTGGAACTTGGGCTCCACTATGTCTTTAGAAAGGATCTAATCTATCTGGAAAGCCCATTTGCATTGGGGGAGTGGGGGGTGAGATTGGGGTGTTGGGGTTGTTAACTTATTAACAGTTACATTACACCGTGATTAGTCCACTGAAAGAAAACAGCAGGAAGGGAAAAAAAATAGCTCCTACTTCCTCTCCACTCCCAAGTTAGTTTATTATGTGTATTTGATGGCCCTTCATGAAGAGGCAGTAAGACCCTGAACCTGCAATGACCCCTGTTTCCACACAGAACATATGGACTTCAGTGCAGAGGTTTGCCTGGACAGGGCTTATTGTCAACTGAGATTCAAACATCGCTGAGCAAGCAGAAAAACTAAAGCATATTTTAATGTACTCCTTAAAAAAAATAAGTCCAGCAGATTTTTCCTATTCCATGAGATACTTCCTATCCTGTTGTTTTACCACTGAACACATCCCTGTAGGTGTCAGATGCTCAGCAGGGTCCGCACTATTTATGTGTAAGGCACCATTCCACAGCACCTTGAGCTGTGTTATTCAGCACCTTCAACTCTTTCTGAACTCTGCTTGATCTGAGGGCACTCAGCCCTTCTCCGGATGGGACACAAAACTAGTTTACTTTGATCTTAAGTGCTTGAATTGTTTGTGATTAAATCTAATTTCATTAAACTCTCAAATATATCCATTCCACTAATATTTGCAACTTCACTGAAAACAATACATGTACAAATCACTAGCATCAAACATAGTGAAGATGAAGTTAATTTACAGAATCTGGCCTTTAAAATACAGGGATTTCACAACAAATCTGTTGCTATAGCAACAGAGTAAGCTTATGTGAACTTCAGGCATTCATATTCATAGAAACTCCTGAAGCAAGACTGACTGTTGGCCATAACATCCCTACTCTTGCCAAGTTTCAAATAGTGCATGAATTATGCCAAAAATAAATGGGTGTGACTAATACAAGCACATAGAACACCGAGGGAAAAAGAAACACCCAAGCTCTTGCCTCCAAGGGAACATTTGCTGATAGAAAAGATGGGCATTTGGAGAGCATGCCTTTTCCTTCCCTCTATCTTTTTGCTTTACTTGCACATCGTAAAAGCCCCACATGCACATTTGCCTCCCACAAATTGTATGACTGCTAATAATCGCACATCTTTGCAATCTAGTGAACAAACCTTTTTTTAAAGACTTGCTCCCTTTGTACTCGCTGGAGCACGTGTGTTCCGGGGGAGGAAAGTCAATCTGTTTTAACTCATACCTTTCTCTGACACAGACCTGCAAGCAATTCTTTTTGCAGCCTCTGAAAAAAAGCATGTCCAGCCCTAGCCCGTGACAAGCTCTGTGACATTAAATCCATCTCTCTCACATCCTCTCCTGCCCATCTCATCTCTGCACCCCAGTCCAGCCTGCCCACTCTCATTTACCAAGGTCAGATTTCTTCAAGGGCCAGACTGCATTTAATGTACTGTATCCAGATCCAGAAACTTCCTGCTAATTACTGTGGTCACACTTCCTCATCCAACAAGCATCAGACTGCACAGCAGTCTCTCAAGTGGAATAGGTCACCTGGCTATCTGCTGCAGGTCATTCAGTTGGCAGGTTTTTCTTGATGAAAGATAGTTGTGCAAGGTAGCTGTCCCAACACGAACAGCAATCTAGACTAATTACCTGTGATACACCCACTCTGACTCATGAGGCAGAGCAGAAGGGAGGGAGGCAGGGAGGGAGAGAGGGAGGGAGGGAGGGAGGGAGAGGAAGGAGATGAAGAGAAAAAGTGAGAGTAAGCACAGTAAGTCCTTAACTCATCTAAGGAATAGATGAAAGTTTCACACTTTTCCCTATGGGATAGAAAGGTTCTGCAAATTTTGGATTCCAAGAATTTATTGAAATCAAGATGCAACCTCTCTTTTCCTGCCTGCCTCAGCTCTTCATCCTAGGCTGTGCAGCAGTTTCATTTCCCATTGCAATTCAACCAAAATCAAAGTTCCTTCTCATAACTTCTTTTGGGTCTGATGGACTCTGTAAAGGCTGAACAACACATTCAAAACAACAGGAAGCCAGTACAAGCATGTCTCTGGCTGTCACTTCACATTCCCAGAGATGACTTTAGAGTCACTCTGCACAAACTCTGATTTTTTTTCTTAATGATGGAATCCACTCACTTGTTGAGAAAAGGATGTGAAGACATGGAAGGGCTCAGGAAACCAAGGTAGACCACCATGGAGCAGAGGCTGTGCAGTAGGAAAACATAAAGCCCTGTAAAACTGCTCTTAAAATTCAGTATGGGGATACAGAATAAGGATTTCTTCTTTGCATGCATCGCCTCAACATTCAGTCCACCTTTTCATATCATATGTTAGGTCCTGACCATGATCTTTTGCAGTGTGTTTTTGACAAAATAGTGCCCTCTAACTAAGTGTGAACAGAATTTTAGCCAAGTCTCAAGATGATCACCTCACATTACCCATGAGCTTATTAACACAGTTAACTTCATTTATCTTGACAACCAATTGAGTTCAAATTATTTGAATAGTGTTCATTAGAGAATCTGAAGAGAAACTACTTGAAAAAAGTTAGCCAGGTCAACAACTGAAAACAAGAACACGCCACCTCCTGAGAACAAAAGAGTTGGGTCAATGGAATAGGTTAAGTAAAACACAACTTGTTGCAACAAAGTTGCTTCAGGAACGATGACACTTGGCTGGGTTTCCCTGCCACCTAAATGTTGCATACTAGTTATAGTATCTTCTATTAGGTTGGCTACAAATGCTCAACAATGAAAAGATGTGAAATACGGTCTGTCCTAATGATTAAGGATGATGAGAATTAAGGATGATGAGAACACACCTGACACACCTGGCTGATCCACTTTGACAGTCCATTTGTGCATGACAGATAAGGCTGCCTTCAGTTTCCAGGAGTTAGGCCTGGAAGCTGGGAGATCTTGTATGAAAACAACACTAAAACAGGAGCAGGGGCAAGAAAGTGAGAAATCATAAAAGCTAATCATGATCCATGGATCATTTAAGAACACCTGTGTTACCTGAACACTTGACCTTGCTTTGCCCTGGATTATTCATAATTCTGGCATGGAGTCACCACTTGCCAGGAAAACCATATTGGGTTACTCACCATCACATGAGATGGGCTTTCCTCCAAGCAGAGCAGATTCAACCAATGCTAAAAATTTGCACGTATCCATAAACCATTGCCAACTGACTGCCTATTTCCCAGCCATAAGGGTTTTGGTAGTTTGCCTTCCAGCCCTGTTGCTAACAGCACTAAATGGAACAAAACAACATCTCTCCTGAGCATGCCAGGGCACCAGCACACACCCCAAAGCCAGGTACATCCCTGAGGGCTTGCTCAGAGCTCTCAGAAAGACCTACCTTGGCTAAAATAGGCTTTGGGGTGAACTCCACTGCCTCATATCAGGCTACAACAGCCAACAGTGTAGACTCACTAAGATTTTACACCACCAGTCTCTGTTGGTTTACTTTTAATTTATGTTAGAGATCACTCAAATCTAACTCAGCCCTGCTTATCTCATTCTGAAATGTTGGCTATGGATTTTGTCTTCTTGTTTCACACTACATTTTGAACATTTGATGGCTTCTTGAACTCCCATGAGGCACTTTGATTTGGTCACAGTGTAGCACTGTATCACATCAAGAAATTCTCCTCTTGGAGTTCTAGTAAAGGACTTCTGGAGGATGAAAACCTGCTCTCCCTCAGGCTTTAAACCATCTATTCTTTCAGCACTATAATGTCAACACCTTAGGGCAATATGGACACCCCCTGGAAAGGACCAGCAAGAGGATCCAAAACTTGCTTTCAATTTTATCCATTTCACCTTTTTGGTGACCTCTACCCTTTGGCAGAAATGCTAACTACCGGAAAGCAGAAGCAAATTCCAATAGCTTCATTCTAGTAGTAGCTGAGGCTGTGTAAGCAGGCCAAGTAGTGGCCATTGCCTTTAAATATATTAATTCTGCTTTTTAGAGAAGCATGTGAGTCTTGGCAGAACAGGAGCTGAGATTTCAGAGTGATTGTCCTGTAACTGTAGCCTGGTTTATAGAACTGCAGGTGCTCCAGATGTAGGTCACCATGTTCAAACAGGTATTCTTAATACCAATTCCCAAATCTGCTCAGGACTTGGAGCTTCACCGTTCTTCAAGAGTTATGATTGACTCCAGTTGAAATCTTAGTTTTTGTCTCAGTTCTCTTTTCCATTTCTGCTCTCTAGAACAGCTTGATTTATTTCTATCTGTTTGAACCTATTGCTCTTCTTACTGTTTTCTTCCAGAAAAATGTTGGCAGTTTGTAGCCTGCCTTTTCTTGAAGGAAAAGAAAACTTTTGGGGGAAAAAAAAGAGCATGTAAGTCAGACGGTAATGGTTACAGCCAGGAATTCATTGTTACACTGGGAACAATAAAAGAGCAGCCTCTGCAGAAGTGCAGGATGTTTGGACACCCCTCCCAAACTGCCCACCATCTCCACAGCCATGTCAGAGACAGCCTATCTAAGCAAGCAGGAGCATTAGCCAGGCCTAATGAAGAGGCAGGTTTGCTCCTCAATGCCTCAAGGCAACATCCTGTCTTGCAAAGCATCTTTGATACTCTGCTCCCAGGTAAATGCCCAAATACTTCTGGGAATTGAGGAGTCCTGGGCAAATGTTCAGTGTCAGCAGAAGGAGTGACAAAGGCCGTGCTACTTCTTAGGACTTCCCATTTTTCCGCTCACAGGATCAAAAAGGATTCATACTAACATTTAGTAAAGACAACACTGATCTCACATTGAACTATTAAGGGACCAATGGAAAAGAGTGCCATAAACACTTATGGATGCGAAACAGAGCCACTAATAAGTGTTTGTAGATGAGTCCTATACTCGTCCTAAAGGACCTTAACATCTAGAAGATAGAAAGGAAACTACATTCCTAAGCATTATTTTAAATAGTCCAGTGCTGTAAATAAGTGCACTAAATATCTATTGAAGTGTCAGGTTCAGAATGACTCTGCTCTTGGTAAACAAATGCTGCAGTTTTCCTGGTAGCAAGATGGAGATGTGGTGCATAGAGATGAAAAACATTTCTCTCATTAATCTCAATGGGTCTGCCTGGAGACCCAAATCTTAAGCACATGCTTATGTACTTGATTGAACACAGAAAAGACTTAAGCACACATTTAAGTGTTTTGATGAGTGTTGCCATATGAATTTCAACATGGATTTACAGATCTCTGGCTTGACTGACAGATTCAACCCTTTCAAACATATACTATCTAATTAATTGCCTGAAGGGAAAGGCCAAGATATAGAACATTTTTCTTTTAGCACACAACTCACACAGCAATTCATGATGTCTTGACACTTATTAATTGCATTCAGTTTGACTATAAACACTGTCACATGATACTTAATCGAGAATTGGCTGAAATACCATAAACAAAGGATTACAAGCAGAAAGTGGAGGGGATGTATCTCAGGGGATGCCTCGGGGAATTCTGGTTGTGTCCAGTCTTGTTTTTAAGCAATAAGGAAAACAGAATTAAAAACAAGCCAGAGTTTGTAGATGGTAGAAGACAGAGATGAGAAGAGCCAGAAAAACAGTTTGAAATGTTGAAATTTGAAATGTTTGAATTTCATTGAAACTTCAAACATTGAAATTTCAAACATTTCCTTGAAATGTTTGAAATTTGGTGAACAGAAAGAAAAGTAGTAAAGGAAAGGAAGTAAAAACCTTCTATCTTCTTTTTCTCAGTTGGAGCAGAGACAATATTGTTGACACCTTCTGTCCAAAGAGTTTAAAAAGCCCTCTGTCTACCAACACACTTCCCTGAGGCTGTTCCAGCTTTGCCATCTCCAAGGCTATGGGTTGCAGACTTCAGTTAGCCCAGTTCCCATTACAGGCTGGGACTTGTTACAGAAGCACGATAAGCTTATTTTCCTGGCTTGGTCATGACATCTGGGAAATTCCTTCCTTGCTCAAGCAATCAGAGCCTGGGACCAGGATGTGACTGCCACCAGCAGGCAGTGGAAGGAGTGGATGACATGGAAGCACTCCAGGGGTTTAGAGCCCCCTACAAGCATGTGTTCACAAGAACATGGAAGATCCTATGGGGTTGAAAGACAAGGGCCTAAACCCTCAATGAAAATGAAAAGAAGGACTGCAAACTCTGGTAACCTCTTTCTGGATAGAATACACTCTATCTTTCAGCTAAGAGGTAGCAAGATGCTGGAGCCTGCATTGCGTGTTTGTAGAGCTGCGAGAAGTTAGTCCAAACACAATTTTTTCATATTAGTTTGGCATTTGCTAAAAGCCACTACAATTGCATCTACAGCATATAATTTTTTTCAGATGACCAGAAGACTTGTTTTCATCTGCCTGTCAATTAATTCATTTATTACTTGGATATTTCCTTTAAGTAAAAGTGTTATATCATAATTTTCATACCATTATAAATTTTTATCAGGTGGAGGAATCAAGTAAAATTCACCAGAGCTTTCAACCTCTGTGAGATACATATATATATATAGAGAGAGAGATAAAGAAAGTGCAGCAACAGCATGATATTTCAGAGCAAAATCATTTATTCTGCCTAACAATGAAGTTGCTATCTAGAAACAAGACTGATTATTCATAATACTACCCACTGCTATTACCAGAACTCTTTACAGCCCCCAATAATCTTTTATCCAACATGTCTGACATGTCAAAGTCAATTTGCCTTTCCGTGTGTGTATTTCTTAAGGTTACTTAAGTATACAACCAGCCCCCCCCAATTATTTGAGTATACATTTGTTTGTATATATTTAATATTATCCTAGCTCTTGACAACTTTAAAAGAACACATATCTTAGAAAAAGCTGAGCTTTCTTTAGGAAAAGATCTGCCATGAAAAGTTATTTGTTTTATAAGCAGCTTAATGGTTACTATTTTAAAGTAGGAAGAAAGATAGTGTAATTGTATTTTTTTGTAGTTGCATACTGCAGTAAACAGTATAATTTACATGGCAGGAGTAACAGAGAACAGGAACATTTCCCCTAGCAAACACGCAGCAATGGCAAACTCAAGATAATGTGAGAAATAAGGGATACTCCAAGGAGCCCCAGCAGGCAAACTGACCACACAGATTCATCTCAGGTCCTTCAGGCCTCCTGACCCCTGCAACACCACCAGTCCCAAGACTGGTACAGGAACATTTGAAAGCTCAAGAAAAGCAACAGTACATACACATAGATCAGGTCCAGTACAGTCAGAATTTTCAACGCCACTGACACAAGGGCAGGCTGTGATCCCACTTCTAGAGGCATCAGATCTATCAGCTCAAGGGCTGCTTGACAGCAGGGCTACCCCTTCTGGCATTAAGCTACTCCTGAAGGACATGTAACTATTCTCACCCCTGCATCTGAACCAACACACCCCGTATCTCAGCACAGAGCAAGTTCAGTTCACCCCACATCGACACAGCCCGGACAGAATTCGGACAACATCCTGCAAGTAGTTTCATCTGTCCAAGAAGCACCACAGCTTCACTTGGGGTACCTGAGGGTATAACATCCACTGCTTCCTCTTCCCTCCACCACTGCCCACCACCAAGCACATCCTCATCAGCTCCCACACAGCCCATGGAGTGAACAACAGACAGCAGCTTCTGCTGCCTGGTAACCTCAGGATCCTGCTGCACCTCAAACACAGATCTCCAGAACTCTCTTTCCCACAAGGGCACAGCTCTCCCACTACTCTCAAACTGAGTATCTTTTCATATCCCAGCCTTCTCATGCTGCACAGGACTCCTAGGCTGACTGAGAGCCTCTGAACTCTCCTCAGCCTGGTAGAGGGTGGGAAAGCGCCTCCCCATATGGCTTTACAAATACTCAACAACTTCACATAGTCTCTGCGAGACAAATTGTCATGTCCCCAGTTGGGGAAACTGAGGCAGCAGCTTCAGCATCATCCCTGCTGCCTGTCAGCACCAAATCTGTGCCTTTCTTACATGAGCAAAGGGAGTCAGGAGTAGCTGTGCAGGCCATAAGCAGATCAGCTCCTCACACACAAAAAGCTTGTTTGAAGTGCCCAGCGCCAATGAGCTCTGAAGCCAATTTCCACACAGTGCTAGCAGGGCTCCCTTTTGGATGAATCACCTTCACACCCAAAAAAAATGAAAGCCTGAGGAAAGCTTATTATCCATGAAATGCAGACTTACCAAAAAAAAAAAAAAAAATAAAAAACCCCTGGCATTTTGAATTTAGCTTACCTTGGAGCTTCTCTGCTATTCTAATGGAAAGACACCTAAGTATGCAAACACTGAAGTACAGGTTAAGAAAAGGCAGCTGAAACCTATGGCCTGGTTTTCTTCCTGCTCACTCACATGCCTGAAACAAGTCCATTTTGGGACAGGATGTTCCTCTGCTTTCATATCACCAAAAGCAGCCAAATCTAAACTATTCCTGGAACATCCATCTTTAAAGTACATGTATCACTCCTTCACACTGTACATTATGTGTACCTGATACCATAAGAGACCAACAACATGCCACGTTTTTGTGTGCTTACTTGTGTTTTTCTGAATGAAAAAAAGAAAATAGTGAAGATTTTCCCCTAAGTTACTTTGGAAATGCTCCTACAGTCATTCTTACAGTCTACTGAGCATTTCCTCTAAAAAATGCAACACCCAGAAAGATTGAGTTAGTGTCACAGGCACACATCCTTATAGCTGAGAATCATTTTCAGGCTTTGAATCCAGCTAAAAAAAGATGAATTAGCAAATTTAGTCTATGCATTACTATTTCCTTTTAAAGAAGGTCTCACCAAGCACACCTGATGAATTCTGGATCCCTTACATGATATAAATAAATAGTCGTGGTTTTTTGTTTGGGTTTTTTTGTTGTTGGTTTGGTTTGGTTTTGGGTTTGGTTTTGGGTTTTTTTAGTTTTTATTTGGAGCATCAGGCCAGATTTTCCAGTTTGAGATTTAAACAAAGGACATCACACTTTTTCCTATTTACAGTGCATACCTTGGACAGCGCTGGCAAAAATTAAAATGGAGTAAAAAGGGTTCCCAAATACTTTGGTATTGTCTGGATGCCCACTGAATTTTAATAACAATCTCAATTAATTAAGACAGGAAAACACCAGAATCATAACAACAGTCTATTTTATTGGCAGGCTGTTGTGGGAAAGAGTATTCATCTGTTGGCCAGCAATAAAATTCAAAATAACTGCAAGTAGCCTTGGGGCTAGAATCTGCTCTTATTTACACCATCCAGGTAATTCCATTTATTGCAGTGGGACTTCTCCAGGCAGATATTGTGGTTGTGCAGCTGTTTAACACCTCGTGCAGAATAGAGCCCTCCAAGGAAAATTTGGCTCTGTGCATTTATGCTTTCTATCAGGCATGTACTCATATGGGGCTATAATGAAATGTTAAATAAATAACAAAAAATAAAAATGGGGACTTCTGGATCAGGTTTTAACTCTGCCCTCCTGCACAAGGCTTCAACTGAATTACCAAGTTAGTATTGTGCCTGGAAGGCATAGGAAAGTATGAGGGGTAGAGAACTCATTTCTCCATTACTAATTCCTATTATTGTTAGCTGGAGTGAAAAATAAGGTGAATCAGAGTGAAGATGTCAGAAAAAAAAAAAAAAAAAGAAAAAAAAAAAGAAAAAGAAAAAAAATCAAATAACTTGAACAGGCAATAACAGTACATTGATGAGCTATAGCAGCTGGATTACAGGTGGTAGTTCCTCCTCCCAAAGAATGGCTGGCACAGGAAACAATTTTCAAGGTGAAACACAGGACACCACTCAGGAGAGCAGGAGATGCAGTCTTTGAGTGAATCCACCACTGCAGCAACACTGAAGTAAGATATCCTGCTGGAAGGAGGTAAGTAGACTTTGCATTTTCACATGCCCTTATGTTTCCCTATGCTCCCTTTTTTCTCAGGAACTGTGGAAGAAGTGTCAGTGAAGGATGAATGCAGCACTGGAAATAAGTGAGTGAAAAGGCTGGAGATCTGTTCCCTGCAAGGGATTTTTCTGTCAGGCTACACATGAAGATGGTGTCTTTGGCTCAGGCCAGTGCACGAGGAAACACTGGCTTGCTAAGTGCAAGATTTCTCACATACCTGGAATAACACACCTGCTTAAGTTTGAAAGCAATAGGTGCTTTGTACCTACACTACCCACTGAATGCCAGGCAAAGAAGTACGTGTTTTGTGGGCACTGAAGTTTCAGAAAGAAAACAGTGTTCGTTGCCCAATGTGGATGACATTATTCTTTACAAAACACTGCGGGTTGATGGCAGGGTATTGGCACAGAGAAGTTATCTGTACTTGGTGACTAATTCACCTTTGCAAGATATTGCTCCTCCCACTGAAAACAGACTCAGACAGGAGTCCTGCCCCTGGAATCATTTCCCATCAATCTCAATCACTCTAAAAGGTTCAGCCACCAAAAGTTCCTAAATCAGCTGGCACATAAATGTACAGATACTGCCAATATTTTGTGATCCACTTACTGTAAACACACAGCTAATGAATGTTCATTCCCTTGATGATTCTTTTGGAAAGTGGAGACATGTCTAAAAGTATTTACAAGGTATGTAGTCCTCCAAAAGAGTGATAAATATTCTGACACATCTTAAAACAGAGGCACCAATGCCTTCAGCCAAATAAATAATGCTAATCTTGTATAAAGACATGAGTTATCTCAGGAGCCTCAATGTATTAATTTCACTGTCACTGAACATTGCAGTTGTTAAATATTCTGACCCCATAGCTTGGAGAAGGACTGGAACAAGACTAATGAAGATGAAAATTCTTAGCTGTTGTGGAAACCTTTGCATAATTGTGATGGCAGTTTTGCGTCAGTCTGTGGATTATACACTTTCACCATCAGCAATAGCCATTGATGACCCATAATGTCCACTTAGCAGGATCTTAGACTGTGCAGCTCTTGCAGCAAACAAGATATCCCAGCTCTGGGAGAAATGCTGACCTGCATGTGAAAATGAGATGTGCTGTCCCCCTTTCCACTGAGCTAAGCTAGATCTTGTCAACAAATTATCAATAGCCTACAGGAAAACTTGAATCCTACTTGCCTAGATACTCAGAGAACCTGCTATTCTAAACAGTGAAGTACAAGGTAAAAATTGTTGTATAAATGCACTCCTGTGCAGATAGACATTCATACTAAGAACCAGAAAGTTGAAAAATACGTTTTTATGATAATTTGCTAACCACCAGGGAGAAAAAAATATGTGATGAGTTTATTTTCACTACAAACCCCTAAAGGCAGATGATGGGACCCTTTGAAGACAGTAAGAAATCAGCATTATGAAGTAACTTGCAGATGCTGTGGCTGTACTCACTGACTGCCATCTTAGAAATCTTTGAGGCATCAAGGAAGTTGAATGCAATCTTCCGGTCCTCGGTCCTTCCACAGGAGAGTGTGTCTTCCAAGGAAGGGAATAGGAACCCTCTGTGCCTCTGTGTGTGATCATGTTGCCATCTAGTGACCGCAGCCCAGAGACCGCTCAAGCCCTGACACTCCTCCACAAGCACAGACGATGCTGTGTGTGAAGCAACAGGGTCTTGTAAAACTCAGACCTCGGGGGAAGTCTAAGCTCTTGCCAAGATATACAGTATTATTCCTCCTAAAGTTACAAATCTCACTTAGGCAGAAACAGCAAGTTTCTTGAGTAGGGTGATAAGGAACTGAAAGTTCATAGAGGTTGTACTCTTTCAATATCATTTTCATGCCACCCTTCAGCTCTAGGGCCAACAGGGCAGTTCCCTTTCCTGAATTCACACGGAGAGTTGGCAAGACCAGGTACAAAAGTCAGTCGTGGCCAGCTGGTCTCTGCCATTCCTGTGAGGTTCACTCAACTTTTCCTGTTAAGCACAAAGAAGAACAAAGCATCCCAGCAACACCTCCTCTACTGCTCATTGCAGGTGGATTCAGTGGCAGGTTTTCTGGGAGAGAGGGGAAATGCAGCTATTTTCTACAGTTCAAAGGATGTAGGTACCCAGGACTGTTTTAAATGACCAAGGTAGGTAGGAAAATAACATTTTGACATTCCACACACAGATATTTCTGAAATCCAACTCCTGCTGCTCTTTAGGCACTTTTTACCAACCCTGGCACAAGACACTCAATCTCCATTGAAGTTGTTTGAATGTTTCTCAAACTTAAAATTATGATGGCACATTTCTCTTATAGCAGTTTGAGAAGGCCAACTTTCATTTATAAACATGTCCATTCACACACAGATGTGTGGGGGGGGGCAGGCGGGTGTTTATAAACACTTGTGTGTTTATAAATACACATGCAAACAGAGCTCCCTCTCCAGAGTCCAATCTTTTGATTTTTCCCCTATATATGCCTGGATAGAAAGCTAGTTGTAGACAACTGGACAAAAATATTGAGATGCACTTTTATGTGACTTTCTGCAGTATCTCTTGTGAGTTTTTTACCCTGCCCACACACTACCATCCCAAAGTTTCTGGATCCTGAAAATTTCTTCTCCCCACAGTGTCAGGTTTTATGGAATTTGTC
This sequence comes from Formicarius rufipectus, assembly GCA_013399695.1. Classification (NCBI taxonomy): domain Eukaryota; kingdom Metazoa; phylum Chordata; class Aves; order Passeriformes; family Formicariidae; genus Formicarius; species Formicarius rufipectus. The sequence goes on from VXAU01002531.1 coordinate 377,783, forward strand.
TTTGTTTTTCCCCTTGTTGAAAGGCATCCTTCTGTTTCTGCCTTAACAGAGTCACACATCAGCCTGGATCAGTATCATCTTGTTGGTTCTGTCTATAAATACACACAGAGTAACAAAAACTGCTCACTTCTTTTCTTTCTATTATTGTCTGTATTATCCCTTTCTTTTGTTTTGGGATCTGAAAAGACACTGATTTGTTTTTACTAGAATATAAATAAATTTTAGGTCATGTATTTCCTGATCAAACACAGACAATGTGAAAAGCATACTTATCTCCTTAAAATGTTATAGAAGTCTCAGTGTGGTTTCCTGAGAGATATAATACACACAAGAATTGCAAGTAGATATTATTTACTGGCTCAAATTTATTAGAGATCAAAGAATAGGGAAAATAGGCCTCATCTTTCTAGTTCTTCTTGGCAGTGTAACTTTTAGATCACTTAGAAAACCAAAAGGCAAGAGGAAAAGAAACAACATATACATTGCACTGGGGAAAAAATCACAATCACGCTGAAATACCTAAGGGATCTAAGGATGGCTTCCAAAAGCAGTCATAATAATTAAGTGAATAAACCAAGTCAAATGCTGATTACCAAGCACAGTGGCCCTTATCCTCAACAGTCAGAAATGAATCTTGATATAGCAATAGTGTGAAATAGCTGAAGATCTTCGGGCAGTGTGATGATGCTCTGGGATTTCAGATGGGATTGTTTCTGCAGAAAATGTAGGACAGAATGCAGCCACACATATCCCTGTCTGGGAAACAAGGGAGTCACATTTCTCAAAATGCACTCAGTGATGAAGCTGAGCTCTGCCACTCATGTTAGATTTGCTCAACTTTTCCTGTTAAGCACAAAGAAGAAAAAAAAACCATGAAGTCGAATGAAGGGTAGCCATGTGTAGGATGCCTACTTTTACTTTATTATGTTATATATTATTATCCACATAGTCAATTAATTTTTCCCCAAAATAAATCACTAGCTGAGACTAGGGACTGAAATTTTCTTCTATTCTTTCCTATGGGAACTTACATTCCTCAAGCAATTCCTTAAAATCAGGGTTTTCTTCAGTCTTTAGCAAAGTGCTTCCTTACCAGAGACCACCCAGAAGAAAAGACTAAGTGCCATAGTTCCATATACTTTAAGGAGCAGAATGCTGAGTTCAAGCCCCATACTCACCCAGTCACCAAGGAGTTAATGGGTTGAGCAGCTACTTCATGTTCTGCAGCTATGTATGTACTGATTAGCAGTGGTTGGAATAAAAGACTACAGCCCAAGGAAGGCAGAGCATTCTCAGAAACAGCAGTCTGGCAAGAAGCTGTCAAGGGAATAGATCCAGAACCCCCAAGAAGAATGAGACGGACTGACTGGAAATAATTAAGGGAAATCGTTTTATTCTCTATAAAGGGGAGAACAGAGTATCTTTCTGAAGTTGTGGTGTCCCTGGAAATGCCCATGGAGAAAAGATACAGAAGGGACTAAAAGACCAGACTGGACCATTCATAACCTCTCGGAGGATAACAGCAAAGCCCCTCACAAGGAGAGTGGAGAAGCTTCCCCAGCATTATCTCCCTATCAAACATGCTAATGATGGCAAACAGCGCTTCTGGAGCATTCTTCATCCCAGTGCAAACCACACAGCTGCTCACTGCAAGTTTTGGGGGTCAGTCACACTAGTTGTCTGGTTTTGCCTGGCTACACAATGTTTCAAATCGTAAAGCAGAAAGATCCACTTCCCTCCACTCAAGCCCTGTCTGACCAGAAGCTGCATGATGCTGCTAGAGAAAGCTATTCAAAAGCCCACTATTCCCCAAGGCCATTAGCTATTTGATTACCACAGTGCTGGTGATCAGCAGTGACCACTGAGAGATGTATGATTGAACTGTTTGATTGACTGACATTACCAGCTCCTTTTATGCAGACATCAGAACAACCAACCCTCAGTCCCACCTAAGAATTTTCTACTGAATCCTACCCAATTCCAGCTAAGGAAGCAGACAACAGTAGTCATCTTGGAGAAAGATACAGGATGCTAGGGAGAAACAATAATCCATTCCCCATAAACTTGTTTTTGGACTTTACCTTCATTCCATCAGATTTTTTATCTTATTCAAAAAAATATGCTGAGTACAAACTATTATGAAACTGGTCCTCTTAACTAACTAGAAAACTATTATTTCTTCTCTGTCTCTTGCAAAGTCTTGGTCCCAATGTAATCCAGCAGCAATGAGTTTCACAGGCTAATTCCACATTGTGTGAAGATGTATTCCCACCAGACAGCTGTGATCCTTTCTACAAATCAGCAGCTTTTTTTTACAATGATTTGTAACTTTTTACAGAAGATTTTTATTACAATGAGCATCACCTCTGTGGCCCTCTTTGCTTCTTTCTTCTATATGACTTCAGAGGACATGGATATGTTCCTGGTTGGACCTGTGTCACAGGGTCACAATCATGAAACAAAAATAACCCCCTTGCAAATCAATTTATTAAAACTAGTAAATGATTAGCAAGGAGCAAGTCTCCTTAAAGATCAGATACTCAACTGACCCACATTTCAAGTCGGAATGAGGGCAGTTTTACTGATCCAGATAATCAGCACTCCCTCTCTCACAAATCAGGAGTGAATGGATGACTGAGTCATAAAAGTGTGACACAAAGATATATGAAAGGAGGGCACAAGGTGCAGAGACCCAAAGATATGAGTCCCCTTGCTATAGCAACAGACGTGCCAGCAAGTTCTACTCCACAGATGATGGAACAAGGAAAAAATTCCTTCCATCATTCCTACACTATTCCTTCTTTGGGAAACTATCATTTGTCATCTCCTTGACCCTTGTAAGGCAAATGAATCCCTTCTATGGCAGTGACTTCCTTTTGGAACACAGGGACTAGACCAGCTGCACATCCTACATGACCTCAGCACTTTTGTCAAGTCCTCTTTGGGGACAAAGACAGGAGCAAAGCTTGCAACTTATATCCTGTCAGTCACAGGTATTCTCAAATTCCCCGGAGCAAACCAGGCCTGGGTAGAGCATAAAGACAGTCCTGTTTCCTCAGACTAACATTCTCAGCCTCAGAGTGGAAAAGGCAGGCAAATCCTTGGCCTGACTTTCAGAGATGTCACAGAAACATGTAATGGTTGAGGTGGCAAGGAATCTACAGAGGTCACCTTGTCCAACCTCCCTACTCAAGTAGGGTCAGCTAAAGCAGGCTCTCCAGGACCATCAGCCTTGCTCTCCCTGATTTTAGTGGGAAGCACTGGTGCTTACAGCACCTTGCAGGACAGATCTCTTGCCTTAGGCATTCATTTTATTGTATAACAATATATAGATGAGAAAAGCAAGTGATAATATTTCACAGGAAGCAGTGCTGTTTGGAATGGGGATGGACTTTGATACAAAAGATTGTTTGTAAAGCAGCTATTTCTACAAACACACACACATGGGGGGAAAAAAAAGAGCAGAAATGTTTAAAATAGCTCTGTGCAGGATTAATTCATAGGCTATAAAACTCTGCCTACAATTTTATATCAGAATGAGCCATCTGCTTATTTATCCATCTTAGTAAACTAAAAATATATAAAGTAGCAAACCACCCCCTCCCCTGAAATAAAATACATGTTGCTATCTCAACCCTAAAACAAAAAGAAAAGCAATCATCTTTGCAAATTAATTAATTAATTAAAATTCTTAACAAACCAGTAAGAAACAGTTGTTTTAAAATAAGGCTTCTTAGGCTGTGGACCACTTTAGTAAAGAGAAATCCTATTATTCCCTTTTAAAGGTCTTGAAGTGCCTTGTAAGGGACTGCTATTAACTTTACAGATGGGAAGGCCAAGGCCTTATAAGGTGGTAGGATTTATCCAAGGTCATGTTATAACTAAGTAATGGAAAGAGGAATATAAACAAAATTTCTTAATCCCTAAACCACAGGCAGTTTCCCTCAGCCTTACCTCTATCCACACACATGACTGGAACAGCACTTGATAATTAATCTGTTTATTCGTGGGCCCTCACACTGAGGCTTTGTTAGAATCCATGTGGAAACCTGGTAAAATGTAACAGCACTTGAGGACACTGCCACAAATCACTCTTCCCTATGCAACTGAAGGCACTAAGATGCAACAGGGACCCACTTCTGAAAAGCTAATGCAATGTCGTACTGGACTTGAGTGAAACAACTCCCAGGGCTCAGTACTGCTGTTCCCCAGGGCTCAGGATTGAAGCAAGTCCTGTTTAACATCTGTATTGATGATTTCAACCAAGGGATTGAGTGCATCCTCAGTAAGCTCGCAGGCAGCACCAGTGTCGCTCTGCTTGAGGGTAGGAAGGTTCTGCAGAGGGATCTGGGCAGGCTGGATCCAGAGGCTGAAGAGAACAGTATGAGATCCAATAAGGCCAAGTGCCAGGTGCTGCACTTGGGTGGCAAGAACCCCCTGCAGTGCTGCAGGCTGGGGCAGAGAGGCCGGAGAGCTGCTCAGCAGAGTGAGACCCGGGAGTGCTCCTTGGCAGGGTGTGAGCCAGCACGGGCACCCTGTCTACACTATTCGCCACCACAAGTGCTCTAACCCAAAATGATATCAAGAAAATCATTGCCTTTTCCACGTCAAGCCAGCTCAGATTACTAACAATTGGACTAAACCTTCCCCAATCAGCATTTCTACACATCTCAACCCATGCCTTCTTCAAAGCAATATTATTCCTTTGTTCCAGGTCTATCATCCACAACCTAAATGGAGAACAAGATATCCAAAAAATAGGAGGCCTATAAAAAAAATATTCCCCACAAACACCTCATGCTTAACCATCAGCAACCCAGCCCTCACAGGCACCCCACTCCCAGCAGGATTTTATTCGAAAGACCTAATCATTGAGAGTATAAATACATCTTGCCTAAACACCTGAGCACTCCTCCTAACACTCCTAGCCACATCATTCACAACCCACAGCCTACATATATCCCTACTAGTCCAAACAGGCTTCACTCGAGCATCACCAATTACCCCAATCAATGAAAACTACCCCACAATTACTAACCCCATCAGTTGCCTTGCCAAAAGGTTGGCCAAGGAGGACAATGGTATCTTGGTCTGGACCAGAAACAGTGGGGCCAGCAGGGTCAGGGCACTGACTGCCCCACGTGGTGACACCACCCCTTGAGTGCTGCTCCAGTTCCGTGCCCCATACTTTAGAAAGGACATAAAAGGGCTGGAGCGTGTCCAGAGAAGGGCAAGGAAGCTGGTGAAGGAAACATGTTTTTGTGAAGGAGCTGGGGGTGTTTAGTCTGGAGAAGAGGCAGCTCAGGGGTGACCTTGTTGCTCACCTTGAAAGGAGGGTGCAGTGAGGTGGGGGCCGGTCCTTCTGCCACCTCTCAAGGGAAAGGGTGAGGAGAAATGGCTTTAAACTGTGCCGGGGGAGATTCAGATTAGTTATTAGAAAATCTAATTAGAAAATTAGAAAACCACTGAAGGAGTGCTTAGGCTCTTGGAATAAGCTGCCCAAGGAGGTGGCTGGGGGCACCGTCTCTGGAAGCACTCCAGAGGCATCCAGACGCGCCACTCAGGGATGTGGTTCGGGGGGGGCTGTGCTGACAAATGGACTGGACGAATTTCAAAGGTCTCCTCCAACCTCCTCGAGCAACAGTGCGATTTCCACCAGGAGCGCAGAACCCCGCCCGGGGCGGCACCGCGGGCAGGGGCGGGGCGGCCACGATGGCGACCCCGAGGGCCGCCCCCTCTGCCCACAGCGCGGGGGCCGCCACAAGATGGCGCCCTCCCCTCAGGCAGCGCCGGGGCCGCGGGCAGCGCTGGGGGAGGCGGCTCTGCGGGGCCGAGGGAAGTGGTTCTGCGGGGC